>CM056492.1:58748020-59348020 GCA_029783415.1 Anisodus acutangulus | reverse complement strand
TCATGCAACGCTGCGATCGCAACGAATACCCGTATGGATGTCATCCGAGATACCGAGGAGTACGTGTCAAAGTAGTCAAGACCTTCTTTCTGCCGATAGCCCTTGACTACCAACCTGGCCTTGTACTTATCTATAGACCCATCTGTGTTATACTTCCATTTGAGTATCCATTTATACCCCAACGGTTTATTTCCCGGAGGAAGATCAACCAACTCCCAAGTATGGTCATGCAGAATGAAGCTTATTTCACTCTCAATAGCTTCTTTCCAGAGCGGTGCCTCTGGAGTTGACAATGCTTCAGCAATTGTCCTTGGTTCATCATCAACCATATAAGCTACAAAGTCAAGACCGAATGATTTATCCTTCCTGACCCTTTTACTTCGCCTTAGTTCCATCTCTGGAGTCTCCAAGTTCTGAGAATCTGAAACACTAGATTCTGGATATTCAGTCACTTCGAGATCCACTAGATCTGAACCATCTAGATCCGAGCCGTCAACGACTCCCGGTTCCTGAGAGCTTTGTTCATAACTTCGTTTGCGAGAGGTTATGTCTTTTTCCTTTCCAGAAAAGATACATTCAAAGAATTGAGCATTCATTGATTCCATGATTGTACCCCCGTGGATATCTGAAATATCTGACTTATGCACGAAGAAGTGATAAGCACTACTGTTCTTTGCATATCCGATGAATATGCAATCTACAGTCTTAGGCCCAATCTTGACCTGCTTTGGCTTGGGTACTTCAACCTTTGCTAGACAACCCACACCTTTAAATATTTATAGATGTGTTTCTTTCCCTTCCAAAAGAAACTATTAAATGAGCAATGGGGAATAAGTACCTTTTCCAAAAACTCTGAAACTGAATTTGCAAACTCAGTTTTTTGAAAAATAATAAACAACAACAATAATAACTGCGTCTCAATCCCGAAAAAGTTGACTTTGGTTATATGAATTTCATTGTTTTATTTAAGCTCAACTAATGTAATTAACATGTTTTACATTGTCTGTCAATTTATCAACTCTCCTCCTTTATTCAAATTTAAGACTGGCAATATGAACAAACTCACACGGATAGAGTTGAAAAACAACAAACAAACGCCACCTAAAGGTTTTCCTTAAATCCTAAGGTTCAATGTCCCAAAGAAATAAACTTGAGAATTAGGGAATGTGTGTGTATTGGCTGTTAATATTCAGTCAAACTCATGATTAATGATTTAAATCACATTTAAGTGTGAACTTTTCTTACAGCACACTAATTTGGTAGAGATTTATGCTAAAAAAATTGTACTCCTACCATCCTATTTTACATGATATTCTTTCCTTTTAACTTGCTCCGTAAAAATAATATACTTTATATTTTAAAATAATTTAATTAGAAACTTTTATTTTCTCCTTAATGAGGTGATTTGCTCGTTTTAGACCAGAAATTTTAAAATTAATTCTTAAACTCTATATAACTAAGTCAATCACCATCACATAGAAAAGAATGCAAGTTGTAATTTTTTTCAATAAAACAATTTTATTTAATGAAATCAGTAAGAGAGAACACTAAACCCTAGAGTGCCAAAAAGTGAGTATGTAAAATGATTATTTCCTCAGTTGAATGAATATATCCACACATACTTTTTCTGATCAAATTCATTTTGCCCCAAAAAAAAAAAACTAATGAGTCAAAAAGCATGTCAAAAGTTTCACAATTCCGGCTTTATGCTTCTCCACACACACACTACTACTACTACTACTATAAAAAACCAAAGTTCTCATTTTCTCACTTGCTCATACCACAACCAAACTCACAAAATTTAGTAAAAAGAATCAAATTTCAGTCAAATCAACTCTTATATGTCTGACCAAATTTTGTGAAGAATATATGTCACAGAATCTTCAGAATATTTTTCAGAAAACCTCTTAATCAACAATTTAAAAAAATATATATTTCATCATCATATATTCTTCCTTTTCTCTTCAAGATTCCTCCTTGAACTTTATAAAAAAAAAAAGATGTATCAATTTCCAAGTTTTTATGAACTAGGGAGCACATGTTCAGATTCATACAATAATTTTCTTCATGGAATTATAAATTCATCATCAAATGAAATGTTCAATAATGTGGAAAGTTCAAGTGTTAGTCCAAGATCAATGGCTGAAGCTAAAGCAATTGCAGCTAATAAGAGTCATAGTGAAGCTGAAAGAAGGAGAAGAAAAAGAATCAATGGTCATCTTGCTACCCTTAGAACTCTCCTTCCTAACACTATCAAAGTAAGTTTTTGCAACTTTGACTCATATTTTTTTGCAACTATATATTGATATGTCATATATTATTTAGAGTTTGACAAATGGACTGGTTGGGTCAAGTAAAAAAAACAAGGTCATAATCCAATCGTTTAAACATAGATAGGTTTAGTGAGTTATTAAAAAACGGTTAGGTTTTGCCACCTCTGCGCAGTGCGTTGAAGGCACACAAACTCAAGGGTGGTTAGTTAAACACCCTTTGTCGGAAAATTATATTGTGTATGCAGATTAATATATTATTATTTTTTATACTTATATATTAATCTTGAACATCTTAATAGAAATTCTGACTTTGCCACCGTCTTTATGTATACTAATTGGATTATGCATCTTACTAATACGTCATAATCCGATAACCTAAACTAGTTGAGTGGGTTACTAAAAATAGTTAGATTTTGTCATGCACTTCTACGCATTGGCAGAGTCACATAAGTTCAAGGATGGTCAATTAAAAATCTTTTATCAGAAAATTATAATGTATGAGTCAAATATTACTTTATACATACATATAAAATCATGAGCATCGCAACAAAATTCTTGGTGTCACTACTATCTCTACGTCTTACTCTATTATTTTTGAGTATGTTCTGTTCAATAATCATGAAATCCCTAGGCACTAATAGTTTCACTCCTTTTGCTTTTGCACACCAGACAACATGTGATAGATAGGTTTCATATGTTGTTTGTAAAATGGGGTTTTCTTAGTGCAATTTAGGGTAAAATTTTAAGCTCTTTTCATTATGATGTTTTGGCTCATTTAGCTGTTTTCTCTCATTAAAGTTATATGCTCCTATCCTGTGTTAGTTAGATGTTGTCAGTCCTTCCTTTTATTCTTTTTACCTGTCACTTAAGTCAAAATAATACTATCCAAAATATTAATTTGTCACTTTAAAACCAAGAAGATATTTCCTTCCCTTACTTTTACTTATTCATTTTTTACTTTATACGCCCGTTAAGACCTTAAGAATTAATAATGAAGTATATATTTTACCATAATACTCATACTAATTGATGTATAGTATTAATAGATTTGGAAAATGATTTGAAAATGAGTATTACTTTTAAGGGTAAAACAAGAAGAAAAAAATATCTTTCTCTTGATATGCTATAGTGGACAGTAAAATTGAAAATTTATTTTTAGTATAATGGATAGTAAAAGTAAAAGAAGGAAGTATTAATTTTTTTTCAAATTCCATCTTTACTATTTAAAAAAGACATAGTCATTAATTACTCATTTATTAACAGAAATATACAATTTAGTCAAATACCTCTTATATATATAGTTGTTGCTATTAAATAATTTTCATAATGATTGTGTCTCACTTGAAATAAACCCCACCATTTCACGCTCAAAAAGGCAACTTTTACACGTTAGTCTCCACAACGGCGGACATATATAGGTGTACAAGTTGTGTGTTCAATCACTACCAAAAAAAATTAAACTTAGCCACGAACTTCATCATTTGTTACTAAATTTTTCATAGCTAACATATATGATAATCCGTCGCTAAATTTGCCGTTTAGCTATGACATTTTTCTGACACTAATTAATTCCATTTTTTTTATTAATGTCCAAACCCGATAAATTTTGCTCAATATATGTGTTTTAAGTCTAAAAAATAGGTTTGAATTCAATAAATTAAATGTATTGTGGTTAAATTTTATGCTCTGAACATATAAAGTTCAAGTCCTTGATTCGTATCTTGAATCTCGATGACAAAATTTTACATAACAACCCCTAGAAAATTAGCTAACGTGATTTCTTCATGCAAAATTGGCAGACAGACAAGGCATCTTTACTAGCAGAGGCAGTAAGACGTGTAAGAGAGCTTAAAAAGACAACATCAGAACTAGGAGCAACAACAATGTCCGAAGAGGACGAAGACGATGACGACAACGACGATGATCGCACGACATTAATGAAGAAATTCATGTTTCCAAGTGAATCAGATGAATTAAACATAAGTTACTGTAATTCTAGTACTGATTCTGAAGGAACATTAATTGTAAAAGCATCAATATGTTGTGAGGACAGGCCAGAAATTATGATGGAATTAAGAAGGGCATTGAGTACAATACAAGGGAAAGTGGTTAGAGCTGAAATGTCAACAGTAGGAGGGAGAATTAAGTGTGTTTTGTGGCTACAAATGTTAGAAAATGGGTCCAAAGAAGGATTATTAGTTCAATTGAGAAGGGCTTTAAAAATGGTTATGGACAAGGCTAATTTTGGCCCACAAAATATGAGCCAGGATTTGTTTGGGAACAAACGTCCACGTTTATTAGGGGACTAATGAATTATGTTTGACAAATTGGACAACTCTAGAGAGACAAAGATTTGTGGACATTATGATTAGAGAGTTCAGAGAGACATTAATTGTGGAACAAAAGTGAAAGGGGTAGGTATATTTTAGTTTCCTTTTTTGTTGCTTGTCTTGTTCTTTGAGTGTTTTTGTATAATTATTTTCTTCTTTGGATTTGCGTTAAGTGAGTTTTTGCCTATCCAACATGGATTTTGGAGTAGTAAGTTGTACTTAATCCTAATGTTGTGTTTTGTTAGAGTGAGAATTATACACAGCATTTTTTTCCTGGAGTTGGTCCAAAGGAAACTTACGTGCAATTTCCTTGTCCCATAACATTGTCTTAGTGTTTTTAGTTGCAACGAACTCCAATCTTATACTACAGTACTGTGAATCGTGACAGTTCAAACTCCAATTTCATTGCCCTCTACCCCCACCCAAAACAAAGAAAAGGACAAGAGTTTATCCTCGTACGATATTGGTCATGATCTTATTTGGACTTTCTAGCGTTATATATACATCTCCAAAGTAGTTGACCAAGAAATTAAGAACCAAATTGGGTTATATATGATCCTTATTTTCACCTATACCCATTTTAATCTAACGGTTTTGACCTAATCCATCTATTTAAAACCCATAATCATTTTATAACACGAGTAAACTTTATTAATTATTATGATCATAGTGGACATAATGTAACACCCCATAATTTCGGGCGATAATTTGAACAGCTAGACGTATGCAAGTGGACCCGAGGCCGAGGAAATTTGGTTATAATTAGGTATTCACATCAAGAGCTTAGTATATAAATAGATGCGGTTCCGAGTTAATTTAGAATTTAACAACTGTGACGACGGAGATTTATAATAATAGTTGCATGTCCCAAAAGAAGTTAGGGACTAGTGCTATATCACATAATCATGATATTGGGTATATGAAGATTTTATAAGTCATTAAGATTTAAGTGAATTGAGATCAATAAATTATTTTTTTGGCAATTGATTAACTGTTGAGATCGAGTGGGAAAGAATGAATTAGTTATTGGATAAATGTAATAAAGTGGGAGACAAATAAAAAGGGGGATATAACTAATTAGCATAGGATATGTGTTCCTATACTATTTCTATGTGGATCATTTTTGTTATAGGAGTAGTGACAATGCATTCCTTATGGTGTGGTGGCAAGATGACCTATATGTAGGAATAAGAAAGCATCGTGCATATGTTGTATCTATGTTTCTTGAGAATTCATTTTGTTTATGAAAGAAAAAGTATGAAGTAGTAAGTTACTTGAGAATTCATTTTGTTTATCAAAGGAAACAAATGAAGCACCTACCTTTAACCAATATTATTTCTAATTTGGAAACAGTACGTTTTGTACAATTCAAGAAACGGCAAAATATCTTTGTTTACTTTAATTGGTATTTTTGGAGCATGCTAATTTAGCTTCACCTATAATTCACCGAGCAGTTTAGTTCCTATTAGGGTTGAATCCTTCATTTACCACGTCTCACGAGTTCGTATGAGTATGTAAGGTATGTCAAGACAAATCATTTCTTTCTCTTGGCATGTTCTAAGTACGAAACGTAAACGTACTATTGTCTCATAAATGATTCTACTCCTAGTAGTTAAGAATGTTCATGTTATTCATTCTTATTGTCAAAGCATATCTAAATATGTTCCTAAATCCTTATTGAGGTATATGGAAAAGATGTTAGTATTCATAATGTTAATCGAAGGTAAATCGATATTACATCACTCCGACAAACTTATAGTGTCTTATTGTCTTATCATTCATGCATTACATTCATGTACATACCCTGACCTCAAAAGGAGTTATATACTCTACTATATTTATGCATTATATATGTATGGGATATGGGAAAAGGGAAGGTGTTGTATACGCACACCACCTGCAGCTGATACAGATATACATGATGATGATTATGGCCACATAGGTCGATATGATATGATGGGATGCCCACAGAGGCTTGATGGCGTTATATACGCATATGTGCATGACCGCATTGTGCATGGCATTTAGACATATTATGGCCCTCAGAGGCTTTCTCTACTGGTTGGTTTTTTCTTGTCTCATGTTATTTCCAGGTCTCTATTATGCTATTTTTCATGTCTGACATACTCGGTACATCAGTCATACTGACATCCCTTTTGTCGGGGGACGCTGCGTTTCATGTCCGCAGGCTCAAGTAGACATGGCGAAGGTTCGAGCTAGTGGGTTGCTGGCTCAGCTGATATTGGAGCACTCTATTTGTTCCAGAGTTGCAGTCTAGTTTGGTATGATATTATGGATATGCATAGGGGTACGGCAGGGCCCTGTCCCGGACTTATTATGTTACGTACTCTTTAGAGTCTTGTAGATAGATGTTCTATGTATAGTAGTCATGTATGGCCTTGTCTGCCTTGGTATGTACATGCATAAGTTGAGTCCTTCTGTTTACAGGATTTCACATAGCTCTTTTCCAATTTACTATTTCCATATATCAGCAGGGTGTCTCGTGGTGGCCCTCATGGACCATGAGACATTACGGTTATATGCTAAATATATGATTAGTGGTACTCGGCAGGTAAGGTCCGGGTGCTCGTCATGACCCTTCGGTTTGGGTCGTGACAAACTTGGTATCAAAGTAGGTCTGTCCTAGGGAGTCTACAAGCCGTATCTAGTAGAGTCTTGTTTATGAGTGTGTTGTGCACCACACTTATAGACATGAGGCTACAGGGCATCTAGGATAATGGTTACCTTCCTTCTTGATCTAGAATTATGCTATAGAGTTAAGTCGTAAGAATTCTCTTTGTAAACCTTATCGTGTTTATGATTACATTATTGCCTTCTTCCAACATGGCTATGATTAGCAGGGAGATTGAGTGTGAATGCGAGTATTATGCTCTTTATTGAGACAGATCCATCAGAGGCTATGTGTAAGTTATTTTTCCAGGCACGACTTCATCATAGAGTTTCTGATAGAGATAGGCCTCTTGAAGGATCAGGGAGTTTATTAGTCAGGGATCGCCAATATCTCAGGGTCAAAGTTATAAAGATCAAGTGAGACCGCCCCGACCATCTTGTAGTCAGTATGGTCGAGCACATGTCGAATTATGCCGCAAAAGTATAGGGGTTGGTTTAGTATGGCAGGCATGGCCACAATACTACGAAGTGTCCCAAGTTGATACGCAAAGGTAAGGATGAGATGATTATGATTTTTGTACAGATGAAACGCAAAAGACATAATTGAAAGGTTTTGTAGGTTATGAAAATCTACACATTTTACAATGACT
Organism: Anisodus acutangulus; assembly: GCA_029783415.1. Taxonomy (NCBI): domain Eukaryota; kingdom Viridiplantae; phylum Streptophyta; class Magnoliopsida; order Solanales; family Solanaceae; genus Anisodus; species Anisodus acutangulus. The sequence goes on along the minus strand of CM056492.1, from coordinate 59,340,136 downwards.
CGTGCTTATTAGAGTGAGGGAATATGTTATGTACGTGCGACCTAAATTGTAATGTCTTACCTAGTATAGATTGGGAATTATTCTAGGATATCATTAACGAGAATGGATTGCCACAATCTAATCATGTGAAGAGTGACCATCAGTAAATTCAAGAAGATCACATAAAGTGACGTACTCGAAATAGTGAGCCCAAGTCATAAATAATGATCGAGTTATCTACGGTAGTGGTAGGGGACATAAGCCTCTTATCCGTGCGTAAAGGGACATACCGCGTATTATTGAGAATTACATGTATCAATGTTAATAAGCTAAGGCATGCTATAGGCATTGGACTGGTAAGGTCTTCAGCTTCATTGTGCAACATGTTACAATTCTAAGTAACCATGGGATATCAATAGCTTGTTAGGTGCAAGTGAGGATGAGAACTATGGAACAATCAAATAATGGTTGTAAGAAATATAAAAACAATTAATAAGTATGAATGGAATGGTATGATCAAGTATCAAGGTAGAAATATTTTTCGTTTAATGACGAGTAAAAATAAGGATTACGATAAGAAGGATAAAAGTGGATGAGATTATAATTATACGGGTTTCACAAAGGTATGATTACTCCAGAACAACATAAGGACCAATGGTAGAGGAAGGACAGTAAGAACTCTTTGGCCAAAGGTGACGAACCTCTGATGTTTAGGAAGATAGTATGAGAAATACTTTGAGATAAGAGACCCCCAAGGTAACTTGAAATAGAAATAGAAAGGTAAAACGAATGAGCACTTGGTCGATGGGAGATCTAATAATGATAAGACAAGAAAGCTTGACAAGTCATGAGATCATGTAACACCGTGAATTGGATCTAAACATATGAAGCATCGGTTCTACAACATATGCAGTCATACATCTCAAAAATTATATAAACAGAAGTAACTGTGAGTAAAGTTCGAGATCAGCACCTAAACAGGTGAAAAGGGGGCCAATGACGCCTATGGATATAAGGTAGACATTAAAGATATATGTCAAGAGATAATGACATTATAATGAAGATAAAATGTCAGAAAAATACAAATGTCTATGAGCATTATTGAACTGACCAAAGGTTCTACGAGATAGATAAATTAATGGGTGCACATCTTAACGAGATAAAGGAAATCTTTTCTCAAAACATCATTGACAAAAAGGAATTAGCCATGAGGCAAGTGAAGGAATTCAAATCTAAGTATAATGACCATGTTTGGATATAGTAGACCAACGTCATGTGATGCAAAATTCTTCAGAATCTTCGACGTACTGAATAAGGGAATAAGTTAACAACTTATCATTTAAGGGGTAGTAACGCCAAGGATTGGAATTAAGAGCAATGTTTGAAATTACATATGTATACCAGAATATTTTAGAATTAAGAAAAATATGACAAGTAAGAAAATGAGTGAACAAGTGTCAAGATAAGTAAAGAAAGGAAGTTGTTTATAATTACGAGTAGTGAGAAAGTATGAAAAAAATTCCTTTCAGATCATGAATGAGAGTTAACTACGATGATACGCGCACTTCAGATTCGACGATATTATCCATAAAGTGTTCGCGATTGAGATACTATAAATATAAGAGGTTTCAGCACACCAGTTAGTAAACAAAGCTAAGTTGACAATAAAATCATTCACCCATAAGTGGCTTGACTAATGTGAGGATGAATGAGAGAAGTTGACCTGAGGAAATGCATCAGTTAACTAAGTGGGAGTGCGATTGGAGGATTCAGATAGTGATAGCCCTATGACTCAGAATACAGCAGAGTCACCCCTCATACTGGAAGAAAATGAACGTCATGATAAAGATCCCATTTTTAGGGAATATAGGGAAGAATATCTAACAAAAGAAAAATCGCGACCCTTAAGCATAATGGGAAAGGGACCCGGGTGGAAGGTTCATTTGTGTATTCTCAATGTAGTAGGAGTATGAGACAAGATTATGATAAAGGTCCATTACTCACGATATTCCATTCACCCTGGAACTACCAAGATGTATCATGATCTCAAAGGTATGTATTGGTGGAACAACATGAAGAAGAACATTGTGGAGTTTGTAGATCAGAGTCTTAATTGTCAGTAAGTAAAAATAGAGCATCAAAAGTCAGGTGGCTCGACTCAGAACATTGAGATTCCGATGTGGAAATGAGAAATGATTAATATAGATTTTATTACGGGTTTACCTCGCTCTTATCATAAGTTTGATTCTATTTAGGTGATTGTTGATAGACTACCAAATCAGCTCCATTCATGGAGGTCAAAACTACCTACACAGCCGAGGACTATGCAATATTGTACGTTAAGGAGAGTGTTTACCTTCATGGTATGCCTATTTCTATTATATCTGACAGAGGTGTGTAGTTTACAGCTAATTTCCAGAGATCATTTCAAAGGTTTGGACACTCAAGTTAATCTTTGCACAACTTTTCACCCTCAAATAGACGGGCAGGCCGAGCGTACGATTCAAACGCTCGAAGATATACTACGAGCTCGTGTAGTGGACTTCAAGGGAAGTAGGGATAATCATTTACCCTTTATCGAATTTGCGTACAAGAACAATTATCATGCTAGTATCAAGATGGCTCCATATGAGGATTTATATGGATGGAAATGTAAATCTCCTATCGGATAGTTCGAGGTATGCGAATCAGAATTATTTGGGCCCGGCTTAGTGCACCAAGCCATAGAGAATGTGAAGCTTATCCAAGAATGGCTACCGTTCAGAGTCGTCAGAAGTTATATTCAGATGTGCGACGGCGGAACTTAGAGTTCCAAGTAGATGATTGGGTCTTCTTGAAGATTTCTCCTATGACGGGGGTAATGAGATTTAGGGAAAAGGGAAAACTTAATCCAAGGTACATTAGGCCATATCACATAATTCGACGAAACGACCAAGTAGCTAACGAATTGGACTTGCCTCCGGAGTTAGAGTTCGTTCATCCAATTTTCCATGTTTCTATGTTGAGAGCATGTGTTGAGATTCTTCCGAATTGTACCAATTGACGATGTGCAGGTTACGAAGGACCTATCATATGAAGAGGTTCCTATTGTTATCTTAGATCGACAAGTACGCAAGTTGAGGACTAAAGAAGTAGCCTCCGTGAAAGATTTATGGTGGAATTAGAATGTAGAAGAAATGACACGGGAGGCGGAAGAGGAGATGAGACACAAATACCCTTACCTATTTCAGACCAACGCTGAAGTTCAAGAGAAGCATAAGGTGAGTCCTATTTCATGTTATTATAATTGATGCTTGAGGACCATATGATGTCTGGTATAATGAGGTAGGTTATATTATATGGTACGTGAAGCGGTGGATGTGTTTTCTGACTACGTAACGGGGATCAGATATGTCACCCCAACATTCGAGGACGAATGTTTCTAAGGGCGAAAGGATGTAACACCCCATAATTTCGGGCGATGGTTTGAACATCTAGACGTATGCAAGTGGACCTGAGGCCGAGGAAATTTGGTTATAATTAGGTATTCACATCAAGAGCTTAGTATAGAAATGGATGCGATCCCGAATTAATTTAGGATTTAACAAGTGTTACGACGAGGATTAATAATAATAGTTGCATGTCCCAAAAGAGGATAGGGACTAGTGCTATATCACATAATCATGACTTTGGGTATATGAATATTTTATAAGTCATTAAGATTTAAGTGAATTGGGATCAATAAATTATTTTTTTGGCAATTGATTAATTATTGAGATTGAGTGGGAAAGAAGGAATTAGTTATTGGATAAGTATAATTAAGTAGGAGACAAATAAAAAGGGGGATATAACTAATTAGCATAGGATATGTGTTCCTATACTATTTCTACGTGGATCATTTTTGTTATAGGAGTAGTGACAATGCATTCCTTATCGTATGGTGGCAAGATGACCTATGTGTAGGAATAAGAAAGCATCATGCATATGTTGTTTATAAGTTTCTTGAGAATCCATTTTGTTTATCAAAGAAAACGTATGAAACAGTAAATTACTTGAGAATTCATTTTGTTTATCAAAGGAAACAAATGAAGCACCTACCTTTAACCAATATTATTTCTAATTTGGAAACAGTACGTTTTGTACAATTCAACAAACGACAAAATATCTTTGTTTACTTTAATTGGTGTGTTTGGAGCATGCTAATTTAGCTTCACCTATAATTCACCGAGCAGTTTAGTTCCTATCAGGGTTGAATCCTTCATTTACCACGTCTCACGAGTTCGTACATGTTATTCATTCCTATTGTCAAAGCATGTCTAAATATGTTCCTAAATCCTTATTGAGGTATATGGAAAAGATGTTAGTATTCATAATGTTAATCGGAGGTAAAGCGATATTACATCACTCCGACAAACTTATAGTGGCTTATTATCATATCATTCATGCATTACCTTCTTGTACATACCTTGACCTCAAAAGGAGTTATATACTCTACTATATGTATGCATTATATATTTACGGGTTATGGGAAAATGGAAGGCGTTATATACGTACACCACCTGCAACTGGTACAGATATATACGATGATGATTATGCCCACAGAGGCCGATATTATATGATGGGATACCCACAGAGGCTTGATGGCGTTATATACGCATATGTGCATGACCGCGTTGTGCATGGAATTTAGGCATATTATGGCCCTCAGAGGCTTTCTCTACTGGTTGGTTGTTTCTTGTCTCATGTTATTTCCAGATTTCTGTTATGCTATTTTTCATGCATGACATACTTAGTACATCAGTCGTACTGACGTCCCTTTTGTCGAGGGACGCTGCGTTTTATGCCCGCAGGCTCAGGTAGACATGGCGAAGGTCCGCGCTAGTGGGTTGTTGGTTCAGCTGATATTGGAGCACTCTATTTGTTCTAGAATTACAGTCTAGTCGTGGTACGATATTATGGATATGCATAGGGGTACGGCGGGGCCCTGTCCCGACCTTATGATGTTACGCACTCTTTAGAGGCTTGTAGACAGATGTCCTGTGTATAGTAGTCATGTATGGCCTTGTCGGCCTTGGTATGTATATGCATAGGTTGGGTCTTTCTATTTACAGGATTTCACATAGCTCTTTTCCAGTTTACTATTTTCATAATCATCAGGGTGTCTCGTGGTGGCCCTCGTGGACCATGAGAAATTACAGTTATATGCTAAATATATGACTAGTGGTACTCGGCAGATAAGGTCCGGATGCCCGTCATGACCCTCCAGGTTGGATCGTGACACATAAATACGTTAATAATAAGTTGAAAACCTGCATCACATCAACCCAAAAGATACCGGCACAATCAATGCGTAACACTCAAGATATATGGTACAAATGATACAAATACACCATAAGAATCACTCAAAACATTCAAAAGAAAGCACAAAAAAAGGACAAATAGGGTAATTAAAACTATAAGACAACTAAGATGTTAGCTGTCGTCGCAAGATCAGTTGGATGGAGGAGGTGAAAGTGTAGGCATGCTTGGAATTGTGGGAATGTTCGGAAGTGATGGCATGTTAGGCATTGGTGGCAGAGTCATTTTCGGGACGACAGGGCAAAGTAGGCAAAGATGGCAATGGTGAATTAGTTGTTGGAAGTGTTGGCAAAGATGTTACATGGCAATGGTGGTAATGTTGTAGGCAAGTTGGGAATATTGGGCAGTTGTGGCATTGTTGGCTGAGGCAATGACAGGATTGTAGGCTAGTTTGGAAGTTGCAGTAGATTGAGAGCAGCACGACTAGTTGTGATGCTTGATAAGGACAATAATAATGCTACGATCACGAAGAGGATTGAATAATTGCTAGAAGCAACCATTGTTAATTTGCTAGATTGCTTTGTTTTCTAAGGGAATTAAGATGTGTTTTGATTTGAGTTGAGTTTGATCATTTACTAAAGGGGTTTATATAGGGAAAGTTGTTGAAAAAACTAGCAGGATTAGTGTATGAGATGTTTGGTGTAGAAGCATGACTACTCTATTAATTGTTAGTTCACCTTCCTAAATGTTGGTTTAATGAACATGCACGTATGAACTTTTAAGTCTACAAGTTTTCTGAAAGTAGTTATGCATAGATGAAATTTGGAAGTATTTGTTAACTACTATTCTCTATTGATTGGCAGTAGTGGGATTAGGATGGTACTCTTTTACCGTTCTTCATGCACATCCTCTTGAGTCGCTAACAAAACTAAGAAAACTGGAATTAGCTACGAACTTAATAGCTAATCTGTCGCTAAATTACTCGTAGCTAATATTTTTTTAATACTAATTCATCACTGGATATAATTAGCGACGATTTTATTGTTTAGCTACAAAATCCGTCCGTTGCTAATTCTCGTTTTTAAATAGTTAGTAGCATATGCCTAATAAACCACAAAAACAATTTGTTTCTCTTATATTAGGTAATGGCCGATTGATCCTTCAAATTTTGTTTAACTACCTAGGAAATGTGTGCTTGTCTAATGATAAAAAAACTAATCAGCTAAACAATATTGTGAAGTAATCTAACACATTTCCATCATTCCATGTGTAATGTTAATGCCCTCTCAAGAAATAATAAGCCTGTAAATTAGGGACCTCTATGTTTAGGTTCTTTCCTTTTAAGAAGTACAAACTGAAGATGAATGTGGATATATCAGATTTTAACATTTGCTCATGCTTATATAAATTGTTTCGTTCTTTACTAAATTTGGCTTTCAAAAGCAGAGATGATTGGGGAAAAAAAAAGAGATCGTCGCCTGAGAGATTCAAACTCTCGCGGGGAAACCCCATGTACTTAGCAGGCACACGCCTTAACCACTCGGCAAAAGCGACTTATTGTTTTGTGTTATTAACTGATTTTCCCAGATCCCCACTATCATTTAAGTTGTTTTTTTTCCATCCGATATCTGTTACCTACCTCGGGAATAAACTAATTCGGATTCATATTGGGAATTTCTACTTTAGGGGTAAAACGTTCTCCTATTAAAGACACTTCATTCCTCAAGAACGTTCGAACTCGAGAACTCTACGTTCTTGCTAAAAATGAAGGAGCATGTATCTCCGAATTTACACCAAGCCAATAAATATAAGATATATATCTTGTATATACACTTTTTAATGCGTTTTCACTTTGATTTATTGATTCTTAAGATTAATCGTTCAGTTAGATATAAACACCCAGTACAGATAACTGATAAGTATTTAACAAACCAATTTATATGATCATTCAAATTTATTTTTAAGGAATGTAAACTAATACACATGAAACTATACTGCTTTCCAATGTAATTTGTAGAGGCGGACATGAGCTGATTAGTTTCATAATGGTCATGTTCTTATTTGGACTTTCTAGCATAGATACATACCATAAAAGTTGAACAAGGAAGGCTTACTACAATTCGGTAAAGATCTTACCCGTCCCTGGTCACCAAACTAATTCAACTTGCGATAGTAAAGTGATTTAATAAAATAAATATAGACAATTAGCCGTGGTTAAGTAATAGTCGTGTATATTCCAACATATATTATGTATTTATTGGTTTGATATCAACATTAGGTGTGAATAAGTTTTTACCCTTCTTGAAAGCGTCCTAATAACATCAATTACGTGCTGAAACTTTGTAATTGAATATATCCAAAAAATTATACTATTATTAGTCTAAGGAGATGTCTAGGTAAAATCGGTAAGAATTGTTTGTAAATAACAAAAGATTACAAGTGTTTGATTCAGATAAAGATAATATTCATTGATACTGGAGTGCTCTGCTTGTTGTTCTCTGTTCCCTTTACACAACTTATTGAAGTATCTTATTTTGTAATATCTCCTTTTCAATGTAACTTTCTAAGTTGTGTTAAATCTATTTAATTACCTAATTAACGTTACGTTGCAATATGTTCAACGGTATATCATTTTTACGCCCCTGTTGTACTAAAAACGATCTTGTCAAAGTACAAAATATTAGCGGAGTCTAATTATCTTCACATAATTTCTTAAACTCTTTTCTCATATCTTCCGCAACATGTTTGAGTTATCAGTAGTATCAATTTACTCTTAATTCATTAAAGGAATGCCATTTGATTGCGGAACAATAGTTATGATCAAATTTGTTCAAATAAAATGTATGTACGTTGATCCTAGCTTATCAGGAAAATATATTGGACGAATGCAGATGAATCAGTAACAGACATTGCAACGGATTAACACAAATGATGATCAATATATATCACTCAGAAGAGTATAAATGATACAGACGTACAGTACATTGTCAAGAATCACATAAAAGATTAAAATGACAAAAGAAAAAGCCAAAAAAGAAATCACGCTATAGAGACCGGTAGGGTAAGAAAGGTAAAAATCACGCGGTTGGAAGCCGGAAGATTAGTTTGATGGAGGAGGTGAAAGTGTAGGAATGGTTGGAATTTTTGGAATGTTTGGAAGTGATGGCATGTTTGGCGTTGGTGGCAGTGTCATTTTCGGGACAATAGAGGGAAAAGTAGGCAAAGAAGGCAATGGCGAATTAGTTGTTGGAAGTGTTGGAAAAGATGATACACTAGGCAATGGTGGCAATGTGGCTGCTGTTGGAAAGTTTGGAATAGTAGGCAACTGTGGCATTGTTGGCTGAGGAAGTGAGGGAATTGTTGGCAATGGTGGTAAACCAGGTACTTGTAACAAAAAGCGAGCAGCCATGCTTGTGTTGATGCTTGAAATGGACAATATTGTAAGCAATGTGAGTGCAAAGAAATTCTTGAAAGTGGCCATTTTCACTTGGTTTTTCTAAGGATTAGTAAAAGCTTATATTTCTTTAGGAAAAATTCTGAAGTGTGTAGTTGGATTATGAGTTGTGTAAGATGCTTATAAGTGGGTACGTATTTATAGATGAAGTTTTGTAGAAGGAATATTGGAGTGTATCTATTGTTAGCTCACCTTCTCAACCAGACGTTTGATCAAGTTCAAGTACAAAGAAATACCTAAATCAACAAGGAGTTGTACTTGAGTAACATCTTTTTTTTGGCTTCAAATGACATATTTTATATATTAACTAGTCGTTACAAACTGTGATTCTTCTCCTTAGTACCTGATTTGAAGGGTAATTAACATAATAATCATATACAAATGGAAGCAAGGATATAAAATGTTGGAGGGCAGTAGTATCAATGCTACTCCAGTCATATTTAGACAAAATATTGGCTGCACTGCACTGCCTTCTCTCCAAATGTGTTTAACAGGTGGCGACTTTAACTTTATTAACATATGAAAATGGATTTAACATGTATTAAACTATTAATGGATTGTACTATTCTTTTATTCTTTTTTGGTGAGAAAGGCATGTCGCTAAGAATTAAACATACAATTTAACTAGACCAACTGTCTAATCCTTATTCACATGCAGTAATAAACCATTATTCTTAGATAGTTAGGAATTGATATTCCATGAAAACATAAGTAGCAAAGTCAAATAAAATATGAAATATGATTTCAACAATATAGTGTTGAAATATTGCTCACCAAAAATATGGTTGATCCAATTTTCATCTATGCATAACTACTTTCACACAACTTCTTGACTTAGTAAGTTGGTGCATATTGTTCCTCGAAGCAACATTAGGGAAGGTTAACTACCAATAAATTAAAGAGCCTATATTTCCCTAAAGAACTTTTACCTATATATACACCCTTTAGCAATTATCAATCTCATCTCAAGTACTCAATTCATAACACAACCTTCATAGTAAAAACAGAGCAATCTAAAGCAAATTGACACAATGGCTGCTTCTAGCAATTGCTCAACCCTCTTCTTGATCGTAGCATTATTGTCCTTATCAAGCATCACTACAAGTCGTGCTGCTCGCAGCCTATTGCAACTTCCTAACTTGCCTACAATCCCGTCATTGCCTCAGCTAACAATGCCACAGTTGCCCAATATTCCCAACTTGCCAACAGCAGCCACATTGCCACCATTGCCACGGTAAGATTATAATAATTTCCCTTGGAGAGTCTTCTCATTATTACAAAATATATATAGTGCGTACAAGGGAGGAATCCTAATATATCATAAATATACAGTATTCATAATTACACAATATATGGCGAATATATGGGGAATATACGGCGAATATATGGGCAATAAAACAAGATAGTATTTATGACCAAGTGAACTAGAAATAGGACATCCACAAATCAGCATATCAAAAGGATAAAACGTAACACTGGAAGATGATTTAAAAGGAAGACGAACATGTTTGCCTAAAGAACAAGAAACACAGTGTTGGGCAAGTTTCCCATTATTACATTTAATAAAATTATTGCCTCTAAGAAAATTAAAAACGAGGGCTCCTGGGTGGCCAAGCCTATTATGCCAAGTGGACGGAGAGATAGCAATGAGAGAAACGAAAGAGCATGATCCGGCAGCGGAGGTGGATGGGAATGGATAGAGATCCTCTGTGCTATTGCATCTTGTAAGAGGTGTCCCCGTACGAAGATCATTCACAGTAAAATCAAAAGGGTCAAAATCAACAGAGACTGAATTATTACGAGTAAATTTGCGGACATAAATTAGGTTCTTAATAATGTTTGGGGAATATAGGACATTGTTAAGGGAAAAAGTGGATGAGGTAGTTGTGTGTAGGATGTACCATAGCCCTATATTGGAATGTGATGACCATTGCTAACTGTAATGTATTGAGGATACTTTAATTGAAACAGTTTGGGAATATTACCTGCAGACCGGGTGAGGTGAGATGTGTCTCCCGAGTCCATGTACCAATTTTCATCGGGCTGCTGTAAGTTCAAACTGCTAAAAGCCTGGCCCAAATCAGTCGGGGCCAGACCAGAGGAAGGCTGTGGGTACTGGGCCTGCATGAAGTGGGCTTGGGGAGGCTGAAATTGGGCTGACCGAGATCTTGGAGCGGGGCCCAACAATCCCTGTTGTGGTAAGGGAATTGGGCCGGTACCTGGGCAGGAGAAGAGGCCCAGTTCTCGTGTTGATATGGGAAAAATGGGCCGGTCCAATGCATATATGGACTGGGTTACGGCTGCGATTGATGCTGCTGCCACACATGTCGTCGCGCTTCTGCTGCGGTTGATTATTTTTCGACGTAGGTGAGCCGGCAGTGATTATATTTTGGGAAGGTGTTTCGACTGGTAACGCCTTTTGATTGTGCTCGTTTTGCTTTGCACGACGAATTTCTTCTAGCAATAATTGCGAGCGGACCTTGTTGAAATTGGGTAACGGATCAGCTTGATGTATCATGGTGGCTAAAATGTCGTACTCACCTTTTGGGAGGCCTGCAACTAATTGTAGGACCATCTTCTTTTCTGAAACAGGCGTGCCGATGTTGGATAATTGATCTGCCACAAGTTTCAACTGCTTGCAATAATCGGACATGTTGGAGAAATTTTCAAGGCGTGTATTATTAAATTGTTCCTCCAAATACACAGCATGTGTGTGCTTGTTATCTTGAAATATTTCCTCTAACCGACGCCATAAATCATGAGTTAAGGCGCTGGATATCATTATAGTAAGGAGCAGGTCCTGAGAGATAGTGTCATATATCCACTGTTTGACAATGGCGTCTAGACGATACCATGTAGAGTTATCAACCTTAGAGGAGTGAGGGAAGGAGTCGTCAATATGGTCCAGCACGTTATAGACACATACATGAATATTGGTGATACCAGGCAGTTCTTAATATTGGTGACGGTGAGGGCTGGATGAACAGAGGGTGAAAATGATGCTTTTTGTACGGCAGGGGTGACGACGGTTGAGGATGAGGCTACCGTGGGGGTTGTGGGAGGAGTCATTAAAGTGGATATAATTTATTGAAGGAGGACAAGGAAGAACAAAGAAAGAGAAGGTGGTCTTCTCGGTAAAAAAAATTGACCGCCGGTGAGAAATCCGAGGGGGGAGGGGGCGGATTTGCTATAGAAGACTTAGGATTTTGGCTTCTCATATACCATGTAAGATTGTAATAATCTCCCTTGGGGAGTCTTCTCATTATTACATAATATATATAGTGTGTACAAGGGAGGAATCCTAATACAGTAAGGATCCTAATATACCGTATTCATAATTACACAATATATGACGAATATATGGGGAATATATGGGTAATAAAACAAGATAGTATTTATGACCAAGTGAACTAGAAATAGGAGACGTCCACAAATAAGTATAAATATTATCAAAAGGAGAAAACGTAACACTGAAAGATGATTTAAAATGAAGACGAACATGTTAACCTAAAGAACAAGAAACACAGTGTTGGGCAAGTTTCCCATTATTATATTTAATAAAATTATTGCCTCTAAGAAAATTAAAAACGGGGGCTCATTGGTGGCCAAGCCTATTATGCCAAGTGGACGGAGAGATAACAGCGAGAGAAACGGGAGAGCATGATCCGACATCGGAGGTGGATGAGAATGGATAGAGATCCCTCATGCTATTACATCTTGTAAGAGGTGTCCCCGTACGAAGATCTTTCACAGTAAAATCAAAAGGGTCAAAATCAATAGAGACTGAATTATTACGAGTAAATTTGCGGACAGAAATTAGGTTCTTAATAATGTTTGGGGCATATAGGACATTGTTAAGGAAAAAAGGTGGATGAGGTGGTTGTATGTAGGATGTACCATAGCCCTATATTAGAATGCGATGACCATTGTCAATTGCAATACAATTGTCCTGTAGGAGAAACTATAAGCAAATTTGTTTTTGTTTTTTTAAAGAGAGAAAAGCAATTAAAAAAAGTTACTCTACTTATTTTTGTGGTTTGTTAGGCATGATACTCAAAAAGGACAAAAGTGAAAGTTATGAATTCCTTAAATGCTCTATATGGGCATGAACACAGGCGTGGAAGATACCATCCTAATCCATTGTGCTAACCAGTAGAGAATAGTAACTCCGTCTCAAAAATATTTTCTTAGTTTGATTTTGTATGAAGTTTAAAAAAATAAAAAAGATTTTTAAAATGTGTGGTCCAAAATAAGCCTTAGATAATTATGTGACAGTAAATCATCTCATAAAATTAAATTGTTTCTAAATATATAAATATGTCAATTTTTTTAGACAAACTAATAAGGAAAGTAAGACAATCTTTTTAGGACAGAGGGAGTATTAGTTTAAGAATATGGAAAAAAAATGATTTTATCAATTACTTATATTAAATTGTCCACCAAATATGGTTGATCCAAACTTCATCTATGCATAACTACTTTCAGAAAATTTCTTGTATTGAAAGTTTGTGCATATTCCTCAGACCAACATTAGGGGAACTTTAACTAACAATAGAGTATTTAGCATTTAAACATATGCTTCTTCACCCAACATCTCACCAAATCCTTGTACTCCCTCAAGAAATTCCCCTATATATACCCTTCAATAATTATCAATCTCATCAACTCAAGTCACAACATAACATTAATTTCTTGTAAAACAAAGCAATAATATAGCAAATTATATAACAATGGCTTCTTTCAACAATTGCTCAATCCTCTTTGTAATCGTAGCATTATTGTCCTTATCAAGCATATCCACACGTCATGCTGCTCGCGGCCTATTGCAACTTCCTAACATGCCTACGATCCCCTCATTGCCTCAGCCAACACTGGCACAGTTGCCAAATATTCCCAACTATCCAGCAGCAGCCACATTGCCCCCATTGCCTAGTGTAACATCTTTGCCAACACTTCCAACATTGCCCTCTGTACCAAAAATGACTCTGCCAAACATGTCTCCACTTCCAAACATTCCCACAATTCCAGCAATTCCTATACTTTCACCTCCTCCATCCAACTAATTAGTCTTCCAGGTCCATCCTACTACATTAGTAGTTGTTGTAAAGAATGGATTTTGGGCCTAACTCAACTCCAAAGCTAGCTCAAAAGGAGGAGGATTGTCCAAGCCATATAAGGAAATCAAGAACCACTTATCTCACCGATGTGGGAGAACTCAACACCCCGCCTCACACACAGGGCTGGACATCTGAAGCGTGGACAATATAAGAGGGGGGCCCAACATCGGAAACAATGAATTGGGACGGGTCTGGCTCTGATGTCATGTAAAGAATGTATTTTGGGTCTAACTCAACCCCAAAAGCTAGCTCAAAGGGAGGAGGATTGGCCAAGCCATATAAGGAGACCAAGGACCACTTCTCCCACCGATGTGGGAGAACTCAACAGTTGTTTTACCTTAATCGTTCTACGTTTCTCTATTCAGCTTTTCTGATGTTTTCAAGTTGATATTAAGGATCTATGTTAAACTGTCTTTTGAATTCTCTGAGTGTTTATGTATTGATTGTAAAACTGAGTTTGATGTAGTCTTTCTGTTGCTATTAATTATTTATGTCTCTTTTGTTGGTCATAATTAAGTTGCTTACGCTGTCTGGTATTCTTGATCCATCGAAGTTTCTTCCTTTTAAGAAAAGTTAATGGTGATTGGTGAGAGCACATCAATCGCAAGCCAGTGAAAATATTTTCTTACCCTATCAGGTCACTCTTACTGGAGATAAAAAAATCCCACATTTTACTATACTATCAAGTATAGAAACACATTTGTAACGATAGTTTATATAACTTAAACTCTTTAAATAGAAACAAACCTAATAAAAATTTACATAGGCATAAAGCCTACTACTTCATTAGATATTTTTACCCTTTTTTCGACTAAAAGCCATAGAGCTATGGGAGCTTAAATTACAGAAACTGTATTGGCACAACAAAAAAAAAAAGAGGAAAGATATACGTACAAACTCTTAAAAACATTAGAAAATGTATAGGCCTTTAAAATCATTTTTGGTATCACTTTGCTTTTGAATGTTTTAAACGCGATTGTATTTTCTTTTTCCCTTCTTACCAGTTTATTTAAATTATGAAATGGTAACTACAAGTCTACAAGATTATACCACGAAAGGTTGTGGCGGGGCTAGTACTCCCTCCCTTCCTTAATCAGAGTTTCAAGTTTGAGCCTTCTGAACTGAGTCGTCATTGATAGGGGGCGACAAAAATAGATTATTAAGTTTAGCATAGACATATAATATTAATCCGGCAATATCTGGTTCGATATGACCGACAGAGAGGACTCTATTTTTCCTCTTCCCTTCAATCCAGTTTGAACCCATCCCACAATGAACACCTTCCTATACTGTAAGCTAATCACTAGCTTTTGCTAGAATAATATTGTAAATTCGGGGAGAAAGAAGAATGTCATCATAGAGGGATCAGCGTGTAAACTTGAGGGCGAGGTAACTCCTTTAGCTCGATCGGAGGCGGCTTTACCTCTTAGATGACCCAAGCAAGTTCCTCCTAACTATAGTTACTTAAGGTCTTCATAGTGGGACTTTCGGGAGGAAATCCGGATTAATCGGTCTCCAAATTGAGTACCAGAAACCAGAGAGAAAAAGAAGTTAGTGAGGATTTGTTGCAAGTTATTATTACTGTTACTAATACACACCAACAAGTCGCTTTGGCCGAGTGGTTAAGGCGTGTGCCTGCTAAGTACATGGGGTTTCCCCGCGAGAGTTCGAATCTCTCAGGCGACGATTTACTTTTTTTGCATTCATCTCTATCAAGCACAACAAGCTAAGCATGGTCATATATGATTCTTCAGTTCCAAAACTGATTTCTGTCTTTATTCCTATGGATCTGATTTCTGTCTTTATTCCTATGGATTTTGGACATAATTTGCTATAAAATAATAATTACCTAACGAAAGCAATGTTACTTAACAACATTAATCATTATCAGTTAACAAATGCTGGTTTTTAATGCCCTTCATAATGGTGACAAGTCTATTCTCTGTCTTTTTTTTATGCCAAGGAACAACCACTACCCTTCGTGTTATCAGGCCATACTAACAATTTCAGAAAATCCATGTATTAGGCCATACTAACTAACAGATTCCTATTACACCAGAAAACAGATTATGCAAACACTGATTCTTGACTCTAGAGATGTGAATTTTACGTCCTTCAAAACATACGGTCCAAAAATGCAAAGTGGGATGGTCTTCCAAATTTGCTTCTATCTTATGGGAACCTTTTGAAATTTTCACCATCTAATAAACTCCTTACATCTCTGGGCATTACCCATAAGATGCCCTGAAGGTTTAGAAATAGTTCCCACCATTGTCTAGAAAATCTGCAGTGAAGAAATAGGTGATCTACTGATTCCAAGTCATCTGTTGCATAAAGAAAAACCCCTCTTCTGCAAATTGTTTTGAGTTGAACATGCTCCCCGGGCTGCGGTCCATCCCAAACAAGCTACCTTCACTGGAGCTTTCATTTTCCAAATCATCTTCCAAGGCCAAGTATTATCCCAATTACCTGACTCTTTTAACAGTGTAGTGTAGCAACTTTTAACTAAAAATTTCTTATCTTTACTGGCTGTCCATATCAAAGAATCCACCCGACTTTGATCTAGCAGGACTGAGTACAATTATGGAAGTATTTGACAAGTCTTCTATTTCCAAATCATTCAAATTCCTTCTAAAATTAAAATGCCAACCTGAATCTGAATGAAATTCAACAATAGAGCCACTCTTATTAGTAGAACAATTAAACAAGATAGGGAATCTAATCTTTAGGCTATCATCTCCAAACTCAAATATCGGTCCAGAAATTTATTTTGCACACATTCCCAACCTCCAATTTAGCATGTTTCACAAACTCCTCCCAAAGCCTACAAATATTCTTACAGAGTTCACTTTTAGCATTTGGTTAAATCGGAGGAGAGCTCCACCCCAACTTTTTTTATCATATATATATATATATAGCATAGATCAACTTCTTCCAGATATCATTACCATCCATGTAGAATCTCCAAAGCCATTTAAGTAACAAGCTCTTATTGTGTAATTTTAAATTTCTGACCCCCAATCTTCCACCTTTCTTATCTCCTAGAACCACTTGCCATTTTACTATTTGCATTGCCATCCCATAAAAACAGATTCCTCATGAAATTCAACAAGCATTGAGAACAGGGACATTAGATAAGTTGGCAATCCATGCAAGACACTGTTAATGAGGATGAGTCTACCCGCAAAGGATAAATATTATTTCTTCCATGAAGTTAGCTTACTAGCACATCTATCCAGTACCCCTTGCTAGATCCTTTGGTCATTCCTTTTTGCCCCAAGTGGAAAATCCAAATAGACAGTGAGAAATTTTTTCACCTTACAACCCAGGATATCAGCTAATTCCTCAACGCAATTAGCAGCATTAATACTGAAAATACTACTCTTTGCCCAATTAATTTTCAAATCTGTAACTGCTTCAAACACTAATAGAACTCCTCTAAGATAAAGTATTTATTCTTTTTCAGCTTCACATAGAAGGAGAGTGTCGTCGGCATAAAGAATATGAGACATTGTCACATTTTCAGCTGCATTTCTTTCAAATTGCATACCTGTAATCCAGCCCAAGTTCACATCCTTATTTAACATCAAACTCAATATTTCCATCACCAAATAGGGTGACAGTGGATCCCCTTGCCTCAACCCTCTTTGTGAATCAAAGTAACCATTAGGGTTCCCGTTAATTAATACAGAAAATCTAACAGTGGATATGCAGTACCTGATCCAGTCAATCCATCTATCACCAAAATTCATCTGCTTTAACAAATTTAGCAGATAAGTCCAACTGACATGATCATACGTTTTTTCAACATCAAGCTTACAAGCAACTCCCCCCCCCCCCCCCCCTCCTTAATTAAATGATCAATACTTTTATTGACCATCAAAGCTGCATCTACTATTTGCCTTCCTTTGATAAAGGCATTTTGGTTGACTCACACTAACTTATCAATTACCAGCTTGAGTCTTTCAGCCAATAATTTAGCAATAATTTTGTAGACACTTCCAAGTAAACTAATGAGCCTGAAATCTTTAACTTCCACTGCTCCCTTCTTCTTTGGTATTAATGCAATAAAAGTGAAATTCAGACTCTTAAGAAAAGTGCTCTTTTGATGAAATGACCACTGTCTTTCAAACATCATCCTTGACCATGTTCCAATATTTTTGGAAGAAATGCAAGTTAAAACTATCTGGGCCGGGGTCTTATCTCCTCTGAATGACTTTATTACATTTTCTACTTCATCCGAAGAGAAAGGTCTCTGCAGCCAGACTTTATCTTCATCAGAAAATTTCTTTAAGTTTATATCCTCACAAGTTGGTCTCCATCTTCTGATTCTTTAAACAACTTTTATAGAAATTTTGTATGTGCTCTATAATAAGCTTCTCATTATCAACAAGTGTCAATACAGTTAAATCTCTTATGAGCATTGGCCTGTGTATGAAAAAAATTTGTATTCCTATCACCTTGTTCAACCCATATGCACCTACACTTTTGGCTCCACGAGATCTCTTCAGCTTTTGCCACTTCTTCCAGCTCTCTTTCAATAATATTTCTTTCTATCTCAATCTGCTTCTCACTTTGATTCATCATTTCTCCATGATCTATTTCATGGAGTCTAGCTAAAAACTTACTTTTCCTCTCCTCTAATTTTCGAAATACTTCATTGTTCCATTTCTTGATGTCACTTTTCGGCAACCTCAATTTTTTTGCAAGAATAGCATCTTGTTCACCTTGTATATCATAGGCCTTCCACAAACTTTCTAACAATTCAGTGAACCCCTGGTGTTCAAACCACATGTTCTCAAACCTGAAATAACCTTTCCCTTTTTTTCATTCTCCGCACTCTAAAAGAATTGGACAATGATCTGATGTGGTCCTGTGAAGGACCCTCTGTTTTAAAATTTTGAACTGCTCATCTCATCCTTCTGATAGTAGAAATCTATCTATTCTGGAGGCACACGGACTGTTCATGCTTCTAAACCATGTAAAGGAACCCCCGTGTAATTGAGGATCAATCAGAAAATTCTCGTATAAAATTTGAAAATTCTCTCATTGCTCTTGTGTTTCTAGCTCTCCCATTTTCTCCTCTTCAAATCTAATCACATTAAAATCTTCTCAATTCTATCCACAATTCTTTTCTGGCTTTTCTATCGCACGGTCCATAAACTCCTGTGAAAGCATATTGATGACCAGAACTACCTTCTTCTAGCAAAATAGTGACTGAATGCTGACCCAAATATTTTCAAACAATTCCATCTTCTTTTCTCTCAGTAAACAAGAATTACACCACCATTTTCCTGTGCTTCCAACTCAACCCATTCTGTCCATCTTGATCCTCCAACTTGGCTGATACAAGATTGATCTATTCCTTTCATTTTCGTTTCTATCAGACATACTATGTCGACATTCCATTTACGTAATAACAGATTCACCATGTTTCTCTTTTTCGCATCATTGATACCCTTGACATTCCAGCATATAATTTTCAGCATCACTAATCAGAAAGATAAGCCCTCCTGCCCTTACCTCTGCCCTCATTACTTGGGTTGCCCCTAAAACCAACACCAAACTCCAACAGCTTTAATTCCCTCTCACATTTCTTGCTGGGTGAGACACGTACTGAAGATGCCGGAGCTATTTTTTTGGGTCGAGCACTATCGATCTCCATTAGCTTGTCACGATCATCCCTCGATTTTTATCCCCAATAGCTTACTAATATTTGCCATATTTCTTTTCACCCATATCGAATCTGCTGACTGATTTAAATTAATTTGCATATTCAGGATTCTTTCCTCTTATCAGGGAAGCATCAAAATATCATGTGCCACATCAATTTCATTTTGCTTATTTTGACTAGTTTATGGGTCATCCTCCTCCTGTTCACCAATTGAGTAATTACCTGAAAATTCTCCCACCACGCCATCATACTTATATTCTGGCTCTTGTTCTGATAACAAACTTTCAAAATCTTCATCAGCTCCATTTTCCAAGTTGCATGCAAAATCAATTGCATATAAAGTTTCACACCTTCCTCCCTGATTTTGGTTGTTGAAAGTCACCAACTCTGTTGAAGAGTTTTTCTCTGAGAGATTTGCTTCTAACTCAACACACGGGATCGAAGTAATTAGAAGTCTCCAACTTTTCTGTATTTTGAGGAATTTGGGTCTACTAGTTTGAGTCTATAAAAGTTTTTCTGGCGCATTTTATTCCCATAACTCTTACTTCTAAAAAATCCTACTGGGCCAGTTCTTCTTTTAAAAATATTCTGTTTCTCAGGCCCAATAGCCCCTCTATTTAAGGCCAAGTTTTTCCACTAAAAGAATTCTGCTTCTCAGGCCCAAAAGCCCCTCTATTTTCCTTTTAGCCGATAGTTGATTAATTACAGCTGTGGTCTTTTAAATTTCCTAGGGCACTGGACTCGAAGTCGCTGTTTGTGTTTTCCCTTCATCATCCAAGAGGATTTTGAAGATAAAATCATCTCCACACTTGCCGGAAAGGGAATATTAGAATTCTTAATACAAATTCTAACCCATTTGATATCTGTTAGCCCATTCCTGTACTTCATTGGAGCTTGGTGATTTTAGCTTATTATTTCTTAAAGAACCCAACAGGCATCTGCGATGAAATTCCACCCTGCTTCTGAGTGAATTTGTTTCAATACGAAACTCCGCTAAATCATCATTCACCACTTTAATTTCATCTTTTGGCCATTCTTCAAGATGGGCTACTTGGACATAGCTCCCCTTAATTGTTGATCTTGCTTGGTTCTGGCCTCTGCTTAATCGTTTCTGTTAAAAATTCTTTGATTTTTCTAGCAAAGTCTCTCCAACCCAAATTGATGACGATCATAGCTTTACTGCTGCCTTTTACTGCCATCACTTTGATAAATCTCCCAATGGAAAATGCGATAAGAGTAAAGCTGACTCTTATAAATCCAACTCCTGTATACATTACCTTGTCCTTCCGTTGCCAGCTCCATGCATTTGCAAAGGCCCAGAATATTAAGCCTATCAAACGTAACTCTGTTCATCAGATTTTTTCGTCTTTCTACCACCAATTCATACCAGTTGTCATTTAATTCTAGCACCTCAAAGGATTTGTTGCCCGCAGCGAATAAGCAAACTCGACCCATGGAATCTTATTAACTTTTAACATCCACTTTTCACGTCGCCGTAAAGTAGGCTTAAGTTACTTGGTGAATGAAATAAAGATAATAAGACACAAGAAAGACTAAAGAAATCGAGAGGTAATGGAATAAAGAAAAAAGAAAACAAATAAATCACGACACATAACAATCAGTGGCGAGAAGGTGAAAAGAAGAGAGGTGAGATAGGACAAGATTGGAAGGATTAACTGATCAGAAATCTAAGATTGCCGGAGATGACTAACAAGGAAGGAGAAGAGTTGAAAGGGTTGCACATATCCCAAGAGAGGGAAAGGAGTCCCATCTTTTGGACTACTTCTTAATTGTTATCTTAGTCACTGCATCTTAGGTTCTTGATTGGTGATTCACATACCAATCTAAACTAAGATAATATTCAGATGCTATTGATACTTACCAAAATACTCATAGCTTCTGTATAGCAGGTTAACTAACAGAAAACTATCTTCAATGGAAATACGAATTTCAATTTCCTCATGTCATAAATTATTGAATAGTTCCATAGAAGTTGTGAATTACAGATGAATGAACATAATTGATGGTATACCTTAATATGGTCCAGAGTAATTTCAAATGGTACAGAAGGGCTTAGGTTAAATTGGATTTCTTTAACCGTAAGCGAACCTTTACAGAATGTGAGGAACAAGTGCAAATGCTACTCTTGATCTCTGTCAAAGCTTCATTTATAAATATGTCTTTCTGAACTGACCTCAAAACAATGATGCCAAGCAAAAAAATGGGGAATCCTTTTTTCCGTGTTATTCCTTCAACAAATGGAACAGGAGCCATAATAAACCTTTTCAATTTGGCTACCTGATTCTCTAATTTACATTATGATAGATATCTAAGTTCTCCTGATTCAAAGAAAATCTGGCTGGCCTGTGGATGTCAAGCAACGATGCCACATACGGCTGTTAGGGTCGACAACCCTGGGTTTAGAGATGACTTCTGGAATTGGAAAGTAGACATAATGAGTATTGCATATACCCACTGTGATACCACTATATCCAGAAAATGCACCGTGAACCTGTCAAAACGAAGTGTGTATATCGAATAAATAAATGGTTGAATAATGTCTCAATCACGGGAAATGCAAGTTGAGAAGGAGAAATTTACTTCCAGATAATTGAAAATATTATCACGCAGAGTAATGAGGATTTGACTTCAAACAATTGTAATCCATTAAGGGAAACACATTTTTTAAATAAAGGAAACGTTATTTCAGAACAAGCTTTATTAACCTTTACACTGAAATAGCCACAAAAGATTTTTATTAACAAAACACACTTAAAACCCATGGTTGCGAAGCTCATCCCAATATTATGAGTTCAGTCGTGAACTACTCATGTTCATTATTTGCCCTATTTTTATGAGATCTGGATCAAGATCAATACTCTGCCTTTAGTGCAGTACATTAATGACAGTAACCTCTCTGAAATTCTATACATCTCAATAAAATCGGTTGTTATTGGCTTATCATCTCAATAAAATCGGTTGTTATTGGCTTATCTCATACACCAACAACTGCTACTAAAGCATAGGAATGAGAGTCTGAATCTGTGATATATTTTATAGATATATTTGGATCTAGTATTGCTTTGTAAGCCAGCTAACGTTAGGTCAAATTTGGATAATCAATACGTGAGCACAAAGGACTTACAGCATTTTGCCCAAGTACTGTGCACAGAATTCCATCGGAGGCATTTGCACGGCATGCCCGGATCATGTAAGTAGGATCAATGTATTTCACATCAGCTCCTCCGATCTCCTTGAAGTACTTTTTAATCTGTCAAAGAGCACGCAGATTATCATGAATTCTCATAAGTTGATTAAAGAAGGATAACAAAGTGAGCCATGAGCCTTCATGTGCATTCTTAGACGAATTGGTAATCAGGTAAGTGTTTTCTTTTTAGAAATTCCAGAACAAAGTTTCAAGATTCTTATGTGCAATGCATGAGACAACACAAGAAATAGTAACATTAGGAGTTATATCCAGCTAAAAGGCTCTTCAAGAACTCCACTAAAAATCTCAAAAAGATTCATGATCCAAATGAAAGATGGCCTTGAGGAACAGAAGTATGAAAAAGAATTTTGAAAGATTACCAATACGATTGTTAAATAGAGCACCACATGCCTTGTGCTTGAATTTGGATAAATATACCAGCTAGCTCTTAGAAGAGATATGGTGAAGTAACTTGAAGTTCTTTAATGAAAAGAAGACTAAAATAGAATGAAATCTTCATAATGACAAAAGGATGTACACACTACATGCATTGTGAATAGCTAAGGTGTATATAGCAACAATACCGCCAAGGTAAAGCTGACCAGCCACTAACCTCATGTTGCAAATAAACACCAATGTCTCCGAGTACAGCATTTCCAGATGCATCTTTTGCATTGGTTTTCTCAAGGAAATCCTGCAATGAAGGTTGGCTGGATGCAGTCAAGGAAGAAAAGGAAGCAGTGACAGAAGTAACTATGAAAGGCAATTTACTGTTGTCACGTGCTTTAACTATAGTTGTGACGCTTTCCACGTGCAAGTTTCGTTAGTTTTATAGAGATTGCTATCAGTTGTTGTTAGTTGGACCAAAGGTCGCATGTTCAGCAAACTTAAAGGAACATATGTGCTCGTCGTAATACAATAGAGATGAAAATAAACCCATCCCAAACCTAAGGACCTTTTCAGTAAAAAAAGATCTCATTTAATGTTACATCCCAATGTATCACAAACATGATTATGATGGAACTAACCTGCCCAGCTCCCTCTGCTGCACAGACCACAGCTGATCCCTTTGTCTCGAGCAGATATTTTAGATGCCTCAATACACCATGTGGGCCATGCAGATTAAAAGGCACCTGAAATATGAAATAAGATATGATCATAATGAGAAACTCATCAGAAAAGCATAGCATAACATCTGATAGATATCAGTCATACCTCTGGAATCAAGCATATGTCTATTTGTCCACTAGCTAGGGATGCTTGCATAGCTATAAACCCACTACTACGGCCCATCAACTTCACAATTCCAATACCACGATATGCACTATGCGCCTGCAAACAAGCGAAAAAAGAAACTTCATCTAAAGCAGATTGCATGGAAGAAGTATGATGCATAACTGTAATTGAGAAAAAAGTAAATGAGCACTTTTCTTCTGGAAATCAATCCTTAACATGAGATGATTTTTGAAGATGTAAGTTTAGAGGCAAACAAAGAAATACTTGAGAAAACAAACTCGAAGTCCGACAAATAGGGGAAAAACTAGTCACTCATCACCAGGAACTTCCTCCAAAAAGAAAAGAGAAGAAAAAAATGTCAGAGGATTCTGTCAAACAAGGAGTTCTTGCAAGATTTAAAAATACATGATGACTATGTCTTGAACTTGTAGTAGAAGATCACGAAAAAGTAACCGCACTGAGACAACTTCACAGAAAAGAAATTGATGAAATTGTCGGTGGAGTTCCTTCTCGGAAGGGGTTGTCAATTGAATTAAGTCAGAAGGAGGTCCAGCAAATTGAAGGGAGAAAAGCATAGGAAAAGAAGGGGCAAGGTGCAGGTCATTATCATAGAAGGAAGGATGAAATTGCAGTATATCATAAAGTAGTACCTCAATGTAAGCAGAATTTATGGCTCTCTGTGCTTCTTCAACAGCAGTATCAAAACCAAATGTCTTATCCATAAGCATAATATCGTTGTCTATAGTTTTTGGCACACCAACGACAGCCACCTTTATATGTCTTTTACGGCACTGTACAAAACCAAATTAGACTTTGCAACAATAGCAGATGGACTTAATGTTATTAACTATTCAACAACCAAGAACACAGGGAGAAACTATTACACTGTTATATATCCATGCTCATCTGAAACATGTTTTTTCTTCAATTTCAGGGAAAACTTTAAATTCAAAGCATAAGTTTCTATGGAAGAGGGACATTCACTCTACTTTTCTAATCGAGACACTAGAGAGAATCACTTATTGTCGATTCACTTCTCTATACAGTCTCCAACTACACACCAAACCTCAAATAATCAGAGAACATTAGTCAGCATGCATATTGGTTTAAAAAGAGCACCCATATGAATATAGAGGTCAGGCATAACAACCTCATCATGAATTGCATTTGCACCAGCATGTGTACCATTTCCACCCAGCACAAAGAGCATGTTGATTCCTCTTTCCTGACGATAGTAAAAGAAGTGAATCTTAGACAAAACCTAGCAAAATCATCTGTCATGCAACGATCCAAGCAAGCTATATGTTTGCTGTATACAAGAAAATTAGTTAAGTACCTGGATGCTGTCCACAATATCACTAACTTTAGGTCCTCCACGTGAAACTCCCAGCAAGCTTCCCCCCGAAAGATGAACATTTTGCACCACTTTCCTGGATAACTAAGAACAAAGCAGGTGGACAAAAATCACTAAAGCACCTAACCTCATTATATAGAAATATATCCATTGTAGAATAATACCTTATCAGTAATGACCGTTTGGAGATTAAAGTTAGGCTTTTGCACTTAATTCTGAATAACAGAACTTAAATTTAAGGAGCATTTAGGCAGTGAAGAAGAGTTAAAGTAACTTACTGGCATCTCGTCCAAATCTTTTTCTGAAAATCCACGATATCCAAAAGGAATTCCCACGATTTGTTTTACTCCATATATCTCAAGGGTTATGACTATCTGCGACCAATGAAAACAAAGAGAAGATGACGAACAACACCAGTGCAGCAGTAATCAACTACATCCCTCAGAAATCAAAGAATCAAAACCAAGCAATAATAATATGCTAATACCTGTCGAATAACATCATTAAGCCCGGGGCAAAGTCCACCACAAGTTACAATTGCTGCTTTCACCTCTTCTGGCTTGAAAAATATTTTCTCTCGAGGACCAGCACGGTGAACCCTGAAAATAATTGGTTCCATATTCATGCTATATGTTAAACGCTTACCAATTTAAAATAAAAATCATGCTTGGCACAAAATTATTGTATCCACACCCTGAGTCACAATTCTTATAAGGCAGTCAAAACTCTTCTACTCAATGTCCAGTAATTCTATACCAAAACAAACACTTAATCTTTTCAAATGTTAGTTTTTTTTTTTTTTGAAATGAAATAAAACACAAACACTTATAAGGAGCTAACTTTGTTCCACATCACAACTTTCTCAAATTCCAATAATAGATAACCTGTAATTTTCTCAAACACTCCCCTCGTCATTTGAAAAACTCTCTTTAACATCTCACTATCTAGTTTTCTTTCTATCAGATATGAGAAAGGAAATCTCGAACTTATAAGATGGCAAGGAAATGGATAGTGCCAAGTTGGGTGTTGAGCTGTCTGGATAGTAGAAAATCAAGATTGATAGAGGGCTTAGATTTGTGACAATTGGGAGCAGGAGCTCATAGATGCAGAAAGATTATTTAGTAATCTAGAATCATTTTGTCAATCTATAGACATTCATTGCACTATGAAAGGCTTGTGCCTGAATAAAAGGGGGTGAGAGTGGTTAAACTGATATTAGTACAAAGTGAAGTTTGTATCATTTCCTCAACAGGTATATAATTGTATCCATGCAACTCTTTAATATAGAAAAGCTAAAGAACTTTACCATTGCTCTACCCATGAACAATTGGAATCAATGCACTCAGCACCAGCAGATGATGGAGAGGAATAATTAATTACCTGAAATGTAAGTTGCTTACTTGAGTCGACTAGAAGTAAATAATATGAGTGCACTTGGAGGAAATAGCACAAAAACAACAAGAATTTATGTTTCCATCAGCAGATAACAAAAACAAATAGCTTACATTCTCAACTACTGTCTGTTCCAAAGATAGTCCTATTACACTTCCCGGGAGCCAAACCAACTTTTGACTTGAATATTCAAATATACTTTTTAACCATTTTGATATCGCGTAAAGGTTGCAACTTTAGTTTTTTTATCAAATAGTATCTAAATGATCAAAATTTTAGATGAGTTAATATAAATTGATCCTTGATAATTGATATCTGAAAGGCCTTTCAATTCTGGAACGGTGAGATAGTATCATCTTCAAGAAGGAATATACTTCACACACTTAACTAATGGATGAAAAAAGATACTTGTGATCTAAAAACTGGATCATTTAGTTGTTTAAACTGCTTACCTACTTTCCATCAAAATGATCCACATGAAACATGGTGTATTTTTCCCATTCAAGAAAGAAATCACTGCCGACGACTTGATATAAAAGTGAGTCAAATACTTAAACACACCCACCTCCAACTGTAGGGCTAGTAAAGGTAGATATTTTTTTATAAATGTGGAGTTCGGGCCAGCTTGTGTGCAACAACAACATACCCAGTGTAATCCCACAAGTGGGATCTGGAGAGGGTAAGATATACGCAGACCTTACCTCTACATTTGCAGGATAGAGAGGTTGTTTCCGATAAACCCTCGGCTCAAAAGGAACGTAGTCAATGCAGGAAAAATAAGATGGCAAAAAAAAAGAGACAAAACAAATGGCGCAACATAATAATACCCACGAGGTACCTGCTACCTCCCACCAGCACATGTTATTGGGTAAATTTGTCCTACCAGCACATGTACCGGATAAATTTGTTCCACCAGCACATGTACCGGGTAAATTTGTTCCACCAGCACATGTACCGGGTAAATTTGTTCCACCAGCACAGGTACCAACTACTAAAGAATAGATACTAGTGCCTGACTATTTAATATATCTATCAAACGCAAAGGGAGAACAAGGAAACATAGTACCAGAGGCAAATTACCAGAAGGTTATATTTGTTTTCTCTACCAAGTTTAAAACTACATTAAGACGAGCCAGAGCTTTCCCACATATGAATTAAAGACAATAATCAAGTAGTTGGAGATCATGTTGACTTTTGACCTTAATTCCTTTACCCCTGCAAAACATAAGGGGGTGATAACCAATGCTACATGCACTAACCAATGATAACCATATGGGTGTTCGTAAGTACATGGTGCGGATAGTGCTTTTTTCGCAAATTTGGTGTATTTTGAAGAATCCATACAAAGTACACATACACATAAGATCCCCCATCCAAGAAGAATATATTAACTTCCCACATGATTTCTGAAAGGTATATTTTCCCATTTCGGCTTGAAAGTGATAGATCAATATGTCATCATTGCTAGAAAAAGATACATGTCACGTTTTACTACATAATCAACAGGAAACTGAATTCGGTTGGTGAAAAGCTATGCAAAATTAGTAGGGACTTACTTTAAGAAGTACTCTGTCATTATTGTTGATGTAACCATGCCATTTTTCATCTGAAGGGTAACCTTCTGCAAACTCCTCTGATACTGGTGTCCTGTAACAGGAATGATGCACTAAAGTAGTAAAATTACTCCTCAAGCAAATTTTTCTGTCCGAATTTCTCAATATTATTAAGCAAATTGTATCCTTTTCCATTTAATTACCAGACTACCTGGCCAAGTGAATTCCAACAAAATATGCGAGAACATAGCAATACTAAAATTTGAATAATTGATAAAGCCAGATATAGAAATCTGAATGTCTAAACACTAGTGGTTAACAACAACAAATATACCCAGTGTAATCTCATAAGTGGGGTCTAGGAGGAGTAGGTTGTATGCAAACCTTACCCCTACCTTGGGAGGTAGAGAGGTTGTTTCCGATAGATCCTCGGCTCAGAAGTCTAAACACTAGTGGTAAATACAGAGTAGTAACTAATGCTACAACACAGCAGAAAAATCAAATTTGAATTGGATACTCCTCCGTCCAAATTTGTATGATACTATGCAGAGTATTTGAAACAATTCCAATTATATATAACTTCCGTAACTTTCCAATTCATCGAATTATTCGAGATTTTAAACTTTCATATGATATACTCCCTCTGTCAGTTTTACTTGTCACACATTGACTTGACACGCCTATTAAGGAACCAAAAATAAAATGAAATCAATTAAAGCTAATTACCTAATAATTGTTAATTTACCTAATAATTATTGCTAATTACCTAATAATTGAAATCAATTAAAACTTACCAAAAAAATGTTTAGCCAACTAATTAAGTAATGTGTTCCAACAATTCACATATTCCGCATAAAAAAGTAGTTCTGGAAAAAGGAATAGGAAAATTTGACTTATTAATACTAAGGAGCCGTTTGGACATGATTTGAAAACATGAGATAAAATCATGATGATTTGAAATTGAAGTTTTGTTTGGCCATGCAATTTGGATTTCTTAAGTTGTATTTTTTTCTTATAGACAAAGAACCCACAAGTTGTGAAAACCATCAAAATTTTCCCAATTCTATACAATCTTACCAAATGAGCAAATCATAGTTCATAACGAAGGCCTTTCTAAAAAATACAACATCAATTGATCAAACTTTATTTCAATAAAATGGAAAATTGAACATGAAATTGTAGTGTAACTACTCTTTAATATAATCCTCCCACATGGTTGCTAAGAGTAAATTTGTTATAAATATACTACCAACTTGTAGATATTTTAATATTTGATCTAAATGGTTGGTAAGCATAATTGATAAATATATCTACTAACTTATGAATCTATTTTTACAAAATATAAACTTATGGGTCAACTATTACATTTAAAATTTTTGAAATCATGATTTGAAATCTCAAATCATGCCTTTTTGGGATTTCATGTGAGATGAAATGGCATGTCCAAATGCCTACTAAGTGGACAAGTAAAATTGGACAGCTATTTTTAGTACCGTGGACGAGTAAAACTGGACGGAGGGAGTATTTGTTCCAACAAAATTTCATGTTCAGTACTCTCTTCCTTTCTATTTTTTTGGTAATAGTTTCTTCACTCTTGACTGTCATATCTTCCTTTTTTTTTTTTGAAAATCAGGTGATTCTGGATGCAGCTGGTCAAATTAAAGTATTAAACTTCATATCTAGTCAAATACATTATGTAAAATGAAATGGACGGAATATCAATTACAGCACCTTTCTGATCCACGGAAATATCAAAATTTAAATCCCTAGAAGTTTCTACAATTCTTCACTAAATAAATATAAACAATTCAACTCTATTTCCAGTTCAACTAGCAATTCAACACGTAGTTTTAACCACATAAAAACGAGAAAACTACAGTAAAATTAAAAAACAAAACAGTTCTTTACAAGTGAGTACCTCATTTTAAGGCAGAAAGTAGAAGGATACGAAACGGCGTCGGGAATTACATCGGTAATATGAGGAATATTAAAACGAGTCTCAAATTCTCTCTGATACTTTAACTTCCAATCAGGATCACTAAATTCGATGCCGGCGCCGGCGGCAGCTCCGTTTCCGGCTTGCACTCGAATTCTCAATCTCCGGCAACCTCTATCTATATTCCGTACAGTTCTCAACCTAACAGAACCGAAGAAGAGATTACGATCGCTGCGAGCAGTCGTCGACGGCAGGATAGCTTTCTGTCCGATCGCCGGCGAAAGCGACTCCATCAAAATGAACAGTGTGTGTAACTACTGTGTGTATATGTGTGTGTATATATATATATATAGCGATGGAGATATCGGAGAGTGACGGAGAAAGAGAGAAGAGAGACAAAAACAGTAGAGAATTTAGCAGCCAGCCTGATAAAAGAGAAAGCAATGATCAATTTTTACTCCCTCCCTTAAGAAATAATCTCCCTTAAATTATTTATAGTTTTTTGACTTATATATGGCTTTTTTATTTTACGCGACCTTACAAAATATTAATTAAAAGAATAGCTAACTTATAATTTTTCTTTATTAAATATTTATTTTATTTATATTAATGATAGAATTTTACTAAGAATTAAATGGAGAAAATAACTAATTATGCTTTAAGCATTTAAAATAATAAATAATTTGAGACGATTATTTTTAGTAACCATGATAAATAATTTTAGATAAAGGAAGTAGTATTAATTAGGAGGGATATTTGAACTAATTAATCCTTATTTATATTTAAGTTATAATCTCTCCATTAAATATATATTCTATTTATGTGTCATCTTTATTAATGATTTACACTAAAATGAAGAAAATTAATTAATTATTCTTTAAACTTTTAAAAATGATAAATAATTTAAAATAATTATTTTCAATAATTACGATCAATAATTTAATAATTTGATACGGAAGGAGTATGTCTTTTTCTTTTTTCTTTTTTTTTTGCCTTTGACCTTTTTTTCCTTGTTTCCTTTCTAGGTTTCAGCCGTCCAAAGTGTATTTTTAAAAAGTTGGCACAAATTAAAAGGTTAAATGATGACACTTTTAGCACTCTAATTTTCAGTTGATGATGAAAGATTCCTAAGCTTTGAAAAATTTCTCTACACCTTCCGAACTTATACACAAGTAGGAGTCGTTTGATTCATGAACTAATTAGGTAAAAATTATAACGTAGGTATTATTAGGTAAAAATTTTGTCTACATTTGATATTTACATTAAATTAATAATAATATGTGTTTTTTGTGCATACTATTTTATTACCTAACTTTGCTTAATTAATTATTGCGCATTTCACCTCATTTATTACTTACTAGTAAAGTATATTGACTTGGTATAAATATGGGATGCGAGTAATTCTTACCATATTATTATAGAATAATTATAATGTAAAAATTGTTATACACTAAACAATATTCCAGAGATTGTTATAACATGAATAATAAAACAGAAATTATATGCAGGGATGGTCGGACAGATCCATAATTTTTAGTTTTTGAATTATGGATAACAATTAGTTTTGTTAATTGAGTTTTCAATAGATTATTTGAATGTATTAAATAAATTTTTAATATAAATATAAAATTTAAGTAAAAAATATTAGATTTTACCGAATTCATAAATAAAACAATGGTTCCAGCACCCTCAGATATTCTTATCTATGTGTTGTTTGATATATAGATATATTCTTATTCTTTATCATCATTAGGGGAGCGGGGGGTGTCTTTTCATGGTCGTAAAACCAGACTTCTAAAAATAAAATCTGTTCATCCAAAGTGTTTGGCTCAGTGGCCAATACATTAGGGTATTGATGTCTGAGGTTCCGTGTTCGAGTCCTCTGATCAGCGAGAGTGGAACTGTGTTCCCCAAAAAAAATCCCTTCATACGCGTAGGGTCAAGCGGTATATACTAATCCGTAGGGCCAGGCCAGAGGTGGGGTTTTCTGGGGTATGGGGCCGTAATGCGGTGGGATCAGTCACTTTAAAAAGTTTACCCTACCTTAGTTTTAGTCCTCCGGGGCATAGTCCAGTGGCAAAGCCTGGGCGCTATAAGGCGCTTTGGCATGGGACAGCGTGGGTTCGATTTCCCGCAAGCACGAAGAAACTCTGCATGTTGGGGAATTTGACCTTGTCTCATTGATCAGTTGTACGCTCCCAGAAAACTGGCCACCGGAGTACATCCCGCGATTTACCTGGTAATAGTGTTGAAGGACCGATGCTATTACCTCCAGGACGTAGTCAAGCGCAAGTCTGGAGACCTGGATTATCAAAAAAAAATTGTTCTATTACGACATAAAAGTCATACCTAACGATTTTATATATTCAATTTCCCTTTCTAATTTATCATTCGTCAACTTAATTTTTATTCTGATAAGAAACATGAGAGAACATCTAGAGCAAATTTCAGAATCAAGAAAAGGTTGACAAGTTTAATTTAGAGAATAATTAGGGGAATTTCATGCATTTTTCATAGCTTCATATCTCATTAGTTTATTCTTTCTTCCTAATACCCCACAAAACAAAATTAGTGTTGACATTTCAATTCAGTAGTGTTTGTATTATTGCACTATGTCATGTCGAAGAATAATGAATCGTGGCTGACCCAAATAGTTCTATAACAAGTGTTACAAATGGAATTAAAAAAATCCAAGATTCGAATCTACTCATTTGTTAGATTTGCTCTATTTTTTAATAAATTTTATCTTTATACACTAATAATACAAAATAAATATCTAGTTATAGAAGCGATAATTACAAGTATCTGTTTATGATAAGTGTAAATTAGTTACATAAAAAATAAAATAAGCAATATGTTACAACGTATTAACGTACACGAATAATATAATATTCTTTACACTGAAGGTATATAAGTTGCATCCAATTATAATTAGCGTATAAATGAACATATAAACTTTGACTTTTATATTAATTGCAGAATTATAACATCCTTAATGTCGCACCCATTTTTAACACGGTCGTGATGCACAGGCGTTTCCCTGGTGTTGATTCAATGTTGTTGAGGAGTCGCCACCTAATTATTCTAAGGTGAATAAGGGCACCTAGATCTTAACATAAATGCTGCAAAGTAAACTTCAATTAATGGTCTGCAAAACTTACGAGATTTCAGGTAAGGGTTCTCTATTATCCTAATTGAAAGGGTTTAGGCATCATTTAAGATCCGCTAGCTTGCGGTTATCCGGTCAAACTCATGTTAATTATTACGCTAAGGAAAATGTATGTTTAAAAATATAAGATTAATTAAAAGGAAATTTGCAAGTAGTTAATAAAATGATGTATTTTGACAACATGAAAATTCTTGCAAAGATGATTACGGTTTTGAGAAATAGGTTCCCGACGTAAAATCCGAAATTGATAAAATATGCATTTGCATGGCATTTGTTATATGTGAAAATAGATTTGTTGACAAAAGTATATTGTACGGCATGGCTTATAAAATGCAATATGAAATTGAGTTTTTGATAAAAACGTGCATGATTTATAGAATGCATGTAAATTTGATTTTTTGACAAGAGTGTGCACTTACATAGTGTGATTTATACAATACATCTAAACTTGATTTTTGGATAAAAACATGCATTTGTATTGTTTATAAAA
Source organism: Anisodus acutangulus (assembly GCA_029783415.1). NCBI lineage: Eukaryota > Viridiplantae > Streptophyta > Magnoliopsida > Solanales > Solanaceae > Anisodus > Anisodus acutangulus. Next base: position 59,306,297 of record CM056492.1, on the reverse strand, counting down.
TACATATCTTTAGCAATTGATAGTAAGAAGAAAAACAAACTATTTATAATGCGGAAATAATTTTTTATGGAAGTCATTTTTATAGCGAATCTGATAAAACAAAACCTTATTAGTATGGTTAATAATGAAAATAAAAGATGACCAAATTATTTTTGAAAGCTTGAAACATGCGTAACGAGCCTAAAATATATATAACGGAATTCCAATTTTAAACTACCCGAACCTAAAATAAATGAACTAGAGGTGGGTTTCCAATTTTAAACTAAACTATTAATCTATCCATTCATAAACTATTTATTCTAAATATTCTAATAATCGCACAAACATTAAATAATTATTACAACCCGAAAAAATATAAAATGAGCGTATTTAAAGAGTAAAAGTTGCGACTAGGGCGGATGACGATGTCATCCTGCCCTATTTGTTTAGAAATCTCAAGGTCGGAGAATGCAAGGAATATGAATGCGGGTCTTCGTTTGACAATAGCCATGATGAGTCTCATAATGAAACTCTTTGTTTGCTCCTGATGCATTTCATGTAAAACGAAAGAAAAGAAAAGAATTAGTAGATAAAACATAAAATATATACATAAGAAAAAATATAAATAAATGATTCATGAAATATGTTGTTGGGCCTTCATTTTTACCGCACTCAATGAAAGAATATATAGTAACGGCTCAAAAATATGCAAGAACAACAAGGTGTGGGCCCACAGGCCCACAAGACATTCAGAGAGAAATGGAAAACACGAATAACAGTTAGAAAATATCTAATTATATCATTTATAAATGAATAAGATTAAACACCTATATTATTTATTTAACTAATTTGAAACTGATCAAAACAGTAAGCCTAAGGACAATAAATTGAATGACATAAATGAGAGCATGAGTTTAGATGGCCCGTTATATGCCAGACAGGCCCAGCGAATGCAGATATACCAAAGAAAGAGGGGGACACCCAACCTATACATAAATCTGTTAACTCGACTAGCATGCAGGCACATACAATCATATAGTATTATAACTAATTGACATAAATCTTAAATGACTCATAATTTAAGCACAAACATGTAAAAGATTAATTTGGGCATGACATAATTTTTTCTAACAACATAAACTACTAAACCAACTATTCATGTTATGAAACGTACCCAAAACAAACACACATTACACAGAACTGAATCTGAGCCTTAACATGACATATTGATCATGACTAAATCATCAAAACAAGCCAAAACCACCTTAAAATAATTAACTGACCCTATTTTAGTTCTATTAGAAGAGAGACATGTTTAAAGTTAGGATAATCAGGATTTCAATTTAATCAATGCTACTATCAGATAAAAATGGAACATCAGGCTCAGACATAGTTCCAAATTAAGATCATACAACTTTAATAAATTACCAATGATATGAAATTAATAACACACAACCTTAATGATTAAACTACTTAGCCTAATCATGAATAATCAGAACCTATTTAACCTAAACAAAGGTTTAAACTACAAATCAAGCATATATTAAACTAACATACTAAAAATCCTAGCTAAAAATACAGTAAATAAAATGCAAGCGAAAAGAATCTCTCGGGCATCAACACATCTCAACAAACCTAGGTTCGGAGTTCTCTGATAAAGGACTTCTCCGCTTATGAAGAAATGGTTTGCTAACCTCCGAAGTGTCTTTTTTTTAGTGCTGATTATGCCTTCTGGATATTCGCATGCCTTGAGATACCTCTTAATGTCATGGTACCGGGGCTTTCCATCCAGTTCTTCATCTCTGTGGAAACAATAGGTTGGCTGATCCAACAAGTTCACCTTGATAGGATCAATGTAATTCTTATCCAGATGTTGAATCATGGAGGACAAAGTTGCTAGAGCATCAGCAAATTCATTTTGGGTTCGTGGGATATGCTTGAATTCTATCTCGCAAAACCTTTTGCACAATTCTTTCACACAATGCAGGTAAGGAAGTATCTTCACGTTCTTGGTGGCCCATTCGCCTTGTACCTGATGAATCAATAAGTCTGAATCACCGATAACCAATAACTCTTATGTTTATGTCAACGGCCATTCTAAGTTTCGAGTATACAAGTTCTGTATTCTGCCATATTATTAGTGCATGGAAATCTGAGCTTTGCTGAAACTGGGTAGTGCTGACCTGATTCTGAAACCAAGACTGCTCCGATACCAACTCCTTTGAAGTTTGCAGCTAAGTCAAAGAACATTCTCCAACCCGGGTATTCTTCTGTGATATCTTCTCCAACAAACAATACCTTCTCGTCCGGAAAATAAGTCCGGAGAGGCATGTATTCTTCATCTACGGGGTTTTCAGCAAGATGATCAGCTAGCGCTTGTCCTTTGATGGCCTTTTGGGTAACATATATGATGTCGAACTCACTTAGCAAGTTTTGTCATTTTGTTAGTTTCCCGGTAGGCATGAGCTTCTGAAAGATGTATTTGAGCGGGTCCATTCTTGAGATGAGATAAGTGGTGTATGCAAACAGATAATGTCTAAACTTTTGAGCGACCTAAGTCAAGGCACAACAAGTGCGTTCCAGCAAAGTATACCAAGCTTCGTAAGGAGTGAACTTCTTGCTCAAGTAGTATATAGATTGCTCATTCTTTCCTGTTTTATCGTGTTATCCCGACACACATCCAAATGCATTTTCTAACACAGACAGATATAATAACAGAGGACTTCCGGGCTCTGGAGGTACCAAAACAGGAGGATTAGACAGATATTCCTTGATTCTATCAAAAGCTTGCTGGCACTCTGATGTCCACTTGGTAGCAGCGTCTTTCTTCAGTAGCTTGAATATTGGCTCACATATCACTGTTGATTGCGCTATGAACCTGCTGATGTAATTGAGACGACCAAGAAAACTCATCACGACCTTCCGACTATTTGGAGGAGGCAGGTCTTGAATAACTTTTATCTTCGATGGGTCCAATTCAATGCCCCTTCTACTCACGATTAAACCTAACAACTTACCAGCAAGGACACCAAATGCACACTTTGCAGCTGCCTCAGCCGGTCAAAGAATTTCTTCAAATTTGTCAAGTGATCTGAAGTCCATCACGACTTGATAATAACGCCATCCACGTTGACCTCGATTTCCTTATGGATCATATCATGAAAGATAACAGTCATGGCTCTCATATATGTGGCACATGCACTTTTGAGCCCAAACGACATTACCCGGTAATAGTATACTCCCCAAGGTGTAGTGAATGCTATTTTTTTGCATCTTCCTCATCCATTAGGATTTGGTGGTAACCAGCAAAGCAATCAACAAATGAATGCATTTCATGCTTCGCACAATTGTCAATAAGTATGTGAATATTTGGGAGAGGAAAATCATCCTTTAGGCTGGCCTTGTTGAGATCCCGATAATCCATGCATACCCGTATTTTCCCATCTTTCTTTGGCACAGGTACGATGTTGGCTAGCCAAGTGGGGTGCCTTGTAACTCGAATGACCTTTGCATCGAATTGCTTGGAGACTTCTTCATTGACTTTCAAACTCAAATTAGGTTTGATTTTCCTCGGCTTTTGCTTCACCAGAGGGAAAAATGGCTCGATGGGTAATCTATGTGAAACAATATATGTGCTCAGACCTGGCATATCGTCATAAGACCAAGCAAACACGTCGATATATTGCCTTAAAAATCCACCAATTCTTTCTTTTGTGCGGTGTTTAGATGGATGTTGATTCTTATTTCCTTCACAGGTTCTACGTCTTCCAAATTTACTACCTCTGTTTCGTCAAAATTTGGCTTTGGCTTATTCTTAAAATGTTCTAATTTGTCGATCAATTCTTCCGGTTGTGAATCTTCCTTATATTCTTCGAAGTCTTGTTTATCGTTTGGACTTTGTTTGTTTGTTTCATTACATGTCACATTCACATTATCGACAAATTTATTAGTTCGCATGCTGAAAGAGAAAAAGGAAATTATTAAAAAACAATGAATTTTGAAATAGCAAAAAGCAATATGGATTTCTCATTTAAGTTTTCAAAAGGTGGTGGCAAAACACATTAAATGCATAAATGTGATTCATGCCTTAATCTGAATCGAATTGTTTCATTAGGTACTAGTGCAATTTCTACCAATCTTCCCGGAGAAACAGGGTCGGGGCACATGTCCAATTTTTCAAAACATCTCCATGTTCTGCATCCCAAATGGTTGGGTCTTCAGCATAATCATCCAGAATCACATTGCATTCCGCTTCTTCTTCAGCAATGAAAAGACTTTTGAGTCATTTCACGAGGTTGTCTGCATTGTATTCCTTTGATTCCTGAGCAGTGCATGCTTTGACAAATGACTGATTCAGAGGCAGAACAGGCTTTGGCAGGGAAATATCTTTTTTTCTTCGGAGATTGGTCGATGAGACTTCTTCAGGAGTGGGTTCGTTTCTGAGACCAAAAGTCTCATTTTTACTGAGCAAATGAATCGGCTCCGATACACCTTCCAAGTTCAATCCGAGGCCTCGACCAGGCTTAAAGCCATTTTTCAACAATTCTTGGGCCACCATTGTGAGAACCCGGGGTAATTTCAGCTTTAGAAGCACATGCAATCTCCCTGATATGGAAAACTGATTCATCCAACCTCTCCACACTCTCAACAACGGGGATTTGGCTTTCAGGATATATTGAATTGCTCATTTCTCCGTGTATCACGACCTCGTGATGATTTCAGACAAACTTCAAGCTCTGGTGTATGGTAGAAAGGACTGCACCGGCCATATGGATCCAAGGTCTTCCCATCAGCAAGTTGTAGCCGGTAGATATGTCTAGCAGTTGGAATTCCACGATGAACTCTACAGGTCCTACTTCAAATGTTAGATCAATTTCCCCCATAACGCCCCTTTGGGCTCTATCAAAGCCTTTAACCCTTACATGACTTTCGCGAATCTTTCTAATGTCAATTCCTAAGGCTCGGAGAGTTTTCACAGGACAAATGTTGACAGTTGAGCCTCCATTAATCAACACTCTAGAAATGAACTTGTTCATGCACTTTACAGTTATGTTCAACGCTTTGTTGTGCCCCAAACCTTCAGGCGTCAACTCTTTGTCATGAAAAGAGACTTTATGGGCCTCTAAAATTTGTCTGACCAAGGCCGAGAGATTCTCGTCGGTGGTCTCCTTCGGAACGTAAGCTTATTTTAGTACCTCCAACAAAGCACGCCCGTGGGTTGCGGAGTTCATCAACAATAATAGCAAAGAAATTTAGGCCGGCATTTTCTTCAGCTGTTCTACAACGGAATATTCCTTAGTTGGCATTTTCCTCCAGAATTCTTCTACTTCGGCCTCTAACACAGTCTTTTTTGCATTGTCTTCCTTTCTTGACGCTCCTCGTGCTACCTTTGCAGGGGCATAACACCGCCCAGATCTTGTCATACCATCGGCGACAACTTCTACAATCCATTTCTTTTTCCCCTGCTCATTTCCCCAGTTGCTGCCATGTGACCAAGAGGTCACGGGTTCAAGCCGTGAAAACAGCCGCTGGCAGAAATGCAAGGTAAGGCTGCGTACAATAGACCCTTGCGGTCCGGTCCTTCCCCGGACTCCGCGCATGTGGGAGCTTAGTGCACCGGGCTGTCCTTTTTTTACTTATTCGGTTCGTATCCCAGCTTAGATCTTTCACATACTTCTTTATAGCAATAATCCAATACTTTAAACTTTTCAGAATACATATATTCTAAGAGCAGTTTGGACATAATTTGAAATCATAATGATTTGAAGTTAAAGTTTTGTTTGAACATGCAATTTAAATTTTTTAAATTATATTTTTTTCTTATGGACATAAAAAAAAACCCACAAATTGTGAAAACCATCAAAACTTTTTCACTTCTTACACAAAATTACCAAATGAGCAAGTTATAGTTCATAACAAAGTTAATACGCTACTAGAAGACCTTTCTAAAACATACAACATCAATTGATCAAACTTTAGTGCAATAAAATTGAAAATTGAACATGAGTTGTAGTATAACTACTCTTTAATATAATCCTCGCACATGGTTGGTAAGAGTAAATTTGTTATAAATATACTATCAACTTTGTAGATCTTTTAATATTTGATCTAAATGATTGATAAATATGATTGGTAAATATCTCTACCAACTTATGGATCTATTTTTACAACAAAAAAAAAAACCTATGAGTCAACTTTTACATTTAAAAAATATGAAATCATGATTTGGAATCCCAAACCATGCCTTTTTGGATGATTTGAGATGAGATCGCATGTCCAAACGCCTACATATTCATTTTGGTAGGAACATAATTTATTCGATGCAAATTTTGAATTAATTATGTAGGAGATAATTGTCCATTATACGGCTCATTTAACTTTATTTGTCTCCTTAATGAATTTATACGCGCAAATTTTAAATTAATCCTGTAGGAAATGGTTGCCTATCATATCGGATACCAACTTCACTTGTGCCTCTACGGCATGTTGTTTCAACTTTCAAACAAGTTTGGATTACTTACAATACATGAGCTTTACCAAGAAAGAGATTGCGAACGATGAATTTCGAATAACGAATTAGTTAAATAAAAAAATACACAACCGAATTAGGTAGTCCTCTTGTAAGGATCACTTTTATTTACCATAGTGACCGTGGCAGATCTAGAGTGTGATATACGGGTTCACTAGAACTTATCAGCTTTTGCTCTGATCTTGTATATTTATTAAGAAATTTATTAAATATCTATAAATATTTGATTGTAAACTTAGTTATTATTATATATTAATTTAAGGTTACGATAGGAACTTATAAATTTTGAATTTTGAATTTGCATATGCTTAGTGGACCCAGGGCCGGTTCTGACATTTAGTAGGCCCCTGACTAAATATAAATTGAGGGTCCCTATATAGCAAATAAGAATGATAACTTCAAATATCAATACATTGTCATTTTGAACTTAGTTAGCTTACATTTGACTATAAAACTTCATGGACTTAAAAATAGCTAAAGTGATTGTTTAACAAAAATAACCAAGTGATTGTTTAATAAAAATAACAAAAAATTGAAACATGAAATTCTTGCTAGCATGCTTGAATACACTGGAGAAGAGAAATAAAATAGGAGAAATCTGAAAGGGTTTTGAGAAATAATTGAATTACATTGGTAAAGATGGATTTGAAGAAAATAATTAAGGATAGAAGTGAAGAAAACGAAGAGACCACCCATTTATTTTTCCCTCTCTTTCTCTGCGCTCTCTTTATTTCCTTTCTCTTTCTCTGTAATCTCTTCATCAGATACAAAAAAAAATTCATTTATCTCTTTAATTGATAGATAATTAATTTTTTTATAGGCCCAACATATATAATACTAATACTAGTATAGATGTACATGGCCCGCTTACCTGCCCGACGGGTAGACCCAATAACCTTCATATCTATGAAAATAAGAAGTTAGGAGATGATTCTAAACAATTTTATCAAATTTTAGCGGCTCATGTTTCAAATAAAGATTGCCGCATAAAAAAAATCATTTTTTTGGAGGGGGGGGGTTTTAAATGACCCCTTAGTGATCTAATGAGATGATTAAAAATTTAGGTACAAATAAATATTACTCAGTATATTTATTAATTTAATATAAACATCGAGCATAAATTAGTTTTTATCTAATCACTATTGGGTCTAAAAAGGAATCGCGTTAGCTTAAAAGCGTGGAGTCTGCTGCTTTTGCAGAAGACAGTGTAATGTTGTACCCCTCCCTCGAGCAACAATTTTTACGGTCTCCCACACCCTCTCTATTCATTTACTTTTACCGTGTCGTAAAAGCAAATGGACAATTTGTCAGAATGTTAATTCCACGACAGTCCTCCATTTTTATTTTTTTTTATAATTCAGATTTTCAGGCTTGCGTTTGACTACTTCACTAGTATTACCCAGACGTCCTGGAGATGATGGGACCGGTCCTTCAGCACCCCACCACCAGGTAAATCGCGGGATGTACACACATGGTCAGTGTCTGCTTGCGTCCAACGGATCAATGCTACAAGATTGATCCCCCACAGTCCCCCATTTCTTCACCTGCTATAGCCGGTTACGATTAATGACCGGTTTGGGTAAGAGAGAGAGAACTTAGAGTTAGAAGTGGAAAAAGTTAATGAACCGGCCATGCAAATTAAAGGAAAGAGTACTTGTCTCTTTGCATTACCTTTGCTTTATGTCTCATAATTAAGCTTAAAAGCTTATTTTAAAGATAATGATAGGAATAGATAAAATTAAGATTTGAAGTTTATTGGATTTAAATTTGAATTTATAGCTCGCTTGTTTTGTTTACTACTAGATTTGTTCCTGTTGGCATTAGTTGATGGTAAATAATTGATAAACTTTGAAAGTAGAAAAATAGTAAGAAACTGAATCAAACTAAAATACTTATAATTAAGCTGAAAATCATAAATGGGAATGACCAACTAAATTATGATTTTTGGTTGATCACTTTGACTTATAAGCACTTTGAAGTGTTTTCTAAATAAGTAGATAAATTAAAAAAGTATTTATAAGCCAATTTGACATGTTTATCAGCTTAGCAAAATACCCTTTTGCAATTACATATGTAATAGTAAGTTTTTAATACAAATACAAAATTTAAGCAAAAATTACTAAATTTATTTGAATATATATATATATACACACACACTCCGATATCCAGGACAGACTTATAGTATTATAAAAAAAGACTTATGCTGGAAGTTTCAGATGAAACAGAAATAATGAATCCGACAACAGAAACATTAACTCTAAAGTTAGAAAGCCAACAGTCTGAAAGTGAAAGTCATATTGAAATAAAGTTTCGATATGAAAGATATGGGCATCACATATGACATCTTAATAATTGAGATTTCTAAGACATCTAACGGACTGGTCTAATTCCAAACTCATTTGTGAGGTATTTGACAGTCTCGTTGAAGTCACCGATGGATACGAATCATAGAATTGATTGGAATCATGGTGCACCCGTATACCAGGAGCGATATGCGCAGGTCACTTGTAGTTCAATATACTTTACACACTACAACCGACCTGGTATCGGCTTACAAAGTAGACCAGTTGAACTAAGGTTCACTCGTGATTCTGGAAATGATCGATAGAAGGCGTTAAATCGAATATGACGATATCTGAAATATTTGTTTATCTACGGACTATGGTACTCTAGATGTCCAACGGTTCTGGGAGAACACAGTGATGCAAATTGGACATCGGACTTGAAGAACACCAAAGCCACAAGTGGATGTGTATGGTGTGCCTTTGAAAATCCTCTAAGCAAACTTGCATCGGCCGATTTATGATGGAATCAGAGTTTATCGCTTTGGACAAAGCATGAAAAGAAGTTGAGTAATTTCACGACCTCTTAGAGGATTTCCTTATTGGGAGAAACCCGTGCCTTCGTCAGTTATACACTGTAACTAGCCAGTCGGCTTCAGGGAGGGCACGGATGACGGCGTCTGGACATATTAGTCAGAGACATAAGACATTTAGGCAGTTGATCATCACATGTGTCACTTCCTTGATTACTAATCAAAGGATATAACAGACTCTTTAACTAAGGGACTACCTGAAGATCAAGAGTTCTGCCTATCTAGGTGATGGGCTTAAAACCCAAACAATACGAACCTTTACGGTGGTAACCCAACCATATTGACTGGAGATCCCAATAATTTGGTTCAATGGGAAAACTAAATTGTAAAAGGTTCAATTGAGCGCTTCGATGGAAGCAAGAGCACTTCGGATTATGATTTCTATAAAGAAACGTAAATCCAAAGCCGTTCCCGTGATAGACGTTAAGTGCTACCTGCATGGTAGGTAAAAGTTAAGTTTCGAAACCTTTGATGATCCTCAATAGTTGAGGTTAAGGTTGAGAAACTTTTAATGATTCCTAACGTTTGTGAATCGGGGTATAACATGATATCTTGTAGGAGATCACCTATTTAAGTGCGAGGACATGCCGCTTCAAATGAACGCACTTTAGAATCCAAGCGTGTCCACGGCCACAACGGACAGAACAATAAATAAAAATGAATAAAGGGGAGGTATTGTGTTGGTACCGTTGTCTTGGCTTACATTAAACACTGATGGTTCAAGACATCACGTTCACTGCGCAGTAAGTAAGTCCGATGGTATTCAACTAGGGAAGGTTCAAAGCGGAAGCTACCTCTCCTGATGCAATATATTTTCACTGAAAGATTGCTGAAAGTAGGCACCTTGTGTGTGCGCCAAAATCTCTTTCAAGAGGGGATTGTTGGAAATTTACTAATGTGGAATTAATTTTATCCCATTATTTATGACTCGAACAATTGGGGGCTCGCACGTCGGAAACGTCATTTCCACACACGTGCACTCGTAGTGTCAAGTATCGTAAATTTCGTTAGTGAAAGAGATATTGGTACGTAAGTAAATGTCTGAGACATAGAATAATAGACGGTTATTGGCTAAATGACAAGTGTTCCACGTCGGTAAATAAAGGAAGGATTGTGCAAAGTGTAAGATAGTGCGGCACCGGAAAGGGTTGCGGCACCACCCGGACGGAATTCCAAAAGTTTGGCTGATTATGGAGAGGTTTTGGAGCATTAAAATGATAGTTTTTTCTCCATAAATCAGCCACTATTTGACTGCATTAATTGGTGAATTAAAGGGCCATTACATGACATTTAAATGGTCATTACTTGGCCGGTCATCATGGGGATTCAATGGCCATTACTTGGCATTGAAGGGCCATTACATGGGCATATGAAGAGCCATCTTGCACACCTATAAATTGAGGCCTTTGGCTCAATTCTATATACTTACACACAAGTGTAGCAGTTCATGTTCTTGTAGTTCTGAATACAAAATTCAGATTTGAAGTTCTAGTTTAAGATTAAAAGATTGACAACTTGTTGTTGTAATCTTTGTTGTTTATCCTTTCGAAGCACTTGTAATAGTTATTCACTATTTCCGTACGTGCTTTACATATCCAACACTATTGTGCTAAAGGGGAAGAATGTGATTATCATGAATAACTAAAGAATACGTGATCATATCATAGGTTATACTTGAATGATGTGTATCTTTATCATTAAATTATAGATTTTGAACGAGAATAATTTTTTTAAGGGGTAGTTTGGTATGATGGAATAGTTTTGGAATAAATTTTAGTACCTTCTTATTCCATATTTGGTTGGAATAAAATTCGAAATAACTAATCCCAAAATTGGTTATCCCGGAATAACTAATCCCGAAATTAGTTATTCCGGAACTTTTATTCCGGAACAACTTATTTTCTAACCAAACGAGACCTAATAGAGAATATTTTATCCTCAAAATGGAATTTATTAATACAAATTTAAATTAATCTAATTTCAAAATAAATACTACTCTACTAAACATTTGAGTGAAAGAAAGAAAGAAAGAAAGAAAGAAAGAAAGAGGGAGGTAAGACATGCAGAGCTAAAACGACCCCTCGAGATGAATGTTGTTTTAACATATTTAATCCTATGTTTAAATACGCATCACTTTAAATTGATATGAGATCAAGGCTGGATTCAAAATTCAAACTTACGAACTCAACCTTTAAATGTTATGTATTCAGACTTATAAATTTTTATTTTTTTATACATAAATTTATACTTCACGTTAAAAATATTAATTTCAGATAAACACCGTGCTATAAAGCTTCATCCGCCTCTAAACAAGATAATTTATAATCAAATAAAAATCTATGATTTATTTTAAGTCATAAATTTTAAAAAATCTATCTTTCTAAAACTCCACACTAATATCGAGACATAAATTGCGACTAAGGAGTACAATAACAAGAATAACAATATATTCATTATAATTTCATGAAATAAAATTTGAAGAGGGTAAAATTTACATAAATTTTATCTCTGCCTTTATAAAGTAAGTATGTGGTGAGTTTATTAAATAGATAAGTCAACCAAGAAATTAGTACTTACAATTTTCTTTTGTTTTTATTACAAGAGATAAGAAAAGAGAAAAAATTGAGGAAGAGCAAATAAAATGAAATTTCAGCTAGCCAACCAACGAAAAATACATAAAAACCCAGAAAAAATTACGACGAAAACCGGCATTTCATAGTTGCCGGTGTTTGTTCTTATATGATTTTTCACTTACATTTATATATATATATATATATATATATATATATATATATATATATATATATATATATATATTACACAAACACGATTAAGTGATTAGCTAAAAGAATCATGGAGTTTGAGGATCAACAAGAGAAACAAACAGAAGAAGAAACCGAACCACCGAGTCACCACCACCATGACTCACTCGATAACTCGAACTCAACTCACTCAACAAAAATACCGAGTCCTCAACTCGAACCGTTAACGGCGATTCACCTGTTCCACAACAATAAGCCCAAGTACAAAGAGTGCTTGAAAAATCACGCCGTTAGTATCGGCGGACACGCCGTTGACGGCTGCGGCGAGTTTATTCCCGCCGGTGAAGACAGATCAATTGATTCGCTAAAATGCGCCGCTTGTAACTGCCACCGCAATTTCCACCGGAAAATTACTCAGCCACCGCTCGCCACCGCTGAACCGCTGCCCTTTGTTATGCCAAGTTATTATAGAGGTTTACCACCACCTTGTAGGTATTTACAGTACCACGTGGCACCACATCAGAGGCCGTTAGCTTTGCCGTCAACTTCTGGTGGTGGTGGATATCGTGAAGATCAGGAGGACATGTCCAACCCTAATTATAACGGAGGTAGTATTTTTTTTAAAATTTTTGTAAGCTCAACTTTTATATACCGATAATACTAAAAATATTTAGTCAATTAAGTTATTTTCTAAGGTAATTACAAGTATAGATTTTAGAGTTTAAGTTATACTCCATAAACTATTAGTGCAAAAAAAATTATACTCAGCTCATTTTCACCTGTTGTAACAGGTAATTAATTAACTTCGTTATTTCAAAATTAAATCTCACATACTTAATATCTTTTGCGTGGTCTGTTAGCGTAAAACAAATCTTACATTAACAAGTTATAACTTAAATTCTAATTTTTTTTATATGCACTAATTTGAGTGTATCTATTTATTTGTTCCCTGCTCTATATTTTAGAGCTGGAGAGCTTAAAACATGCCGCCACAACCACAACCACAATAACAAATCCAGAGAGAGTATGATGTACGCAGACTTTATCTCGTTAGAGAAATCGTTTCCGATAAATTCTCGAGTCAAAAGAAGCTTGAAAAATGCATTAATTTATAACACAATAAGCATGATATTTAACATGTTATTACAAGTTAAAGTTATACTGATAGTATAATATATTTTCACATTGTTTGTACATATACATCAACTTTTTAAGTCCTTGTTCTATCTATTACACTAAGGAATTGAGATATTATGTGAGAGATTCTCATTGATATTACGAGCCCTCAAGTCTTGTTATAGAGCAGTAGTAGAATTTAACCCTAACTAATAAGATAAAAACACAGATTTCCCACTAACTAAACTACTGTAATATTCTTCCGAGAGAAGAATTGAATTTGTGGCCAGTTAATTAAAAAGAACTTTCTTGGACATCCAGTTCTATTATATCACGACTAAACTATAATCCTTGATGGTAATTCTGTGACTACTTCGAGTAAAAATTTAAGCAGTTACAGAAAATATTTTTATTTATTTAATTATGTCTTTAACAGGTGGTAGCTCGAAAAAGCGATTCCGGACAAAATTTAGCCAAGAACAAAAGGAGAAAATGCAAGAAGTGGCTGATGAATTGGGGTGGCGAATACAACGGGAAGACGAAGAATTGGTGCAGCAATTGTGCAATGAGACTGCAATCAGAAGGCAAGTGTTCAAAGTTTGGATGCATAACAACAAGCACACACTTGGTAAAAAAAACTAGAACCAAAAAAAAAAGATCCATTATTTTTAGGTATTTTTGTTAATATTATGTTAGAAATTGAGTAAGTACTTATTTTGTATCTGTGAAAATCAAACCACGTATGTTAGCTGGGTGGCTGAGAATATTTCATCTTTCTCACTAGTAGTAGTAGTAGTAAATGTTAGGCCAAGATTTTGCTCTTTTCTTCTACTTCCACTTGTTTACTTGGAAATTAATTGAAGTGCATGTTAAGGGTGGGAATGTTAAATGCAATATTGTATGTTACTTCTTCCAGATTTTTATGTGTGCAAAAATTAGATGTCGATGCAAGCTAGGTAGAGACACTTAGATAATCGCTAATTCTGATGAATTTGGTTCATCGATAACGTTTTTAAAGACTTTTTTTGTCGAAAATTCCTTACCGACTTGCCAATTTTTTTACAAATTTATTCTGACAGAAATTAGCAATTTTCTGATAGTACCTCAAACTAGACCTCTTATCGATGAGTCAAATTTCGACGGAATGTCCATGAAAAATTAGTAATTTCCCGACATAAAGTAAGATTATTGAACCAGGTTATCTTTCTTAAGCTTGTTCTCCATGGCAAATGAAAGTAAGTTGAACTAGAACTTAATCAAAGAAAAGAGTAGAACTTAATTATTACTTTTTTATAGTGGTGGTATACATAATGACCCGTTTATGGACATCTCGGCCACTAGTCAACGGTACCTGCTATTTATTACTAGGACATCTATTATATAACTTTGCCGATCAAAATTTAAACATATGCATCTTGTATTTTTTGTTTGTTTCTACTTTCTACTGGTGTTTGATCTATAATCTCGAAAATTTTCACTCATTTTATTGTATATTCTTCTCACATGCTGAAAGAAATTAAATTAATGAAGCACTTTTGTCTTCTTTTTCTTTTCAACCCTCTATTTAATGTGGATGACTTGATTTAGTTATCTCTAGTCATAAAAACCAATGCATGGGTGATTTTCTTTGATTAATCTTCATCTCCCCATCCCTCTCACACAAGGTACTTTCAGTTTTAAATATTGTACTTTACATAGAAATATTCAGTTTTAGTACTCCAATTCCATTTTACTTGCATTGTAGTAATAATATTTGTTAAGAGTCTCACATCGATGTGAACATGAACTCCTTATATGAATTTGGACAATCCTCACCCTACAAGCTAGCTTTTGGGGGTTGAGTTAGGCCCAAGATCCATTATTTACATGGTATAAGAGCCAGATTCATTCCAGTTAACAAGGTTTGGGTGTGCGATGAGTGTTAAGAGTCTCACATCGGATATAGAATGAAAATATGTACTCCTTATATGGTCTTGGACAATTCTCACCCTACAAGTTAGCTTTTAGGGTTAGTTAGACCAACATTCATTCTTTACGATATTCATATAAAATCTAGCATAAGATCGTATAGTGTTTGACTTGTGATACAACAAAAAAGTTATCACCGCATCTCTAATGCATCTCTGGTCGGCGATACTAAATAATATTTATATAAAGTTATGTGAATGTAATATATATTTTGTGAGGATTGTAAGGTAAAATGTACATATTAGCAATTCTGAAATTAAATTATTTAAGGATAAAATTTTCCTTTTAAACTAAGTAATTCACATGTAATATTTTTTTTCATTATTAATTACGGATATTCAATAGCTAATTCTTGTTATAAAATAAAGACTATAAAGTAAATACAACAGAGATAAAAATAAAATAAATTATTTAAGGATAAAATTTTCCTTTTAAACTAAGTAATTCACATGTAATATTTTTTTCATTATTAATTACGGATATTCAATAGCTAATTCTTGTTATAAAATAAAGACTATAAAGTAAATATAACAGAGATAAAAATATATAGAGAGATATATTATTCAACTTTGAACTGAATTGACTTCTTATTTATTGAGAAAAAAAAGCAGTTGCAAGGCTTTCGGAAGCTGTTGGCAAGCTGCCTGCTTGAGTTACTTGCAAGCTATCTGTTTGATTGCAAACCTGAGGAAGCTGTCGTAAGACTTTCCAAGGAGCTATTGACAAGCTTTGTGCTTGAGCGACTTGCAATCTATCTGCTTGAACTACTTGCAAACGCTTAATTGAAAGTTTGTCCAGATAACTATGTATTTGAACGGACATTCATAATATAGTGATATTATAACAATTCTTGTGTTATAAGCCCGCGTACTTAACAAGTGATAATACCAAACTACCCTCAGTTCTTGGGATGTACTAACTCCATTTTCTTCTCCTGGGAACTTTTTAAACTGTCAGATTAATTAGTAGATTATTTAAAAGAAAACTTTATTATTAATATTTTAAACTAATTTTTAAAAGTGAGAGATTGATTGATTTTGTCATAGGTGAATGAAGAGAGTAGGTTTGATCATAGATATATGTGCAGTGTTCCTAGGGAAGGGAAAAGCTGAAATAAGCATAGTATTACTTATTTTTCATATTTTATGGAGATTAATTACATTGTTTTACATTTTTCTTGGAATTGAAATTTTTGATATATATGCAACATTAAAGTCCACAATCACAATATATTCCAGAAACTCGATGGATCCAAAGCTTGATTCCATTTCTCTTTTTTTTTTTTCATTTGATATTCGATACATCTATTGAAGCCCGACTAATTCTGAATTAGTGCCGGAAAGTCTACTCCATCACAGTTGATAGATCCAAAGCTTGATTCCATTTCTCTTTTCTTTTTTTTTTCTATTCGATTTCCGATATTTATATTGGAGTCCGACTAAATCCAGATTTATGTCGGAAAGTTCCACATTGGGGGTAAAAGCACTTCCTAACAAAGGGGATTCTGTACCATAATGACTCGAATCTGAGACATCTAATTAAGAATGAATGAGTACTTACCACTCTATTACAATCCTTGTTAGTTTCTTTTTGTTTTCTTTAAATCTTCTTTTTATTCTCTTTCTGCTTATATTCTTCTTCTTATTCCTAACGAGAAAATGGCCAAATGCCCCTTCAATATTTGATGGGATTACCAGCTACACACCTTTACTATACGAAATTTCTATTAACCTCCTAGACATTTTAAAATCGGAATATACTCACCCTTTAGTGTTGACGTCTCAAGTAAATCAGTTATATAGAAATGTGTGTATACACGCGCAGGGATTAAAATCGAGTTTTAAATAACACTCATAGTGCGTGTAAACATTTTTTTTACATTATCGGATTATCTTTATTTGATATAACATGTAATTTGTTATACATGTAATATAACTTATTTTTAAAAATTCTGAATCCCACATTATAAGGAAACTTACTAGTAAAATAGATATTCATTGAATGACGTGACAGTGTGAAAAATTATTTAACTAATGGTATATAAAATTTAAACTCACCAAAATATTGCACCTAAGTGATACTATGTGGAGCTACGACGACTGATTAGGCCAAAATTACTCCATCCAAATTAGAGAATCACAATTCAATTCGAGGAGATCTTATAACCATGCATTTAGTATTCGATATTCATTGATTTGCTTACAGCAGATTCACACGGTGTAAGATTTATAAAGAAAAAAATACTTTATATTAAGGATTTCTTCATTTCAAAGCTCAAATCTAGAATATTTGATTATGGGTCATATCTATTTCATTACACCCCTTAGTGACGTAGAAATTTGCTAATAGAGAAACAAAAGTTGCACAATTCTATTATTGAAGATTAAATGAGCTAAAGATTAAATGTATGCGACTGTTAGCTTGAATATATGTTACTGTTAGTCACTTACCGTGGGGAACCAGAATTTTTTTTCAAAGATTCTAATTATGAAGAAGTAACATATAATATATATGTTGAAGGTGTTCATTATTGAAAGAAATAATCTCTTGATTATTATCATTGATTGAAAGACTATATATACAAGTTACATATTTTCATAATAGAAGAATTTTATTCCTATTCTACTCCTAAAACTTTATTCTACTTGGATACTAAATATACAATTATGGTAATACAAATATTATGGTAAGTGTACAATACTAATTACACCACAACATTACCTAAACTAGGAGACTACAATATTACCTAAATATCTACACCATATACGGTATACATGAGGAATCCGAGAGCATCAATATACATAATATACACATGTATATTGTGTGCATATTATGTATATTTAACAAATATGTAATATATATATCTCTAATACATAATAGAAGTAATTGAGATGTGTTTACATGGTATAATTTTTCGATGTTTGGTTGAGCACCTTTAATCTTCCCAATTAAGGACCATTTTGAATATATTTTTTCGGCTTATCGAAAACATCATCTCTACCTTTTAAGTTAAGGATAAAGTCTGCGTACATGCTGTTCTTTCCAAATTACATTTGTGAGATTAAACTGAGTATGTTATTATTGTTTGATTATGTTTTCGAACAATTCCCATGTACATGTGCTCCTACATGGCCTTGATTAACAGAACTAGAAGACAAATATATGAAGTACAAAAAGCTATGAAGAGCAAGAAATTTTTGTGTTTGTGTAGTATACAAGTTAGCAAGAATTGCAGTAAGGTTTTCAGAACTGCAAAAAATTGTCCTATAAAGCACTGACTACTGACGGAATTCATGTGATCCCTTAAACATAGCCAACTCGGATGGAAAGACCTATGACTAGACATGCTCCTTCACAAATTAATCAATAAGAATTTAGTCGTGTGTTTAAATCAATTTAATAAATATAAAATATTTGATGTCTTTACATATTCTTATCACAGGTGGCCGGGCTATTCTTGTTCAAAAGAAGTCAATGGACACTCTGTCATTACACTATAAATAAGTTAGTTTTTTTTGTAGGTATTTATATTATGAGTTGAACACTTGAAAAATGCAAATTATATTTTGACTTCCATTAGCAGAAATTTAGCTCCGCCATTACTTATTATTAAGTATACCAAAGTAATTAAGGCTGGTCAGTGGGACGAAATGGGACGAGACGGACTGAAAAGGTCGAGACCAAGTCAGGTCTCACTGGACAGGCGACAATCCCATCCGGAGTTAGAACCCAAGTAGGAACAATCCCCATCCCCTTTTTTCCAGTCGAAACCGGGGTGGGGTGTGGGGTGGGGGGGATCAGGCTATCCCCGCCCACTGGCCAACCTTCTGTTGAAGTAATGATATACACTTATGTAGAAGCAGAACTAGAGTTTGAACTTTATGAGTTTAAGATGTTGGAAATTTGCCTTTGGTGGGGGTTGCGTCCACCCATATTTAATGACTTAAACACTAGGGTTCCGCATGTTGGAAGCTTTGTCTCTTCACACTTGCATAATCTACTAAGTGAGTAGATGACCGTAGGACCAAGGATCGTCAAATTTCGTTAAGAAATGAAAGAGATATTGGTCCACTAAGTAAGGTGTTTGAGGCATGAAAATATGGTGTGAGACAAATCTACCACATCGATGGGAAAATGAAGAATTGTTCTTTTTATAAGCCTAAAAAATGGATAAGGGTTTGGGACCCCAAGGGGTAACCCATGTGGTTGAAGGAGGGAGGACCTAGGTGTGCTTGGGTTCGAGGCTAGTTTCACACGCGTGCCGCCGCCCGCCCGCCCGTCCCTCCCATCCGGTCCGATCCGGACGTTTCTGGCCATGACTACACCTCTTAAAGGACCTCTTGACACCTCTCCTCCTCCTAAACACTATATATTGAGACCTGAAACAAATTTGAGGGAAGAAGGGGGGAAATACCACAGAAAAAGAGAGTAGAAAGATACAGAAACAATAGAGAAAAGAACAGAAACTCTCATTTTCCTCTAAATTTTCCATTCTTCAGCAAGTCGTTTCATGTTTGTTTTATTCGTCAGAATCAACCTATTTGCTTTGTAGTGTTGATTAGTTCCTGTTTTATCTTGGAAGACTATTGCCCGCTAACGTAAAAACATATATACAGAGCAATCTTGTCTTAAAGACAGAGAGACATTTCTCGACTCAGCCACAGTTGTAACAATACAGATTTAGTGTTTCTTGATTTCAGGTTATCAAGATTCAAGACTTAACAAGCTTGCGACAATTATAATCTTAGTTGTTAGTTTATCATTTCGAACACTTATAATATTTATTTATTTTCCGTACTGCTTTGATTCCAACAATTATATCCAACATAAGACATACAAGTATACCAAAACTTAGGATTTGAAAATAATTAATTATACTTATTTAGTGAATTTTTTAACGTATTTGCATAATCTGAACCAAAGTTGTTGGATTCAAATGGAACCCACACTTTACGTTGTGCATCCGTCCTCGTTGATACGTATTTTCACTTTAAAATATCTGATTTGACCGTAACATCGAGCACAAATATATATATATATATATATATATTCAAGAGTTTAATTAATATCAATCGATTGTGTAAATAAGTTACATTATTAGATAAAAAAAATCTCTCTTCTTATATTTAATATTATAAATTTCATATACTCTAACCGACTATCAAAATGTACCGTATTACTCTCCTCCTCGCCCACCCATAGGGGTTTAATAGACTCACAAATCACAATGTCTCAGTGTTTCTGTGTTCTTGTCAGTTGGAAGGAAACCAATTATACAAGGCATATATTTCTGCATTTGGAGTTTTTGCTGTGAAACAGATAAAATTAGACAGGTAGCAAAATACATCACTTTCCCCCCTCTTGTTATGTCACTATACTTCTCTGTCATACGTTACCCTCTTCACCTTATGATTACTATTATTCCCTTTTTACCTCTTTCTTATTTCAAAAGGTGAAATCTCCCACCCCAGAAACCCCCACACCTCGGTCCGACAGGCCTGTGAAGGAGATAAATCATAGTGACTCAATTGATTTCAAAGGTTAGACCAGTATCACGCTGCGCACAAGGGGCCCTCCTTTATTTCAAGAAGAAACCCCCACACTGCCGCTGACGGGATTCAATCCTTGGTCTCTTATTCCAAATATCCCCTTGAAACCAATTGAGCTGCCCAAGCGGACCCTTTTTACCTCTTTCTTCAGCCTGATTTACCCTCTCCTTCATATTTATGTAAATAATTGATACAAAATTTTAAAAAGAAAGAAATAGGCTTGAAAATTTATGGTATTAAATATTCATATGTTTCATTTTAATTATATGACATACTTTTTGTTTAGTTGATTCTAAAAAGATAATATATTTAATTATTATGCTTTTGATTTTTACCCTTATTGATAAGTTTTATAACACATTATTATGCATGTTCGAGGTCATAAGTTTCAAAAAATTTACTTCAACACAAATGTTATCACATGTTTTAAATCATAATTTTTTTAAAAATCAGTTCATTTTTTAAATTTTGTATCGATTCAATTAGTATGTCACATAATTTGAATCTAAGATAGTATGTAATAATATTTGTGTGACTATAAATTTTCTGAAATATGTGATATTAATTCTTAAATATGTTGTCAGTGGAAATTTACCATTATACGTTGAAGTGAATCCGCTTCAGACACCAGAAAAACTAATAAAAAATATTTAATGTATAAAAGATGATTACTAAGGGTAAAACAAAATATTTAAATTAAATTACTTTCAAAATTAAAAGTTAATTTTAACAATGAATTGAAAAAAAGAAAAGTTACCGCCGTAAATAGCAAGACGGAGGGAGCTCTTTGTGAACTTCGTGGCCAATTGCTTTAGTTTTCTTGATCACACGTTATACTTAATTATGTTTTTTTCTACTCGGCGTTTGATATCCGTAATGGAGCTCTATTAAATTAAGATTTACGCTGAAAATTTTCCAAACAAAGACAACTCTGTATATAGGAAACTCAAACAAAAAAATCTGATTAAAAATGAAACGATACTTGTAACTCCATCACAACCCTTATCATTAATTATGCTTCCTTTGACATTACAATACTGTTAACACTCAAAAGTAATTTTAAGTGTTTAGCCGAATTCAGTGACAGCCGAACTGTTCCAGAGCCGAATTTACTCCTAGCCCTCGACTACCAGAACTTCATCGGCTACTAAGACATCTTAGCCGAGTTGTTAGTTAGAGGTATGACTGAGACTCACTCAGATGCAGATGCCTCAACGTTCAAGTCAAAAGGGTGACCCCTAGAAGCGGTAACGACCAACAACAACTAAAAGAAAGGGTCATTATCCGAGCAAGAGGAGTAGAGGGTGAGAAAATCGGCACCACCTCCCCCATAGTCGGCCATTGAACATAGTGGATTACTTGATGACTGACATGGGGGGATCACCTTCTACAATTTTTCTTTTTCTTTTTTTATACTATAAATATGATCATTCTTTGTATATAGAAACACAACTAATCAATCAAACAACTCAAAATTTATCTATATTTATCATTTACCTTACTGTACTAAGATGCATTCATGTTTCTTATCTCTTAGTTTACTCATACCACCGTCCTAACGCTTTCTGGAGTAGTTGAGGAACCCATTGCTCGAAATTAAAGTTCTGTTTCCAGCCCAAATCGCTTAAGTTAAGGAATCAATTTGTCTCCCGATTTCGTCAGCCAATAAAACGGCAGAGAACAGAACTCGGGGCAAGAACAAATTTGGCATGCCCAGTGGGACCATAGGTGAATTAATAGCAAATTTGATTCTCCAGGTCAGGATCATTCTTGGCGTATGCGCCTAAGGTCCGGTAAGAAAATGAACCCTGAGTTCAACCTACATCATAAACAAAATCCTCCCAGAAGGAACAACGAACCAACATCCTCCTCGAATATGCCTACATCGGTTGATACACCTCTACTTCCTCCATCAACCCAAGCTGTGGAAGAATCTATTCAATCTGAAAGTCCAACCATAATGACCACGTCT
The DNA here is from genome assembly GCA_029783415.1 of Anisodus acutangulus. NCBI lineage: Eukaryota > Viridiplantae > Streptophyta > Magnoliopsida > Solanales > Solanaceae > Anisodus > Anisodus acutangulus. The sequence goes on along the minus strand of CM056492.1, from coordinate 59,283,547 downwards.
TTTATTAGACAATAGATCGACTTGGTCATCCACGATATTATGTACCAAGTTTTTAAATAGTTGGCTGACATTGTGAAGCCGATGGTACATATTGAGGTTCAGCAAGCGAGAGAGATGAAAACCAATCGAATACACCCAAGAGAATGTTCGGCTAGTTCTGCCATCCCTCTGACGAGCGGTGTTGTTCAACATGAGACTGTGACTCCCGGTGTTGTTCCTCAATCGCATGTGCATCAGCTAGTGCCTACTCAGGTGCAGCCGGTAGCGCACATAGGAACATAAGCCCAATCGCCTGGCAACTAGCACACTGCATGGTAGCCGCCGAACCTTGGGGGGCAAAATGTGCCACTTGACCAAGCGAGTCTGCAATATGGGCAGATCAACATGGCTCGGAGACCAGTTCAGGCTCTAGGAGACTTTGGATTGCCGTTCGTTATGCCATACGTTTCTACGAACGGCCCTACGGTGCAGGCAAACAATGTTGGTCAGCCGATGGCCCCTAGCTATGACTTAGCTCGGCTATCTGGTGACAGTGTTTATAGTGGAATACCATTCCAGCAGTCATTGCCAGTACTCAATCCATACCTTCTCGGAAGCGTAAATTTTCTAAGAACGGCCGACGTCCAAAGAAAGCAGCCATGGAATACTGTTCCACTTTATCCTCAGGTTCCGTTAGCCGTTCTTGGAGCTCAGGTTGCAGGCTTTGGTGGCCATACCCAGCAGCAGCAATGGAGCATTACCCCGCCTATTGGTTACCCACTGACTATATAAGCCGAAAATCATCAGAGCCAATTCGTGATAATGGAGACGCCTCGATTAAAGGGGAAACACAATTCATAAGTAATCATCATTGCATGCACTGTAGACGAGACGATTGAAGTGACATGCGCGACTGTCAGAATGAAACGACGGCTACTTTCAGATACATCAACTCAACAGTCACACTCGAGTTAATGTAGGGGGCAATTGTTAACACTCAAAAGTAATTTAAGTGTTTAGCCAAATTGAGTGACAACCGAACTGTTCCAGAGCCGAATTTACTCCTAACCCTCGACTACCAGAACTTCATCGGCTACTAAGGCATCTTAGCCGAGTTGTTAGTTAGAGGTACGACTGGGACCCACTCAGATGCAGACGCCTCAACGACCAAGTCAAAAGGGTTTTTGGACCCCTAGAAGCGGTAACAGCCAACAACAGCTAAAAGAAATGGTCATTATCCGAGCAAGAGGAGTAGAGGGCGAGAAAATCGGCACCACCTCCCCCATAGTCAGCCATTGACCTTAGTGGGTTATTTGATGGCTGACATGAGGGGATCACGTTGTACAATTCCCCCCCCCCCCTTTTGTACTATAAATAATATCATTCTTTGTATATAGAAACACAACCAATCAATCAAACAACTCAAATTTTATCTATCTTTATTCTTTACTTTATTGTACTTAGCTGCATTCATATTTCTTACATTTTAGTTTACTCATACCACCGTCCTAATACTTTCTGGAGTAGTTGGGGAACTCATTGCTGAAAATTAGAATTCCGTTTTCAGTTTAAATCGCTTAAGTTAAGAAATCAATTTGTCTCTCGATTTCGTCAGCCGATAAAACGGGAGAGAACATAATTGAGACTATAACAATTACTTTACACTATTTCTTGTGGCATGCAATATAGTAGCTTTTGCACACTAATTAATTGCAACATTGAGGATCACCAAAAGTTCTATTGATAGAGACCTTACAGTACTTTACAGTATTTCTTGTGGCATGCAATATAGTAGCTTTTGCACACTAATTAATTGCAACAGTGAGGATCACCAAAAATTCTATTGATAGAGACCGGACGAGGAAAGGCTATATAGGGACCCACTTCAAGATGTTACTTTGCGTGATTTCATCTTAATTTTTTTTTTATAATCCAGGTTTTCAGGCTTGCGCCTGACTATTTCACTGGTATTACCCAGACGTCCTGGAGGTAATAGCATCGGTCCTTCAACAACTATCACCAGGTAAATCGCGGGATGTGCTCCGGTGGCCAGTTTTCTGGGAGCGTACAACTGATCAATGAGACAAGATCAAATTCCCCAACATGCAGAATTTCTTCGTGCTTGCGGGGAATCGAACCCACGCTGTCCCATGCCAGAACGTCTTATAGCGCCCAAGCTTTGCCACTAAACTATGCCCCGGAGGACGATTTCATCTTAAAATAATCACATGTAGGATGGGTGACAATATAATAAACGGGGCATAATTCAATCACAAAAAGTTCACATCATTTTGGTAAAGACATAATGGCTTGATATCATGCGGGTTCGTGCTTGCGAATTTGCCGGTTAAACTCTTCTACTCTTAGAAAGTGAATATTTTAAATACTTTTTAGACCCGCTCATTCTATGTGTAAGACAACATCTCACACGTCATTTTAAAACGCCACATAGGAAATTAAATTAAACCTCAGAGCTTATGTTTGGTAACAGCTCCGTTGGTCCCACAATAACCTCCTCCTTTCCTCCAATTCCCTTCTCTATTGCTCCATCCCATGATTTACTTCATCTGAACAAGAAGATGAACTGTTGGATGAAGCCACATTTTCAGATTCAACGGGGAAAACATGGGGTGAGGGACTGAGTTTTTTTTTCTTTTAAAAATATTAATTTTTTTATCAAAATTATGATCACGCTCTTAACACGCGTGTATCTCACACATTTTGTCCAACTCAGCATGATTCACATAAAATGAGCGGGCCAAAAAAGTGTTTAAAATACTCACTTTTTAAGGGTAGAGGAGTCTGGTTGTCAAACTCGTAAATACAAACACTGGCATGACAAGCCCAACAAGTACACGGGCCTCAACCATTCCAAATGGGTAAAAAGAGGGTAAGATGTAGCGACACTAAAGTTGTAAATCTAATTAAAATAGGTATATTACCCAAGAAACTCATATACATTCCTTTTTTATATTTCATTCGTTAAGTTATGTGACATGTTTAAATCGACATAATTTTTTTTAAAAAAAGAATAAAAATATTTTATCCGTTTGGCTATAAAAATTATTCATTTTTTTTAAAAATAAATTTTCACTTTATTTGAAGATCACCGTTCGGCCGTGAAAGATTTCAAATTCAATTTAAAAGTTGTATTCCAAATTTGAAAACCAGCTTATAATATATTTTTCAATTTCATCTTCATAGTTTATTTGTTTGGCCAAACACCTACTTAGAGAATTTGATTTTCATAGCCAATATGATTAAAAAAATAGAGAAGGGCATTAAATAGGGATGTGAACATGAGTTGTTGGGGCCATGTTAAGGCAGCAACAAATGCTTATTAAGGTATATAGTAATGACTTCATTGAAGTAGAGTTTGGCCCCATTTTATGGTGTACTTTTTAGAGTTAAAATACAAGGAAGAGAGTCAAATGAGTGCTAAAAATAGGGTGACAGTGAGACATGCTTCCCCCATTAGCATCCAGCTTGCACACATAGAAAAACACCCATTTTTTTTTTTGGTGAATTTAAATTTTTTGGTGAAAAACCTCTTTTCTTTGTGACTTATAATACTATCCACAAAAAAAAAATCCTATGACTCGTTTGGCAATAATTTTTTTTCACTTTTCTCGGAAAATATTTTACTTTATTTGAAAATCAACATTTTATCACCAAATGTTTTCACATCAATTTTTTTTCACTTTTATCGAAAAATATTTTACTTTATTTGAAAATCAGTATTTAGCCGTGAAAATTCTAAATTAAATACAATTGGAAGTTATATTTGGAATTTGTTCACTTTTTTTCCACATTTTTCACTTTCAGTATATTCAAACAACCATATTCTTTGCAAAAAAACTATAACCAAACACAACTCTATCTTCAATTCCAACTTTAAAATTTCAAATAGAATTAAAAATATTTGATTTTCATGGCCAAATGTCTAATTAGTTCAAATCTTTTTCACACCATTACTTTATTGTTTGGTTTGAATTTAAACTTTGATTTCTCCCATTTCTGAAGTAGATTTTACATGCTTAAAAACTATATGTAGAAAGTGTTAAGAAAACATATATTTAAAACTCTTGAGAGAAACAAAAGGCAATTAAAATTATTTGAATTTACTGATATATAGTCGTAATATCATTCTTTTTGGAATTAATAAAATATTTTTTTGTTGCTAATAACATTTGTAATAAAGTATGAACAAGCATACCGCAAGCAACTGTACGTTGTGTTTATGTTTCTGCCCGAGGTTCGGTATTCGTTTCTGAAGGAATTGTTTTCCCTATTTTATATATATATATATATATATATATAAAAATCAATTTAGGCTAAGAATATGTTAATTATCCTAATTACATAATATTTGATTTAATTACATAAGTATGATTTGATATGATGGATATAAGTATGATGTGATGAAGATACTTATGGATTATGTCCATAATTATTGTGGGATTCCATTGGGTATGTTGTTGTTGTCGTCCATAATTATCTTAACAGTCTCCCACAATCTTAGCGGGAGGTGTATGCTGAGATTGTCCCTGAAATCATCAAACAGTACGCGTGGAAGACCTTTTGTGAAAATATTTGCAATCTGATAACAGGACGGTACATGGAGAACACGGACTTGTCCACGTGCAACCTTTTCATGGAAAAAAATATATCAATTTCTATGTGTTTTGTGCGTTGATGATGGACATGGTTGCCTGATAGATATATCGCACTCACAATAAACCACAATTGCTTTTTCTATTGGACAATGAAGTTCTAAAAGAAGATTTCGGAGCCAACATGATTCAGAAACCACATTAGCAACCCCTCGATATTTTGCTTCAGCATTTGACTGAGATAGTATCGGTTGGCATTTCGACGATCATGAAATGAGGTTGTCTCCTAAAAATACACAATAACCGGAGGTGGAACGTTGTGTGTCCGGGCAGCCACCCCAATAAGCATTTGTATAAGATGTGAGGCCAAAAATGGTGGACTCCAAAATCAAGGGTACCCTTAACATACCGAAAAATCATTTGAGAGCCCCCATATGCTCTTCTTTCGGGTCATGCATATGTAAACAAACTTGTTGAACTGCATAGGAGATGTTAGGTCTCGTGAAGGTGAGATACTGCAATTCCCCTGCTAAGTTATGTTAATGCGTGGGATCATTGTAGGGAGAACCTGCAGAGTCACTCAATTTTGTTTTGGTGTCAACCGGCGTGTGTGACGGTTTGCAAGAGGACATACCGGGTTTGTCAACGATCTGCTCAACATATTTTTTTTGACAAAGAAACAAACCACCTGCATATTGAGTTACAGCAATACCCAAAAAATAGTTTAAAGAGCCCAAATCCTTCATAGCAAATTCCGAGGAAAGGAAAGACATAATAGACTAGCGAAGTCACTCAGATGACGTTGCGAGGATGATTTCATCCACATAGAAAAAAATATATGACATGGCATTCCCTTTCTTATAAATGAATAAAGACTGATCGGACTTGCTACGTGAGAACCCCAGTGTTGAGACAAAACCTGCAAACTTGTTATATCACGCCTTGGGGCCTGTTTTAAACCATATATTGATTTTCTCAACAAGAAAACATATTCAGGGTGAATAGGATCTTGGAAACCCAAAGGCTGGTGCATGTAAACTATTTCCTGTAGGTGACCATGTAAAAGCGCATTCTTGACGTCCAACTAATGAATGGACCATGATTTTGACAGAGCCAGACTGAGCACGGTCCTGATAGTTGCTGGTTTAACTATTGGGCTGAATGTTTCATCGCAATCCACGCTAACCTGCTGAGACCTGCCACCATCAACGAGACCAGTTTTGTATCTCGTAAAAGAACCATCCGAATATTTTTTATGATAGAAAACCCACATAGAACGTATGATGTTCACATTAGATGGACAGGGCACCAACTCTCACGTCTTATTTTTAATAAGAGCATCAATTTCGTCTAACATGACAACTTTCCAATTCGGGTCTGATAGAGCATCTTTTGGATTTTTCAGAATTGGTGATGGTTGGACTGATGAGGTTACATTAAAATGACGCTTGAGCCGAAATATTTCGTGTATGGCACGGGTTTCAATGGACCGAGAGGGAGCCGAGACTTGGGGCTAGGGCTGTGGATATTCGGTAATGGGACTCTGCCGAGAGGGGCTGCCCAACTGGGCTTGTATCAGTGGGCCGGTATGTTGGATTGGTGAAGTAGATGAGGGAGCAGTGGGCTCACTCATGTGGGCCAACTAGTGGTGAGGATGGAACTGGGCCGAGGAGGAGGAGGAGGTAGTGGGTTCCCTGACTCGGTCTAGCCCAGTCCGATTTTGTGGATGGGCAGTGATGTTTTGGGCCGGTCCAGTCTGGACCGAGGAGGCAGTGGTCACCATCAGTTGGGCTTGGGAAGATGGACGATTTAGATGGTAATGGAAAAATGGGTGTAGCCCCTTGTCCAAAAATTCATATGAAGGCGGAGACGACTTATGAGAATTAGCAAATGGAAATGTGGACTCATCGAAACAACGTGATGAAAGACGATAATTTTTTCATTAGACATATCATAACACTTATATCCCGTATGATTTTGCCGGTATCCCAAAAAGACATATGGAGTGGAACGAGTTTGAAGTTTGTTTATTATTGTGGAAGGAAACAATGGATAACACAAACACCCGAAACCCTCAAATGTGTAAAAGAAGGAGTGCGATTGTACAAAACTTGTGTTGTGATTGGTTTGAGAGTAGCTTGCTAGGAAGAATGTTTAAAAGAAATGTAGTCATTTGAAGAGCATGATGCCAAAAAGACGGTGGTGTGGACGAATGCGCAAGAAGTGTGCGAATTAAATTGTTGATTGTTCAGATTTTTCTTTCGGCTTTCCCATTTTGAGGAGAAATATGTGGACATGAAAAATGCAATGACATACCACTTTGGTGACAAAATTCCTTAAATTGATCATTTATAAATTTCCTCTCATTGTCACATTGAAAATATTTAATGGACCTCTCAAATCAGGTTTGGATGAAAACACTAAATTGTTTAAAAATAGTGGGGACCTGTGATTTTTTTCCAATGGGAAATATCCACAGAAAATTAGAATAATTATGCAAAATAAGCATATAATACTTATGACCTGCCAAACTTAAAATCGGGAATGTCCATAAATCACTATGCATGAGATCAAACGACATAATAGTATTGGAAGTAGATAAAGAAAAGGGAAATTTAACATACTTCCCAAAAACACAAGCCTGACAAACATGAGAGTCCACAAGTTTGTTACAACCAATAACTTTATTTTTTCTAAGAGAATTGAACATCAGTGTTCCCGGATGTCCAATCGGTTATGTCATAAAACAAGAGAGATAGCCGCAAATGTTGATTGACTTGTGACTTGGTTGATGGTGGTGGTGATGTGATACAAATCACCAGTGCTATTACATCTCATTAGTGGCATCCCCATCTGAAAATCATTCACAAAAAATCCAAACAGATCAAAATTAATAGAAACATTGTTGTCAGTGGTGAAATGACGTACTTTTTAATAGGTTTGGGTGCATGTAGGACATTTTTCAAATGTAAAGGTGGGTGAGGGAGGGGGAAAGGTTTAATTGACCAATACGACAAATTGGAATTTTTTGCCCACTGCCAACAATAATATTTTTATTACTGCTTATATTAAAATAAGACGAGAGATTACCTTGAGATGTTGTCATGTGTGATGTTGCCCCCGTGTCCATGTACCACGAATCATAAAAAATATTGAGATTCATATTGTTCATGGCTTGCTCGATATCCGAGGGAACATAACTTGCGGAAGATGGTCCATGGGCTGAAAAAGCTTGTTGCGGGCGTGAATCAAAAACCCCGAGCTGCCTAGATGTTGGAGGAGGTGGGCCCACTGAGCCGTGGGGTACGAGCAGGAAGGGCAACCAACTATTGCGGTTGCCAGCCCCACAGTGGACATTATCCCCACTGCCGCCGGTGACGAGGTTGAAATTTCTTTGCCCGATGGGGTATGTTTTGGCCTGGCTGCCACTATTGCCGCCGCCACCACGCCCTGTCCGCCACCCCGACCCCGTTCTTTTTCACCATTATTTTTTTCTTTGTTATTATTACGATTTTGACCCCTTTTTGACCCATTATTTTGTCGGTTCGAACTACCGCCGGAATCAGAATTTTGAGTGCCAAAATCATCGGTATAATTGTTAGTGGAAATAAGAGCGGTGACGACATTGGTTTCCGCCCCAGTCACCTGTTTTTATTTCCTGGTTTCTTCAAGAATTAATCTCGAACGAGCCTCAGAGAATGGTGGTAAGGGATTTCTTTGTTGAATGAACGTAGCAACACCATCAAATTGTTCATTCAATCCCGCAATCAATTGTAGAACTAACCTTTGATTCATCACCGGTGCACCAACATTTGAAAGTTGATCGGCAAACATTTTAAACTCTTGACAATACGCAGAGACGTTTGAAAAAAATCATCCAATTTGACATTGGTGAATTGGTTTTCAAGATATACCGCCCGTGAAATTTTATTATCTTGAAAGATATTTTGCAAACGCTCCCAAGCTTGTTGATTCGTAGAGTCCGGTTCCAAAACGGTGTGCATAAGGTCATTAGAGATTGTGTTGTAAATCCATTGAAAGACTATTGCATCTAAGCGAGACCATAGATTTTTGTCAACAGTGGTCTCCGATGAAGACTTGGGAGGAATAATATGGTATATAACTTCATATGCTCGACAATGAATTTTGAATAACTCCGCCCAAGAAGAATATTGCCCTTTTTCCATCTCAAGAATAATTGAAATATAGTTCTTGATGTGTCGTGATATACACCAACTCATACTAATTTACCATGGTTAAGTGATACATTAAGGTGAGAATGTGTAATTAACTATGATTTTGTGTTAATTATGTTTATGAAGACATATGCCATGCATTTATTGAGTTGGTGTCGACACTCGGTACGAATAAGTATTTATCCTCAATACCCCACAATCACTCACATTATGTACTCTCGTGGAAATGACACCACATAGCCGCTGGGGATGACACTATCTAAAACATATTACATTTTTAAAATTACTTATCATTTAAGGTTTAATCAGTGTTAGCAAACTTTAGACTTGCACTACTACTACACCTCTTTAAAAAGTTCATGCAAACTGGGTAATAATGCCAAGCGTTAATAGCCATGCCAACATCAAACATTTGAATCTAAATAAAGTTAGATTTGATCATTCCAACTTCAGACTTTCGGATTGGAATGCGAATTAGCATTTGACAATAAGTTGCACATGCTCTTTCTACTCAAACTACATTTAATTTAACATATCTGAAAATACAAATGTATATAAATTTGTGCACATCATCACAAACACATGTGTACACAAATTTATTACATTTTGAACTTGTTAGGTTGTCTGAGAGCTCGCCACTGTTTATTAATGTGCTTATACATAAGGTTGCCCTTTTTCGAAAAGCTCCGCAGGACCACCTACCTCTAGACAATATTGAGTAACATGTGCTTCTAAGGAAGTATTAATAAATATCCCTTCTGTTCTTTGGGTCTTGTTGGGCATTATTAAGTGGGCTTCTCGAGGCCCACTATGCATACAGGGGCAAGTGCACAAATATACATGTCAATAGGGGGAGGGGGTTCATTTGCGCACAGTCCCTATTTCAGGGTGGCCTTTAATTTTTCCCCTCAAATCTTCATATGTATCATAACATCCACACAAGTTATGTCGAACACGACAAAACTTTCAATACTGACATAATCTGAAAAACAACATGAGTGTAGATTTGGCTCGACAAAGTTTACATTTCACTCAACATATGTATCGTAACATCCACACAAGTTACGCCGGACACGGGAAACCCTTCAACACTCAACATAATTTAAAAAATACTCACAACTTATTCTGCATAACTGAATTCCTACAAAACTTGTGCGGAGAAAGGCAAAAGTTCAATGTCCGAAAATAATTATGTCTTATGCCGAGCGAAGCAGGTCTGGATATTTTCAAAAAAAGAGTAACATAGGCAAACCACAGATATGAGACGCAAAAATTAAAGACCAGTGCATTTGAAACGCAATCCATGCAAAAACTTCTACGGGAGGGTCTGAACTTCACCGGGTGGAAATAGCCCAGCCTAACTTCAGGTCTGAAGTTAATCCAACAATAAAACATCCTACACATGCAACTATGCACTCTTCTCAAATTCTCATGACCAACAATTAACTAATGCATGAGTGGGTGCGTGTAAGAATGAGAATATACAAACGCAGTATTGATAAATAGATAGAGGAAGGCAAAACAAGCTTAACATAGCACACCAAAAGATGTAGGAGCTATTATAAGTGCCTCACATTGATAGCTCTGCTAATTATGTTCATCAATGTATACAATACAACAACAGACACAAGATAAGATAACAGTTCATTCAACTTTGTATCTACCAAAAGAGATAACCAGCAAGTGAATACCATGAAATCCGAATTCACTTCTGAGGATATCAGAAAATTTCATTTAGGCAGACACGTACATCTGTTTCGTTCTAATATTTATCTTCAGAATATCTTCAAGGGCGATCAGATGGAACTTTAGGGAAGTCCAACTTTCTGTATTGATGAATCACGCCCTCTCAGATAACATAATTTAAGACCAACAACAGACTCACGCAGAGTGTAAGTTGCGTGCTTGTAATGCCTCCTGCAGGGAATTCACTGCACCAGTGTAGTTTAAAAAACCCATGAACCAAAATTCGTGGTTATCGACTGATATAGTCTGGACATATTTTTCAGATGGATTAGTCCTGCTTGATGAAGAATTAATTGCCTTAAGCTGATGTAGTGGGATAACTACCTGCAGATATCATGGTGAAAAAAGAGCGAAATGTGAGTACAAAATCATGATTCCTCAAATGAGTAAATTAGTACAAGAATAAAGATCAATGAAACCTTTCAGAACTATTTACAGATATATATATGCTCATTATTTAAATGAGCTAACACTTAATGAATGAGACATGAATACTCAAAAGAAACAGCTAAGATTTCCCAGAAAGTAAAGTTAAATTGGCAGGTGTCGCCAAAGACCAAAACTGGTGCAGCATGAAATCATCCAAGGTACTAATTGATGGTAATACTTGATATCATATGAACCAAAAAGAAGATAATATGGATACAAATGACACTTCAAGCGAAGGAGAGAATGTCCAATTATTAAAGGAAATATGCAACAAAGAAAATAGATGTGACACACTTATGAATTCACTCTGATACATAAATCATGAGCGAAAACATTGTTTCCCACTATAAAATAGCTTTTGCAAGAGCCAATAATGCTGAATTTTTCACATCTCAACCATTGTATTTGCGGCTTCTCAACCAAAGTTCCGGCGTCACCATGCTACTTACGTCTTCAAACATCTTTGTAATCTAACACTATATAGTGCATATATGACTTGGGCACTCTGGACTATCTACATTCTCTAAAGTGTTTAAGAAAGTACAATCTTCCCAAAAAAGAACTGCGGTCAAGAAGAAGAAAGTGAACATTTGCTGCAGAAGCATTTAGCCAGGTTAATAAGACACATCTGAGGATATTTTCAGTTTTTATTGAAATCAGGAAAGAGGAGGTTATCGTGATGCACAGTGAGGTCGGTCATGCCAAAATAACATGAACTAGGTAGCCTGGAGATAAAACTATCGCAACCACTCAGTCCTACAGATTAGTGGATAGCAAGACAGGCCCTCCACTCATGCATATTCAATTATTTGAGCTTGAAGAGATTTCTTATAAGCAATGAGTGAAATATAATTGAAGATGCTACTCTGTCAAGGATACAATAATGTCTATAACTCTGCTCACTGAATGCAAAATAAAAACTCTGCAAATACCAAATTCGTTGCAAGGTTATCATATAAGTTTTTAGAATGTGTATTACACTATTACTTAATGTTTATTAACGGCTCATGTTCAGCATGAGACATTTGATATATTATTAGGATTACCCAGGGAAAGTTCTCTCTCGACATTGAAAAGTATGTCTCAGATAAATTTTCACATTGTATAATATGCAATCACTTTTTCTTTGTAAGAAACAAACAATAAATTGGCCCACACTATGGAGATGTGAATTCACAGTAAAATAAGCGTTCTTTTTTATAGAAAAAAAGACATATTGAGAGCAAATGGCACCAAATGCTCTTGAACGATTTTGAGAAGTGTAATATCCTCCCTAAGCTGCTTACTCTAAACCCTGTAGTTCCAATTACCTCCATTTGGCAGTCCTTTTGCTGTTTTGCCTCTTCGTCAACTTTGCCACCAAAAGGAGCCTGTGTTATTCATACCTATGTTGCTTGGACTCTTTTCCAAAGGTCCGTGTCTGATCTTCCAAAAGTAGTGGATTTTTGGATGACCCGACACGGGTGTGGCAACTTTTGGAGAGTAGCAACATAGATTCATACAATAGAATAATGGCAGTTTGGTGAATTACCTCGTTCAAATTAACTGCAGCAAAGCAGCATGTAAACCCTTTATGCTTCCATCGCCTTGTCAATACTGCATCCTCTCGGACTTCTAGCCAAATCTCCCTCCCCTCCCCACCCCACCCCCCCAACCCCTCTGCCATCCTTCCACCCTCCATAGAGCCCCTATTGGACCCACTTTCATCTTCGAAAACCCTCTTTTCCATTCCAAAACCTAGCGAGACACACTCACATGCAATAACAACTATTTACCCTTTATAAGTAAGTTATATAAGATCCCGGATTTACCCAGTAACTGTAGCAGGTACCCGGTATCAGTGGCGAATTTAGGTGTTAAAAATGAGTCACGTGAACCCATGTTCACCCGATTAAACTCGGTATATTATGTGTATAATTCTTAAAATATATCTAGTATTACCTTCTGGAACCCATGCTACAAAAGGCTTAGTAGTGCATTTGGTTGAAAGCTAAGTTATTTACCTAGAGGTTCAAGGATCAATCCCCACTTGATGTTTTTTTTTCTCCTTTCTTAATAGTGCACCCATCATCTAGAAATCCTAGATTCGCTTATGCCCGGTGGCATAATCGAGGTGCGCGCAAGCTACCCCAATACCAATGTCATATATATTTAAAAAAAGCAAGAGACACAAGATCCATAAAAGTTTAGTAGAATGAATCCTCTGTGACCCTATCTGATTGTTCTTGTGGCTTCTGAATTTGCAAGAAATCACTAACTGCACGTAAGCTTCTCACTCTCCAATTAAGTTTGAACCAATTAGTTGGAGGGAGTAGATGATGATGATTAGTGTGTGCAATAGGAAATTAAGCGGCACTCTTGATTATTTGAACCAGTGAATGAGATGATTCATAAACCTGTGACAACAATATATTTCAAGACTCAAATGCTGCAATCAATGATTAGAAAGTGAAGCTGGGACATAAGTGGATTACAAGTTGCAATGCAGGAGAAGTACAGTAAGTAACTTTTTCTGATCCAAGCTACAGAAAATACCGAACCTATAGATATGCTTGGCATCCCATACAGATGATCGTTGTGTATGCACGAAGGTATATCCTTCAACTATATTCAGAATTACTTGGAAGTCCAAGTTTCTTGCATCATATTATTATCCATATGACATAAATGTTCAGGCAGTTATATTGAACGTAAACAGCACATATTTTGTGCGATACGAACTACAACAAGCAGAGATAGGTTAAGTAAAATAAATCATGCCTGCTCATCCTGTCATCCAGCAATGGATGACGATAGATATCAGCATCCGCATTTTCCCATGGTTATAGGAAACCTACACCAAGGTGGTATCTAAAGTTCAGCAAATAAATTATTGAGAAGACTTATATATGATAGTCACTAGTGCTACTAAAGGCTGACAGATAACTAATAGACCGAACACTTGTATCTTCAAGTGCTGAAAGACAAAGTCCAACATACCTTATAATAGCTCCATTCAGTCTTGTCTTCGGCTTTATAGGAGAGAGGGTTATCACTACAAAAGGCAAGCTTAGCTGTGGAGACATATAATACTCCCATAACCGGACCAGCGGATGTGGATAGGTAACATGCAAATGAATTCTGAAGCTGCTCCTCAGGAACAGTCTCAAATGTTTGCCGAAATATCTTATCATAGCCACCTTCTGCCAGAACCTTCGTTCCCTGAGCAATTCTTCCCAGGGTGGCATCAGCAAGACTAGGGCCCGTTTTCACTATATCCGCCAATGAAAGAAACAGTTATTGCATGAACGGAATATTTCTTTGGTTGGGGGAGTGAGTGGGTGGGAGAGGAGATAACTTCATTTATATGGCGTAACATAGTAACTATAAACCATGCTTGTGAAACAGGAAACACATTAGAATTTTGACATATATAAGTCCTCCCCATCCTGGCCCCAACCTTCACCCCCTCATCCCCTATTACAATCCCATATGGGAAGTAGTCCAAAGAGAGAAAAAACAGTTGAAGTAGCACGTAAGGGATGTGAAAAATTCTGCCAGCACTATAAGAATGGAGTACCTTTAACCTTCACAGATTGAGCCAGTGATACAAATAGAAGTGTCTTGTTAGACTGGTGACAGCATGTGACATATTTTATATGTTGATTGTTCATTTCCTTTTAAGAATATGTTACTTGTTGACGTTTGTGACTGTGTTCTTAAAATTGTGGGGTCTTACATATTAAATTATCATATATAGCAACCAAGGTTCAATTCTATCTCCCAAACACAGAAACAGCCCTCATGATGCCCCATCGCTAAAGTATGTGAAGGGTTATAGTCTTCTTATTCAAGGTGGAGCAGATTTTAGTCATACTAGCCTCAGAAAAAAATATATCCCTTCAGCTGAACAAACTGCAGCACCTATACTATACCTGAATGCAAAAAGTAATGCAAGAAAATGGCATAATGCTTTCCTTAACAATTACTCCCTCCGTCCCAATTAATGTGGCACCATTTCCTTTTTAGTCTGTCCCAAAATGAATGTCATCTTTCCTTATTTGGCAACTATTTAATGGCACCATCTCTATTTTACCCTTGTTGGGTCCCACTTAATTTTAAGATGTCCTTATTATGAAGAAAAGTCAACAAAAGTAGGCACTAAAGTAAGGACGTTTTGGTAAACATAACAAAGTCTTCCCTTATTTCTTAAACTCTATAGTCAGACAAATGGTGTTACATAAATAGGGAGTTACATATTTCTTTGCCGGTTATAATTAGTGTTCAGTACCGCCTGATTCTAGTAGAACTCATGCAGGCACACGCCTTAGTGTCTTGCCTACACTGAAGCTCATCTTAAGCGAGGCGAGGCGAAGTGCCCTCACTGAGGTTTTCTGCGCTTCAGGGCTTACCCCATTACCGCACATTAAATGAGCATTTGACAACACTGGTCTATATTAAGTAAAGGAGGAATACCTAACCCATCTTTGATAACCTTTCTCCGTTTTTAAGGAGACAATTTTACGCTAATCACAAGAAGTGCTTCTTTCAGTAGCCTCAAGTCTTTTCTTAATATACAATTGTTTCACTCCAAGCAATAGCAGCTTATCCTAATAAGGCTAGAGCGATTAGAGAATAACCTACACCCATAACTATCTTTCAAGCTAGCAGTTCCTGTGGTTGGTCTCTTTCTATTGTTGGTTCATTAGGAATTTTACTACTATCATAACTCCTAACTACAACAGAATAAAAGGAGTCCACGGGACTCCCAAAGTAATTACAGCTTTCTAGAATATTGAAGACAAAGATGTAATCTGGCCCTATTATTAGGCATCTTAACTTTGTTAAAGTTTTTGAAGTTTCTTCTGATACTTGTGGATTTAAAATTTGGGGAATGTTAAGCCAAAAAGGACACCTCATAACCTTCTTTAGCAAAAAACTTATGCGATGTTAAACAAAAGAACTTCAGATATATGATAGTGGATAACCTTACGCTGCCATTTAGTCTTCCAATGTACATCGAAGGTCCGAGGTAGTACCTCTTACTCAAAGACTCCGTCCTTGTCTTTGATCACCAAACCTTTAGATATCTCAATTTTCAAGCCGATTTATAAATATACAAAAGGTAGATTGGATACATTAACGGGTGCTCCTTTGTCCTTGAACACAAATTTGGGTAGAAATTGCAGAAGCTATTGGTCGTGTCATTATCCTAATTCAAGTACCTTTGTATTTTTAATAGGAAACCCCTTATTTAAGTATTTAAGATGAGGAATTTGATAGGATGTAGAAAATTATCCATCTTGTCCTGATTGTAGCTCTATTTTTTGAATACTTTATCCTAACAAATGGTTAATTTCCTCAAAAGTTAAATTTTTTTATATCATCGCACATTATTTCGAGATTTTCTAGTTTGGGAAATGCATACCAATTACCAGGGGATTAGGGGACTATCTAGAACGAAATACCATTATGCTTTTAGTGGCTGATAGTTTTTTCTAGTTATCCCTTAGAAAGGACGTTCAAAGGATTGTTGCCTAGTGTCATAAGTGTCTTAAAAGGCTAAGAAGCAAAATACTGATCTTTACCGTCCTCTCCCAATCACATGAACCAACATTAGCATGGGATCTCGTCTTATTGTTAGCATGTACTGCTAAGAGTCTTGATTCAGTTTTGGACATCATCAACTGATTATCCAAGATGACCCATTTCTTTCATACCGTAAGATTGTGAATGCATCTTATGTTGCTAAGTTAGTCGTTAAAGAGATCAATAAGCTTCCTGATTTACACATCCATAGTTTTGTGATAGAGATGTCAGGTTTATGGGTCACTTTTGGCAAATAACACGGAGAATTTGTCACCATGCAGCTAAAGTTCACTATATCCCATCCTCAAATCGATGATCACCGTACACAATTCATTTCCACATCCGCAAAAGCTAATCTATTTCTCTCTCACCGAACAACCCACATGAGTGCAAAAGGAGCAACATTCCATGCCCTGCGCCATTACCCTCGTCTTCCCCATGCCAACTGAACCTGGGATCACCCACTCAATACCAAACCACCTTAGTATTTCCCATTATAGCCTCGTTGCTACCTTACAATGTAGGAGGAGATGTCCCACATCTTCACCGGATGCCTTGCACATGAAACACAACTCACGTAAGTGACTTTCCTCTTTCTCAGGTTCTCAGCCGTCAATATCACCTTTCTTGTTGCTAACCAAGTTAAAAAACACACCGTCCATGGTACCTTAAGGATCCAAATCAAGCTATGTGGAAAACAAATCTTTTCTCTAACCAGAAGCTTTTCATAGAATGACTTCACGAAAAACATCCATTGTTCCCCACCCCCCACTTCCATCCATCATCATTATACTAAGGTAGCTTTGTTTATGAAGCAAGACAGTCAAGTTTTGGAACTGTCACCTCTCCCAATCTTGTAAATTCCTCTAAAACTCAAATCCCAGAAAACTTCTCCACTCTTCTCCACTCTGATACCTTCAAAGTTGATGGAGTGTCATATCCTTTTGGCTCGAAATAATGCATAAATTTGGGAACCTAATTCTCAAAATATGGTCTTTGCATCAATTACGTCCCCAAAAACTTACCCTCTCATCCCTTCACCTAAGAGATGCATTGCCTAACATCTTCTTATCCTTTCAAAATGTTCCTCCACAATCCACATCTATAGGGCATAGTGACAACTCTCTGTTCTTCTCTTATTAATCTCTCCTTTTTTTTTGGGTAACAATCCAGGCCAGCGTGCACCTCGACTATTCCACCAGGTACCTCTTATTCTTCTCTCTATTTCTTCTAGGTCTCTCTATTCTTATCCTTTTTTTTCTTTTCTCTCCTTTCTCCAATGTGGTGCTAGATCGCCAAATCAGAACTTGAACTTAACATTTAAACCAGCTATAACAATACATTTTTTTTGTGATAATATAAAACCTCCTTATTAAAAAGAAAAACGATAACCCAAAATATACTATAGAGACGTCAAATCGTGGTTCTTTTCCACTTTTGATCCTTTGGTGACTCGAAATGACTCAAACGCCAACTACAAACACACTCTCATGAAACCTTTTTCGGTTCCCTTCATTTTTAGGTAGTTCACTTACACATGCATATTGCTGCTCAATTATATCCTTGATTGGTCTTACTTTTACCATACTGTGCTCATGGTTTTCTTAATTTTCTAAGAACCAGCTTCATAATAAAAATCATTAGAGTACCACCTACCATTAACTAACTTTTGAGAATATAACATTTTCTGATTTCTCCGTGGATTCCAAGGTTAGTCAAAATGGAGATAATCACAGATGATAGTGTTAGAAAGCCATACGAACTGGACTCTGAAATTCTCAACTATTAACATGAAATATGTTACTCAAGTAAAACATATGTGCACTATATAAAATGCGAGTTTAAATGTATGAATAGAAATAAAGCCTTAATATTCTTTGAGGGCCCATTCTAAGTATACTGCTAGCTTTCAACAAGTTACAATCTTTTTGGGCTTGAGGGAGCTATGTTTCCATATGCATTATATAATCAATATAAATTTTAAAACAATATAATCTCATGATCATTTTATCATGCTCCAATATTCTCTACTCCAAAGCTATGGCCACAAATTTTGAAACTTGTGTTACACTCTGCTTGTTAAATGTGAAAAGTGGAAGCATAGAGCAGTAAAATATAAAAAAATTGAATTGTTTTTTCAGTCCTGTGTTACAAGTTTTCTCCTACTAAATGCCCAAACAAACAGGGCCAATGTCATCTCGTAGTTATTCCAAAGATTCATCCATAGGAGGAGAGAGAATACATGAGAATGGATGACAACAATACATTACTGTCGACACCTTTTTACAAACTAACACATACAATAACTCAGAGATCCCCACAAAATGAAGGGAAGACTTACAATGTTGCCATGTGTTGCCAGCAAGATCCTCAGCTTTCTTAGTTGCTTCACCAACCTTCTTCCCCCATCTACCAAGCACACCTTTTACGCTCTCCATTGTGTCTGTTAAGCAAGATATAACATTGCATTACTTTCTTTTCATTATCTTTTAAAAGCTCTCACATTAAACTTACCCACATGAACTTACTGCACTTCACGTCAACCATCCACTTCAAAGGAACAGTTTGTTCCGAAGCAAAGTTTTTCCATTAACAATTCAAAACGACACGAATTGAGAGCTAAAAGTAAAAAGTTACTCAAACTTTTGAAATATCAGAATTGTCAAGTCGAATTCAAATTGCATTTGCTAATTTTGATAAACAATTCGAGATCTTTTCACACCTTAGGGTGCTTAAACTACGATAACTTGTATAGAGAAGGATTTCGCAGCATATTTTAAACAAATAGAATTTGAACCAATTCAGAAATTAGATCTCTACTATATCATACATTTTCACACGAATTAAGAAATAAATTACTGTACTGACCTTTAATGTTGAAGGAAGAAGAATTGTTGTCCGGAGCAGGAGAATAAGCAACATAAGGATTCGATCCACGGTCATCGGACGACATAGATCTCGGCGCCGGCGCCGTCGATTCGGCTACCAAATCCTCGCTCCAGCTCACCGATTTCCTCGATTTATTCAAACCATTCGCCGATTCAACAGTTTTGTCCTGTTGTTCAAGTTGCTCTATATCGGATCTCGGATCCGGTTTCATAACTCGATCCGACTCCTGACATGAACTCTTCTGCTCTGCTACTTTCTTCGCCAAATTCTCTTCTGCACCGTTTGGCTGCTCCATATAAAAAAATAAGAAGCGGTTTCGTCGCCGGTTGGTAACTTCGACGTAGAGTTTTTTTTTCCTCAGCCGTGATGGCGGTGGCGCGTGGATTACCTCGAAATAAATAACGACTTTTGATGTTGAAATGTGTGATCTTCAGATAATCATTAGAGTTTTATTACATTGACCGTATTACCGGTTATGACGGTGACGACCGTACGATCGAGCAGTGAGATGGTGACCGGCTTATTTTAACGCGGGAGACGTAATATAAGGGTTTTGTGTTCACACCTAGGATTTCTCATGGAAACAAAAAGTGAAAAGCTGGGCCCCGTTAGCTTTTGTTAACCTTTCCTGTAGCCCAGAATTTTCACTTTTCCTTTTTCCTTTTTTTTATACTCCCTCAGTTCAACTTTATTTAAAATAAATAATTAATATTAGAAATTAAAAAAATTATATTTATCTTAATATGTTAAATTTAAGAAGTAAAAATAAAAAATTATTTTTAAAATAGTGAATAAGTAAAGATAACTCTCACTATATATATATATATATATATATATATATATATATATATATATGATTTTTATATATAGGTTAAATGTATATTTTGGGCTAATAGTTTAATGCATACTCCTTTGTTTGCTTCATTTTTCTCATAAAGAAAATTGCATAAACCATCAATGTCGCTATATTTGCAAATTTCATTGTTAGAGTCAAATATTTAACAATCATCCTTTATAATATTCAATCCATCACAATTTGAGTGTCTTATTTTTTTTATCTATCTCAAAAAAAATATTTATTTTAATATTTAGTAAGTTGACAATTCAAACATTCTATTAATATAACAAGTGTAAAATCATAAAATTTAAAGGATATTTTAATACATTATGCAAACATCTTTAATTTAGGAATACAAGATTCAAAAGTCTCTTTTTATTTTTTCAACCCTGTGCCGAATTAAATTAAGATACTTGAGATGGGCGGAGTAATATTTTTTTGTAACGATGATGTTTGGGAATTGCGGGGCATCCCACTGTGGGGCTTAGGCCCATGGGTACTGCCCCCACTGATTTCCGCTGGGCTGGGCAGTGGGCTGCCACTGATTGGGCCGCCACTGCCCGGTTTGGTTGCTACCGGCGGCTGGCTGCCCGCCACCCCTGCTTTGTAATCTACGAATTGACTTCTTTTATTAATCCTCCAATCTCAATACTTGACATTTATAATCACAAACAATTTTTGATGCTGCACATTGACAAGTTTTTTTTTTAATTCATAATTTCGTGTTTATACTTGAATTTTGCTTCGTGTGATTGTTCACTATTGTCTTTTAGAAAGATTTTGCAAGAACACATTCACCAAATACAATCACTTATTTGATCAATTGAGTTCGAAATCAGTTATGTACACTTATTTAATTAGTAATTTTTTTACTTTATGTTGCACAATTTACTTTTTGGTCTGTCCCAAAAAGAATGACACTTTTTTATATTTAGAAACAATTTAACTTTATGAAATTATTTACAGCTACACATTTATATAAAACTTGTTTTGGACCACACATTTTAAAAGTTTTCCTTTCTTTTTTAAATTCCGTGTCAAGTTAAATAGTATCACATAAATTGAGACGAGAGAGTAACACTAATCCGAGCCAATCCGAACCTTTAACTTTAGATTCATATTGTATAAGAAAAAAGTGAACGTGAATGGTTTTAGATAAGAGAAAATCAAAATAGATTTCATATGCAAAATTACTTTGTAAATGAATCTAGAAATTTTGTGATGACCATGCGTGTACATAAAAACTAGCCCGACCAGTCACGGAGTCGAGTGTATTATCATTCCCAAATAGAATGTCATCATGTGGCTTTCTTTATTTTGGTACAAAGTATGAAAGACGATGAAACAAGAAATCACAACACATTCATAATACAAAATATGAAAGACAACGAAACACGAAAAATAACAAGGAATTACGTGACAGACATGGATATGTAGTAGTTCACGACACTAGTGCCATTAATTTCCACATGATTGAAGACCAAGGTAGTTGATATGTGTACAACTACAGCAAAACAAGCAACCACTGCAATTTTTTTTATTTTTTTTTTATATTCACCTTCCCGGCTTACGCCAAATTATTTCTGGAGATAGTAGTCTCGATCGCTCAGCACTACTACCAGTAAATCGCGGGATGTGCCTGAATAACCAGGGTTTGAGAATAGAGCAACTGATATCACCTACAAGGTCATACCCCAGAAGAGAGCAAATTGTTCTCACCAGGGTTCGAACTCACACTTCAAACCTCCAGCTGGATTTTAAGTTCTCCTTCTTTGCCATTCAACTATGCCCGGGTACACCACTTCAATCATTATTGGTAGCACAAACACTCCCACAAGTTATAATATCATTTAGTTGTGGGAGTAGTCTTCTTTGGAGTCCGGAGAGATCATGCTCAATCTCTCGTACATCCATAACTTGAGTTGCATAGAACCACATCAAATTCACTGAAAGATATAACAAACACTGCAATATATAACATGAAACACATACCAGTGAAATATTACCATAATCACGTATGTAATTATAGAGATAATCACAAATATAGTGATGTAAGATTAAAATTAAATATAAAGTGAGATGGATACTAACTAGCGGTTGACATGAGAAGAATCGCTCAAACAAAGCCAAGGTTAAACGATGCCATTTTACAAATGTACTTCAAGCTTTATTGAAATGTTTTTGTTTGAGCATTTTCTGTTGGGATACAAGTGTTGTAGGGAATGTGAAGTAAGTAACTATTACAATAATATAAAGGATAAACTAACTATTACAATAAACTGGAAATCAAGAATTTAATCGATTGCTTGTGTGATTCGCTGAGTCGAGTGATAACACTCTTTCTTTAAAACAAGATTGCCCCGTATATCTCCTTTTACGGTGTTGAACAATAGTCTCCCAAGATACAACAACAACTTTAACAAGTGAGCAAAGGAAACTCAAGTGTTACTCTTGAAGAACTTTGAGTATAGTGACTTTGCTAGAGAGGAAGAATATGAAATCAGAAAATCTGGAGAATTTTCCAAGTGTTGAGTGTTGTGTTCAGTTGAGCCAAAACCCTCAATTTATAGTGTCAAGAGAGGACCCCTCATCTAGCCAACTAATGGCCTTCAATAGTCATGTAATGACACTTGAATGAGGGGTAACATTCAGCCAAATAATGACTGAATTCATGTGGCAAGTAATGGAGAATCAATGCTCCAAAACCAGCCCAAACGTCAGATTTTTCCAACTTCTCGTCGCAGCTTTCTGCCTCCGAAGCGCCGCGGCTCCAGTAACTGTCCAGCCAATTTGCGATGCGGCTCCGACAGTTGTAGCGTCGCGGCCCTTCACGGCTCCGCGGCGATTTCCGACTCGTTTCATCTTACACTTCGTACACGTCTTCCTTCCTTTACCAACGTGGAATACTTTGTCATTTGGCCAATAACCGTCCATAATTCTATGTCTCAAATGTATTACACACGTACCAATATCTCTTTCACTAATGAAATTTGTGATACTTGGCACTACGTGTGCACGTGTGTGGAAACGACGTCGGAGCGAGCCCAATTATTCGAGTCATAAATTAATGGGATATACTTAATTCCACATTTAGTAAATCTCCAACATTTTCTTCCTTTTCAAAGGGCGCAATTTATAGATCTCTTATTAGTGTTACAACTTATAATTTGAGTTCTATATCCCTAACTTTCTTTAAAAGAAAGACTTAATTCATTTAAATTGACTTAGACATGTTACCCATTAAAAACAATATATTAACACGATTTCAGATCCAATTTTTTCCGATAGAAGCATGTGAGTATTTAATATGAATGTCATAGTATTTTGTCGTTGACTATTAGAATATATATATGCTAAACTACATATAGTTGATAGTTCATTTAATTAGAGGAATATCAATATACTTATTTTTCAATCAAGCATATTAGGACTTCAGTTGGGTACGAGGTTTATAATTAACAATTCAAATGGACTTTTCAGTAATATTCTCATTAGTATTGCGATTAACAGGAAATGTACATTACACACATTTATAGTTTTGTTTATATGATGGTAACACTCAGTGATGAAGCAAGATATTCATCGAAGAGATTCAAAATATAAAGAAGTAAACACATGAAAAAGTCAAGAAAATTTAATTATTATATATAAATAAAAAATATTTTTGACCTTATATATATAATGCAATTTTTCGACAACCTCTTGTACCTCCTAGCCTCGCCCCTGATAACATTAGCTGTCAAAAGGATTTAACATTTATTACATTAAAATGCATAATCATCTACTCTGATTAGAACAATATCTAAATGATTTTAATTCCAAGTTATCATTGTCTCATTTTTTTGTCCTATAGAAATTAAAGAGAAGATAATAGTCACGTTAATTTCAATTGGATATGTGTCATGGTTTTGCTTAATTTATTCTATAGAGAGATTTTGGGGGTCTCAAGAGTTAGTCGTGGTGAGCACCGAGGAGATTGGTGGTGAAATGAAATCGTCCAAGGGAACATGGAAGCAAAGAAGATGACGTATGCGAAGTTGGTACACAGCAAGAATGATGAAGAGAAGCGGACGAATAGAAAA
Organism: Anisodus acutangulus; assembly: GCA_029783415.1. Lineage (NCBI taxonomy): Eukaryota > Viridiplantae > Streptophyta > Magnoliopsida > Solanales > Solanaceae > Anisodus > Anisodus acutangulus. The sequence goes on along the minus strand of CM056492.1, from coordinate 59,259,207 downwards.
ATATATAGGATGGCGAGAAAGGAGGTAAAGTTGGCGGTTTTAGTGGCAAAAACAACGGCCTTTGAACGCCTATATACAAAACTAGAGGACAAAGGCGGGGATAAGAAGTTATTCAGGCTAGCCAAGGCGAGGGAGAGGAGGGCACGTGATCTGGATCAAGTGAAGTGCATCAAGGACGAGGATGACAAAGTTTTGGTGGAGGAAGCTCTCATTCAACGGAGATGGCAGTCATACCTCCATAAACTCCTGCACGAAGAAGGGGACATATACATTGTATTGGGAGATTTGGAGTTCTCCGAGAGGTGTCGAGATTTTGGATATTGTAGGAGTATAAGGGTTGAAGAGGTTAAGGGTGTCGTTCGTAGGATGCGTAGGGAAAGAGCGACCGGACCCGACGAGATTCTTGGGGAATTTTGGAAGAGCGCAGACAGTGTAGGTTTGAAATGACTGATCAGGTTGTTTAATGTCATTTTAAGATGACAAAGATACTTGAAGAATGGAGGTGGAGTACAATGATTCCGTTGTACAAGAACAAGGGCGACATCCAAAGTTGCAACAACTATAGAGGTATCAAGCTGCTAAGCCACACTATAAAAGTGTGGGAAAGAGTGGTGGAGATAAGGGTAAGGAAAGGCATGCATATTTCAGAGAATCAATTTAGATTAATGTCGGGGCGTTCAACTACAAAAGTCATTCATCTTGTGAGGAGGTTAGTGGAGCAGTATAGGGTAAGAGTGTTTCTTTTAGTAGGGATAAGAAGGGCAGAAGTGCTTCTTCTAGTCATTCTATTTCTAGACATGATGATTCAATTGATTACACTCATATAGATGAAACTGAAAATTTTAATGATATATCATTAGATAATGGGATATATTATGCAACTAAACTAGACTTTAATTTAGAAGATAATCTAGATGACACACCCACTAATATAGATGACACACCCACTAGTGCATCTCAAACTGAAACTGGAACGCCTCTTATTCCCCCTAGTATGAGACGAGGCTCCAAACAACGAAAATTAAAATTTGTTGCATGAGATTTTTTTTGATAGGGACCAAGAGAATCAAGTAGTTAGATGCCAACTTTGTAAAAATGTTTATAAATTTAAAATGTGAAAAGGTCAGGGTGAGACGGGAGGTTTATTAAGACATGTACAAAGTTTTCACAAAGTTAGGTGGGATAAATACGAGGCTACAAAGTCGGGTGCGCCAATACGCTCTCAGTCGGGACAAGGTTCACATAGTGTTCCGGACAAAGTACATGGTCAAATAAACTCGACGACGGAGGGATTGTAGGTCCTAAATACGATAAACATAGAGATAGGGAAGCAATAACAAAATTAGTTGCGGTGGAGGGTTTGCCTTTTTCATTTCCTTCCTCGCCTAGTTTTATTAATTACATTAGAGATATGTATAATCCTGCTTTTAACGATTTTTCTAGATCAATTGTTAGGAGATACGTTTTTAAATTTGCATATGAATATCAATAATATTTACGTTATTCATTGTATCATTTTCCTGGAAAAATATCTATCACGTCTGATATAAGTCGTAGTACTAACGTCTGATATAGACACTCATTAGCGGGAGACAACTTGAAGATTGCAATTTTATTCAGAGATTGATTACGAGCGGAGCGTAGAAGGTGCGGTCAACTGGAGATCAACGACGAAAACTACAACAAAATCTTATCTGACGGAGGTGGAAGCGACGTCGAGCAATTTGACCAACAAATTCCAATTATAACTGAAGAACCATAAGACATTATGAAAAAACTAGAAAATGTGTTTATAAATATGTGATTTTTAGTTGAAATTTTACTATGTTATTTGCAACTTTCAACACCACAAAGTTGTAATTTAAAATTGTATTACAAAAAAATCATATTTCTATTAAATAATATAAGGGGCACAAAAACAGTATTGAGATGTTTTTATTACACTATCTTGTTCAATTATTGAGGTATTTATATATGTTATATTTTAAAATTAACTGCAAAAAAAATGGAAAACCAGAAAACCAGATCCCGCCCCGGCCCGATAAGATTGGTCCCCTTTTCCGACGGGATCGAAATCGGGACAGGACATCGGCGGATCCCGCCCTCCCTCCAGTCCCGTCGGGTCCCGGCGGGACGGGACCCGCCCCGAACCTAGCCCACTGGCCACCCATAGTATAGAGAGAGGAAGAGGGACTTACACATGGTATTCATCGACCTAGAAAAGGCTTACGATAAAGTGTCAAGTGAGGTTCTATGGAGATACTTTAAGGCTAGAAGTGTGATTGCGGCGTACATTAGGGTGATCCGATATATCCATTGAAATCCCCTCCCACAAATAACTTCTCAGTGGGTGGTATACCACCCACCACCTCATCCAAATCCTCCCAAAAGCGTCTCTTCTCCTCCTCGTCCAAGCCCGTCTGCGGCGCGTAAGCACTAATAATGTTCATAGTGAACCCTCCAACTACCAACTTAATCGTCATCATCCTGTCATTGACCCTCCTAACCTCTACCACCTGATCCATTAGCTCGCTGTCTACTAAAATGCCTACCCGATTCCTATTCCTCGACCTACCCGAGAACCATAACTTATACCCGTCCACATCCTTAGCCTTAGGTCCTACCCATTTGGTCTCTTGGACACAGGCTAATATTAATCCTCCTCTTCTTAAGAATCTTAACTAGCTCTATGGACTTCCCCGTTAAAGTCCCAATGTTCCAAGACCCTATTCTCAGCCTAGCATCTCCCTTACCCCACTTACCTCCTAACCCTCGCCCCTGTCCTCGACCGAGAACATGACCCTAGTCTACCATCAGTTACCAAAGTCACTAAAGCAAATATAAAATAATAAACTAATCAAACGTTTACCTAAAATATTAAAACATGAAGGGATCAAAGTGAAAGCACAAGTTAACAAGAATCTAGAGGAAAGTAAAATCACTACGCCAATAATGCTATAACTAAAGACAAGAAGGGTAAATGCAAGAACGTAAAGTCACGAATCAATACAGCAAAGCGGCAAAATTTAACAAGGATAAAGACAGAATGGATACGGGCAACCGGAGGTACCAACTCCAGTTGAATCGAACCTGTTGGCCGGCGAAAATGGAGAAAAGGTCGGCTAATACCCAATTCCATGTTTCAGATTTCTCCAAAGGAAACAAACCTGGATCTAGCCCTTTGAATCTTGAATTCACTGTTGCTCAGATCTTAGGGTTGAGTATTTCACCTTTCACCCGAGGTTCGAGTTCGAAACAAAAGCGGAAAAAATAGAGCAATGAAAATCAGAGGAAAAGAGAACGTTAGAGAAGCTAAAGTGACGGGTCTCACTGGGGAAGACGAGAAGTGACCTCAATGGGGTTGGAGGAGAAAGAGTGTCTTGGAAATCATAACGATACATCCAAATTAATGACTCACTAATCCTACCCAAAAGAATTGACTGACTAAACAAATTCAATGCAACGATAATTACGGGGTAACTACCAGTAGCATTCAAGGGAGTGGCTTATAGCATGAGATGGAAATCATGAAAGGCCAAGGTTAAAATTCCGAAAACAAAACACACCAAGTGATTTCTTCACATCAGCCTAAGTGTTTGTAAGTAAAGTTGTCGATATCTGCACTCATAAGAGGTAACAAATACTTAGTCATTCTGAAAGAGAACAAACTATAGCAACAATCAAATAAAATAGGTTAGAACATTATCTCTAAACAAAAGATTCCCTTCAGTTTGCAACTCCAAGCCACTTTGAGAAGTTTTTTACTGTCCAGTCAGTATCTTGTCTAAAAAGTAACATATGTTATTATAATTGATGACAAAACAAGAACTATAGACAGCTAACTGACGCTAAAGATTCTCGCTGATAACAACGACTTATATTTATTGGCATGGGTAACAAAAAGAAATACATACAAGAGAGCACCAATGGTATAACCAGAAACCACGGCTGCAACATGGAGAAAAGATATACAATCATCCTCTTAACAACCATCCATATTTCATGTTATGTTAAATTATATGTTCTCTAAAACAACATTTCGCTATAGCAGCCAAAAACTATCGGGATAAACGATGTTATACAAAGGTTTGACTGTACATATTAAACAGTTATGTCAAGCCATCAGATAAAGAAGCCTCAAACTCAAAAGCATGAGAATCTAGAACTTCCTAGAGGTGATATTGGTGGAAATCAAAACAAAAGGTACAACTCGCTTTGTCATAGCGTCACGATTTTCCTAGAGTACAGAGAAACAGGTGAAATGTTACGTAAAACAGCTAACCATTTCAATCTTCACTAACAGAGCTGGCCTCATTAGAACTATAATCGCTACTATCATCCTCAATATCAAGCTGCACATGCCGAACCAGATCAATCTTCACTATCAGAGCTGGCGTCATCAGAACTATACTCGCTACTATCATCCTCAATATCAAGCTGCACATGCCGAACTTGTATTGGTTCTGGCATTCTTGGCAATCCTGGCGGTGGTACCGGTCGTGCTGGTGTTTCCTCGACATTTGGTGGAAGTGAAAGAGAATCCATAGGAGGGAGTGCAATTGGATCGCCAGGCTTCCACCCAGGTGGAGGAAGTGGGAGGTCAGTGGGTAACTCAACAGGCATACCAGGTTTCCATCCAGATGGCACTACAATATTTGGAGGGACGAGGCCCTGAAGTAGGTTAGTTTCTGCAAGAGGTTCAATGAGTGGCTCAACAATCTTCTTGCCTTCATCTGTTTTAGGTAAACCAATATCAAGATAAGCAAAGTTATATAATTGAGATGCACGCATTTGCTCGTCCTGTGGGGCCGGAGGGAGTGCTCCCCGAAGAGGCGCCTGTCCGGAACCAAATTCCGGTGGTGCAAAAGTAGTGTAGCTTATCCTATGAGCATATGACAATATGTCAGATAATTTCAACTGAGTAGCCACAGTTGTTACTGAAGATTCTTCGGTATCATTTTCCAACTTGGCCCGTTTGGGCCGACGATAATCGGAGTAATCATCAACAAGCATATCAAGAACACGCTCAGCTTCTTTGAGTTTATTAGCAAAAGCAAGAATCGAAGAATCTTTTGACCTAATTTCACGGATGACATTTTGCTTCTCATCTTGAAGATCAAGAATTTCTTGCAGTTCTGCAACTGCTTTGAATAGCTGTGTCTGAAGAGAAGTAAACACAGAGAGGATTTCTTTTGATGATGAAGGGGAGGAATCTCGTGGAACCGGCACCGTAGAAGGCAAAAACGAAGGAAGAGAGCCTCGAAAAGCACTAAGCCAATGGGCCCGGTTAGGTGAGACTTCAAAGAGTTTTGAAGCAAGAGATGCCATTTGAATGAGAAGAGACTGAGCTCTGGAGAGAGGTGGGAGAAGAGGAAGGAGTGTCGATGAGGTGGTAGTGGTGGTTAATATATTTGCATGTTGATGAGGTTGATGAGGTTGCGACACTTGCGAGGAAAACTTAGAAGTAAGGTTTGGGTTCTGAAGAGACGGGGAACTGGGAGTTGGCAGGCCCAGCCGGGCCGGCGATTGCAAAAGTTGGTGCTGAACATTCTGTAGCATCTTCAGAACACCAGGTGAAATACTAGAAAAGGCAAAAAAAAACATCAATGAACAACCTTAGCAGGAAACACATACTAATAAACTACATAAAGAACAACATCCTTTTATTGCCATCCACCGAGAGAGAGGGAAATCATGGAAAGGAGGGGGGGGGGGGGGGAGCAAAGACATGAGCTCATGACACATATGAAAGAGGAGAAAAGACTTCTGAAATTCAGAACTTTAAGTTAATCCATTAAACATGTAAAATAGTTCATATAATGAATATATGAATGATCCAATTAGCATGAAACAATACTTTTAAGGACCATGCAATCATTTCCTTATTTCACTAAAAACAAGCATTCTTGGGGAAATTAACCAAATAAGTTTTGCATCAGTATGCAGCATCAAAGGAAATTGTGGTAACTTCATGCATATGTTATAAGAAAAGAATGGCTACTAATTACTACCTAAAAAGGAACATGCAGAAAGAAAGAAAGAAACGAGCAATGAGGTTAAAATATAGTGTCCTGGTATAATAGGAGTTCACTTGATTTCAACAGATTCATGGAACATTTAGGTTGTCTTCTGCATCATTAGAAATGTCTCCCATCCAATCTGGCTTCTTACATTGTAGCGAGAATACGGATTTGTCTAAATGCTTGAGTAGGGCAAAAATCCCTCTACTCAGTTCCATTATTTGTACCCTCATACCCTTATGAATAGAAAAATGTTTAGATGAAGACCAAATAACCAGATGCCCAGGGAGTACACACTAAGCTTCAGGGCCTTGTCAAGTGGATCCTGTTATAGAACTTACAACTTACCGGATTTTACACTTCTACCCGTCCTTTCTAGAAATTATTGAACTCTAACAGAACATTCTAGACTAAAATACTAATGGTCCCTACTGACTTGATGGAAAAACCGGACATATAATGGTAGAAAACAACAAGCAAAAAGGAGAAACGTTACCTATACCAACACTATGGCAAAAAAAAAGGAGATAAGGGTCAAAAACACACCTCAAGTATCACTTTTTTGAGTTTCTTACTTGAACTATCAGGTGTGAGAGTTTTCTACCTAAACTATCACCAATTAGTTAGCAAAACACACCTAAATTATCAATTGTTCACTTTTCCTACCTGATAGTTGAGGTAGAAAAAGTGAACAACTAATACAAATTTAAATAATTATTTTGTTTCTTAAATTACCCCCACTTTGTGGGATTAACCCCATTTTGTATGTCGTTGTTGTATTTTGTTTTTTAAATATCGTGTTCAATCAAACACTATCGCAAATAATAGTTTAGGTGTGTTTTGCTAACTAATTGGTAATAGTTTAGGTAGAAAACCCTCACTAAAAAAAGTGATACTTGATGTGTGTTTTTGACCCTTAACTCAAAAAAAAAGTTATAAACACCCATACAAGAATATCTCATCAGAAAACAGAAAAAGTATAGAAGTTCACGAAGATGGAAAGTTTTTAACTGGTACAGCTAATGCACAATCACGATACATGAATAGATGCAACTCTTTGTTGCTTTCTTCCCCTCTATTTTCTCCCTTGCCATCGTTTGAATTTCTAGCCTAAGTATTATCAGACGGACACAATTAAGAAGAGAACTAAATCTTTGTCCTGCTATTATTTTCCAGCTAACTGTGACAACAACAACATACCCAGTGAAATCCCACAATGTGGGTTCTGGGGATGGTAAAATGTACACAGACCTTACCTCCACCTTGGTAGGTAGAGCGGCTGTTTCCGGGAAACCCTCGGCTCAAGACAAAGCATAATCAGCCAAAGCAAGCAAAGAAAAACAAAGTATGAGAAACGGTCAGACTCAGACGAAAAATTAAAGCATTGTGGACATGCAGATAGTAAAAATCAAATACGCAATGGTAGCGCATTCTAACAACAGGAAGCAGTAGCTAACACAACTAAATAAGATAAATAAATTACACTAAAGAACACATAGCAGCAGGAATCAAACCAAGTGTGACAGGCTAATCGAGCCTACAGTAATAACACTACACTATCATTTTGTAAGCGTAAAGAGGACTACGCTCGACTACCTACTACCCTTCTACCCTAATCCGTGTCCTCCACAACCCCCTATCTAAGGTCATGTCCTCAGTAAGTTGTACCTGCGTCATACCCCGTCTAATCACTTCTCCCCAATACTTCTTTGGCCTAACTCTACCCTCCAGCTAACTGTGACTTGTGCTCAAAATAATAATCACAACAAAATTTGCCACTAATCCATTTGTGGATGAGTATACTCCAACAAGAAACAAAGTGTTGCAAAAAGATCAAATGTTCCAACAGAAGTGTTGCAAAAAGATCAAATTTTCATAAATTGGACGAAACGTTCATGTTTCCTTAGTTGGTTTGTCGATTATGTGGAATGGTAAATTGTTGAAATATATAAGACTCCATCCATCCAATTTAAGTAAAAATCTTCATTTTCCAAAATGTTTGACCACCATCCCATTTCTATACAATTTTCACAAATTAAGAGAATTCAAATCCAACAAGCTACTTATAGCTTAAAGCTTTAAACTTTATTATTTCAACCAATACTTTAATACTTTATATAAGTCAAATTAACATACTAAACTTCATTAGCAGTCAAACATTATCACATTAATGGGACATAAGGTGTACCCTCATGAGCAAATAGATCCTTGACACCTAACACAATAAAGCAGCTGAAATTCCTCAATTCAAAAGGAAAAAAAGAAAGAACCCTTTTTTTAACCATATGATTTTGTAAAATGTTGCAATATATAATACTCCATCTATCTAATTTAAGTGGAAAAAACTTCCTTTTTGTGTTGTTCCAAAATATTTGACCACCATTCCATTTCTATACCATTTTCACAAATTAAGAGAATTCAAATTCTTGAAGGGAAGCCTTGGGGTAACTGGTAGAGTTGCTGCAATGTGACCAAGAGGTCATGGATTCAAGCCGTGAAAACAACCTCTTGCATAAATGCAGGGTAAGGCTGAGTACAATAGACCCTTGTGGTCCGTCCCTCTGCCCTTTATGAGAATTCAAATCCAACAAGCTACTAGCTTAAAGCTTTAAACCTTATCATTTCAACCAATACTTCAATACTTTATACAACAACAACAATATACCCCGTGTAATCCCACAAAGTGAGGTCTAGGAGGGTAGTATGTACGCAGATCTTACTTCTACCTTTGTGGGGCAAAGAGGCAAAGAGGCAAAGGGCAGCCCGGTGCACTAAGCTCCCGCTATGTGCAGGGTCCGGGGAGCCGGACCTCTATTGTAGGCAGTCTTACCCTGTATTTCTGCATGAGGCTGTTTCAAGGCTTAAGCCTCTTGGTCACATGACAACAACTTTAACAGTTACTCCAAGACTCCCGTTCAATACCTTATATAAGTCAAATTAACAAACTAAACTTCGTTCGCAGTCAAACACTAATACAATAAAGTAGCTGAATTTCCTCATTTCAATAGGTAAACGAAAAGAAGAAGGAACCCATTTTTACCATATCAATTTTCATTTGCTCAAACAGTAATTACTGAAACTAAGAGGATCAAAGTGGAGTAAACTCAAAAATATTCTGCAAAATTCTCAGTTTCTACTGTACACTATACAAGGAGGAGATGGATAGTAGAAGTAACCTGCGAGATTGAACGGAAAACGGGCGACCCGGAAAATGATTGAGAAATTGGAAGATTGCTAGGGTTTGCGATTATGAGAAGGATACATATTTGGGCAAATTATTTTCCCCAATTTCTTCAGTTAATAGGTTTTGCGGTTCAGTAACTACTTCAGCTAAACCGCCGGTTCTCCACACCCTAGGGCCTCGAGGTTACACTCGTAAATTCTTAGTTGCACCCAATATTTGTAGTTATAGTATTATAATTAAGTGGTCTAATGAGAAGAGAATGCATATAAATTAATTATGGTTAAGCGCTAAAAATTGATGTGCAAACACGTATATCATGCATCTATATTAGTTTGATATAATTATCAGGTGCGGATAAGTTTTTTAAAAAGCGACCTATGATTTCCTCTTTTTAAAATAGTGAAATGGAGGATGTAGCCTTTTGTGCTATGAATTTTTATTTTTTAAATAAATAAGATTTCGATAGATATTAAATTCTAAACTCATGATTTTTAAAAATATAATCAATCAGTGTTAAAAATTTTAAGTGAGAATGAGAAAAGAAGCACATTTTGAACCGCTTATTAAATTTTAGCCATTTCAAAACAACTTAAAATTTAAGCAATATTTAATGTAAAAATATTATTTGGATGATCATACCTCTAAATTGAAACACATAAACTTTTAATAGCGGAAATAACCATTAAAGAGTCGGCTTAGCGCGAGGTCATTTATGCGTAGAGAAAAACTCAATTAGCTTGTCTCATTAGCTAGGGTTGATACTCTAAAAAAATCGATACGGATTAGACTCTTATTCAAGCCAGACTAGACAAAGTAGCTTGATTAGATTCGATTCAACTCGACATTTAGGTCAATTCTATGTTTTCTCCAAAATCTTACATAGCTTTTGCGGCTAAATTTAATTATTTTGCATTAGATAAATTCTTAAGTATCTAATGAAATGAAGCAATCAAAATTGTTTCAAGTTCTCTGCAATATAGTAGCTGGATCTTCTTCTCCTTTGTTAAAGTGCTGTAGAATCAATAATTGACAAAAAGATGCATTTCACAAGTCACATTGGAACGTAACCAAACAGTGAAATAGTTATATAAGATTTCTAGTGAATGAAAAAATAAATAGATATTGGTTCTACTTCTTTTCTTATTTTCTTATTTTCTAAGGTATTAGGCACCTTTTGTAATCAAATTGGTTCTATTTCTACTCATAAACAGGCCCTTAAAATTAGTCTTAGCTGACAAGTATGTCCTCCAATTTTGAGTGTGCACAAGTAGGCACCTCAAATTGTCTACACATTGTCATTTGAACATTACTACTTACAAAATGATCATCTAGGCACCTTCAAAATTTATGTGTCACGTCAGCATTTTATGTTTACGTGTTCAGCTTTATACAAGTTGAGGTGCCTACTTGTGCACACCAAAAGTTGGAAGACATACTTGCCAACTGAGGTCAAGTTTAAGGGTCTGTTTATGTATTATGCCTTTTATCAATTTACTGCAACATATATGCATCTTTTTTTTAACTTTTAACACGTGGCATATCTATTAGTGATCGTGCCATGTACTTCTCAAGAGGAAAAAGTCCTATCTTAGAGTTAGCGGTAAAAAATACACCTAATCTATCAATTTTTGGCGAGTTTTTATACCTCAGTTATCCATTGTTCCTTTTATCTACCTAAACGATCATTCCTTTTGTATTAAAACATACATCGATGCTGAGTTTGTCAGATATTTGAACTCAATCGACAACAGACGCGTGGAGGCCAACTCAACATTGAGGTGTGTTTTAAATTTAATGGAGTATATATCTTAAAATGTGACTCAAGTATGTACAATTATCTTGTAAATTCACTTAACTTAGTTTTGTATCAAAAGGATCACTCAACTTATGTATTTTCTCTTACAAAGTCACTTAACTTGATTTTGTATCAATAAAATCACTCAATTTTTCTCTTATAAAGTCACTTAAGTTAGATTGATTTCCTCACAAAGTAATTATAACCAAAAAGTAAAAGAGATAATTACATAAAAACCTCCTCAAGTTTGATTATGTAATGTTTTTTCTTTTGTGGTTCATAATGTTATGCTTACATTTCCTATTTTAATTTTCTCTATAATAATTTTTAACCTAATTATTATTAATATAAAGGATTGTGATTTAATTAATTTATCTTTTATTATATATTATTTTGCTTAATTAATTTTGTAGTCATTCGTTTTTTTAGATCATCAAAAAAATTTGACTTGACAAAATAGACTAATTTTTTATGTCAGGTAAACATGAATTCTATAATAAATAATAATATCATGTTAAAAACTCATATCAAATACCCGATGCACAAGTCAAAATGGGGTCCTTTGCATTTTGCACCCTCTACGTATACTTTCTTTTGTGATTTACACCTTATTTTTTAACCTAATTATGTTTTTGTAACTATGTATTTTTTAACATAATTATTATTAATATAAAAGATTATGATTTAGCTAATTTGTCAATTATCATATATTATGTTGCTTAATTAATTTTGTAATCATTCTTTTTTTAGATCATCAAAAAAATTGACTTAACAAGCTAGACTAATTTTTTATGCGAGGTAAACATGAATTCTATAATAAATAATAATATCATATTAAAACACTTATATCAAATACCAGATGCACAAGTCAAAATTGGATCCTTTGCATTTTACGCCCTCTACATGTACTTTCTTTTGTGATTTGCACCCTGATCTCTATATTTTCTTACAAAATCATAAAAGACTTATTTTGTTTTATTATTTACAAGTGTAAAAATGAGAAAACACGATTAAAATTTACCTAAATTAATTTTTTTCATTATCACCCAAAATTAATTGATACTATATAAACGAGTAATCTTTCCCACCTTCTCTGTGCGTGAATTAGGTAAAGTCCAATCCAATTTTTTATAGCAGAACATTATAATTAAATATTTAAAGATGGATCTAAACATTGCTACCGCCATATCAATTTCGATAGAAACATTTCAACGTCTTTGTATAAAAGCAATATAAAGTACAATTATATGAAAGGAGAATTTAAAAGGTCAAAGAGAAATGGGAACGTAAAGAAGTTTTCTCTAAATAAATATCAATTAAGTTTCATATAAAGTGAAGCAAGAAAATTAGATTCTCAATGAGAGTGTTATGACCCATTTACATTTTATTAAAATTGATTTAAAATCGAAGCCATTATCATGGCGATGAAGGAGATGACTACTTCCATGTTGTTCAGTTTTTTTTTCTCAATTTACATAATATTTTTCTTCTTTTTTTAATTGGGGTTTTCCATTATTACCCTTGTAAATAATAAAATAAAATAAGAGGTCTTTTATGATTTTTGTAAGAAAAATAGAAATTAAAGTGCATATCGTTAAAAAATATAGGATATGGTACTAGTCACAAAGAAGAGTATACGTTAAGGGTGCAAAACTACTCCGTCTTTTTGTTAATGACCCATTTATGATACTAGTATTATTCGCGTGTTATACCGCAAGGGTAGCCAAGTTGGTGTAGCAATAGAGCGCGGGACCGCAAGGTCACGAGTTCGATCCCCTGCATAAACCTTCTTGGTTGAGCCTGTCACACATGGCTTGCCAAGTGTGGTTAATCGGCTGACGTGGTTTGCAGGCTATTGCGTCAATCCGGGATTTACCCTGTGCGCACTCGAAAGAGTAGCGGCTGCGGGTTCCTTCGTCAACAAAAAAAAAGTATTATTCGTGTGTTGTGTGTGTGGGGGTGGGGGGGTCATGTCTACCTAACATAAAGGATATATTAGCTTATTTTGTCAAGTTAAAATTATTTTGATGACCTGAAAAAAATTAAATAAGTTAATGATAAAGACAGAAAAAGAGAGAGGTAAGTATATAATATTATAAACCGCAAAGAAAGTAAGTATTACATAACCAAATTTGAGGGGAGGTTTATGTAATTATCTCTTAAACCAAATTAATAGATTTTACTATTATCTCTTATGTGGTATTAATCATAAGAGAACTCAATTATAGAATAAAAATGATTCAAAATATCCCCTTGACATTGCATTTAACATGATTGAAAAGGGCAAGTCCACATATACCCTATTTCAGGACTGTTATTTAAGTCATAACTGAAATACATAAATATTTGTAAGTTTAATCGCTTCAGAATTAATTTCAAACTTACTCAAGATTGTAGCTGAAAAATTCGCGTTTGAAATTATGATGTACGAGTCTGAAGTTTAGCATATTACTTGTGCAAGCAAATTTCAAAAATTTTGTCCGAAACAATTAAATTTAAGATGTTCTATCTCAAACTATATAGTTTAAATATGAATTTTAAAGTTGGCTACGTACTGGTCTAATTGCTATGATTGAAGAGATGAGAATCTTTGATTTATAAGAACAAGCAAAGAGAGTCTTTTTCATTGTTTCAAAAATATATTACTAATATTATTAAGAGGCTTAAGTTATATAAACAGTCAATGCATATTAGAATCTTTTGCATCATCAAGTCATTTTTATCATTTATAGGTAATTTGTATTGTTTTCAAGATCAAAAAGTCCACATTTAAAAAAAAAAAACTTACCTCTAAATATTTTTGATGACTTAATAGCACAAAAAAAATTATACTAACTATATATATACATACCTTAAACTCTATTAATACTAGTTATGTATCATAACAAAATACAGGGTATATAAGTTCGGACTACATCTTCTTGCAAACTAGAAATCATCCTCTTACAAACTAGTATTATCCGAATTTTTCCTGACAAAAGTAATTTCTAATTTGACAAACACATGAACAACTGCTGGATTGAAAACATTAGAATCAGAGACGACCTAATATAGGGTAGGGTGAACATAAATCTATTACTTCCAGTAGATTTTGGTAGAGCCCTACTTAAGACCTGAAGTTCTGAAGAAGAAAAAGAAGAGAAAGCAGCGACAACAATATGTCTAGTTTGAAGTAAGACTAAATTGGCTAAATTCAAAATAGTTTTTATTTTAATAGGGGTGCCATAAGAGGCTATTTGTTGTTATTTCTACCTAGTCTCCTCCTTAGTTAAAGTAAAAAAAAAAACAAGAAAAAAAATGTTATCGACAACTGTCACGTCTTCAAGGCATTACCGCTTTTTTTTTTTTTTTGTTGAAGGAACCGTGGCCATTCTTTCTTTCGAGTCTTGTGAGGTAAACCCTGATCGTAATAGCACGCAAACGCGTCGGCCGATTCACACTGTGGCCCATGTGTGCGCAATTTCAACCAAAGAAGGTTTATGCAGGGGATCGAACAAGGCATTACCTCTTTGACTTAACCTTTGTGGGTCATGACTTTTGGACCTCAAGATTTTACTTATTTTTTTGCATTTTACTTCTGTTTATCATTTTGACGTGAGATTCGCCTAATATAAATTTTCTTTTGAAATTATAGCCAACGATCCATGAAATGTTACAACCGCGACCAGTTAAAGATTCTAATTATCGACCGAGAGAAGTAATAAAACTTGCTGGCACACTGCCACTAGAGAAAAATAATACAAAAGGGCAATAACTAATTGGCCTTATAAATCATCTAGATATTGAATAAGGATTATGTATAGCGTGCAAACAGAGGCCACTTTACATATATTGAATAAATAATCAAAGAAAATTAACTTCTTTTTTGTCAATGGTATGCTAGATCATGGGAAGCTTCTTGATAACAAATATTATTACTTTACCATCTCATTTCCTTTGTTTATGGTAGTGGTGGTGTTGGGTGGGTTGGGGTGAGTGGTGGGTGGGTTGGTGGGGGTTGGGGGTGATTGAGGCAAGAAAAGGAAGTTCCTTTTCATGTGTGCAAATTTGATTTCTTCATGTTTTTGTCATCAGACACCTCAAATTTTCACTATAGGAAGAATATTCTTGGAAGTTCTATATATATTCAAAGCTTTTGAACATTTTGCAAGATTAGCTAGACAAGCACCACAGTAGTAACAGACAATAATAGTTGCACTTTCCAGTCCTTCACCGGTAGTTTTTTCTTGCAACTAGGCAAATGAGTGAGATTATATATATATATATATATATTGAAGACCATATTATATAATATAGTGTATACTAATACACTATAATATAAGTTCTTAGATTCCATGCTCCCCACCAAGGCACCAACTCCATTTGCTCTGTTTTTTATTTTTATTTTTCATTGACACTTTTAAACACTAATTGAACAATTCATTTTTCTCTGAATTGTTTGTCGTACTATATATATTGACAGTGCGCACCATCAAATTAAATTGACCTATAATAATAATTCTTATATCAAGCTGAATATGATAACTTGGAAAATAAAGTGTTCCTAGTAACGCGACTATCACTAGTTATATTACACAAGTAGCATAAAATTATTGAGTTTGACTTATATATATTCTTGTATAATCAAATCACCTGAAAAATAACTATTAATACCATTCATAAAAAGCAGAAAAAGTAACCTGGAAATAAGCATTACTTTGATAGTGAATTTTTTTTTACATCGTCAGTATTCTATGCATTGACTCTGTAACAATACTTACGCGATTGGTCACTTAAAAGCTAAATTGAATGTAACTTTAACTTACTAAGTTTAAGTTAATATATACATTTGTCTATATATATATATATATTAGATTTTAAGGAGATTTACTTATAGATATTATTTAGATGAAATGATAATGTAAAATATTTTTTATATTAATAATTTATACAACTTAAACTCAACTTTATTTAATAGCATTGATCGATAGAGTAACCTATAATAAATCATGAGTAACTTGTATAACAAGGTAAATTAGACAAATAATATAAAAATTCATTCTATCAATGCATAAAGCTAATTCTTTTACACGCTAAGTGGTACTTTCTGACTCTATAAACTACTGTCATCCTTCAAACTAATTGGATGAGCCTCTTATTTTTCTGATCATCACCAAAATGATCAGTTCATACCCTAGAACCACAGGCACCCCCCCCCCCCATCACCACCGTAGACTGCCAGAAACAATTCCGGTCGTGGAGGCTCCTCCGCTCTCTCGTGGAGCTACTCATCCCCACCTGCAACTTCACCTTCGTCGAAAATGACGAAGAAAATTACAATAATATCCCCTCCAATTTCAACTACCATTGCCGCCAGTCATCATCATCATCATTATCATCTTCCTCCGTTATGACGGGACCATATTTGGCTATCGCTGGGGAAAAGTCAGCTTTTGTATATAAACAAACCCTAAATCCGCCTCCCAAGTTCTCCTCCTTGAACTTGCTGTCTCCACCTCCACTCTCGCCAGGTATTGATTAACGTGATCATCTCATTTAAAAATTTAAACTGTCTTATAGTGCACTTTTAAAACTATTTAATTATATTAGTATATCTCAACATGCAGCTCATGTCTCAACATAATTCTTTTTAATGAGCTAAACACGTGAAATATTTTTTGTCTTTTTTGGGTGACGGGAAAATTCAGTGGCAAAGCCAGAAATTACGAATTTCACTAAAATATTTAAGATTTAATATATATAAATAAAAAGTAGACCTATATATGCAATATAATTTTATATATTTACAATATATTTTTTTAACGAAGAGTATTCGATTGATCTGTAAATTGAAGTGTGTGACTATTTCATGTAATAGTTATAAGTTGTTAGAGTTTATCCGTTTGATTATTTAATGATATTATGTCCAAACATAGCCTCACGTATGAGCTTATAATGCTTTTTCATGCGCCAAACACATGGAATAATTTTTTTTAAAGTGACAGTATGATTTGCACCTATAATCTTTTTGTCTACTTCGATATTAGATTACACTCTTTTAATTATTTTATTAATTTAATTATGTTATGTATTAACTCCAGGGAAATGCATGGAGGGTGTATAAGAATAGCTTTGGAGAGTGGCAAAAATGGTGGAGTTCAATCACCTTTGAGGATGTATTGTAATGGGAAAAAAGTAGGGTTTGCTGTGAAAAGAAAACCTACAAAAGCTGATTTACAAGTGTTGTCACAAATAGGATCAGTTAATGTTGGAGCAGGAATTATTCATGGGAAAGAGATAAAACGTGATGATGATATTATGTATCTTAGAGGAAAATTTGAGAGGGTCCATGGATCTTATGATGACTCTGAATCATTTCATTTGATTGATCCTGAAGGAAGTATGGGTCAAGAATTAAGTGTATTCCTTCTACCCTCTCAGGGTTGCTGACGTGTTTGAGACGTAGACGTAGTTAATAATGAGACGAATTTGAGCTTGAGATATTTCATGCATGGGATATTGAGCTATGCAGATGTTACTAGTTATTTTGTACGTAATTTTTCTTTTCTTTTCTTTTATGTCCTTTCTTTATGAGTTTCTCGGTAGCCATGCAAATCCCTGTTTTTTTTTTAGTTATGCATAGTTGCATGACTTTTCCCCTATGGGAATGTTTGTATGGGGTGTTTGTCAGCAATCTCAGATGAAAGTTTGTAAGAAAAAAATTAATAAAAGGGAGGACTTCTTTTGTTTGTTTATTTTTGTTGCTTATTTTCATTGTGATTAATTCATTTATTGTCTGATTATTTGGTTCTCCAGATACATTTACATTTTCTAAGTACCGTAGACAAACGTACTAAAATTTATTTTTTTCCTTTTGGGTAAATCACATTATTTTGTAGTCCCAGTTATCTATAGATCGACTTTTGAACCTTAGTGCCACTATCCTTCAGATTTTTCAATTATAAAAACATCGTGTTATGTTTGTTTGCATGGTATTAATTGTTATTATCATAGTAGAATAAAATATAATTAAGGTAAGTAGATACTAGCTTTATAATTGGCGACCAACTACGAAAATCCAAATCCTTCTGAATTTCTTTCTGAGGACAAATATAATGGTAGCTAATAAATTATATCGTGAAGCAATTAATAAAATATCTTCACATAGGATTATAAAGGAATATAGCCACCTCGACAACAAAAAATAGTGGAAGAAGTTGATAATAATCCCAGTCTTAGGTGGCAAAATATTCGAATGCCATTTTATGGTGTTTTGTTGCATGAGCTGTTTTTGATACTTTAATTTGTGTTTTTAATTCCTTTTCTTTAAAAATCTTTTCAGGAGAATAATAATAAAGTTATTATGTTCGTATAAGGATCGGTTACTTTAATCGCCTATAGGGAGGACGTCCTATTTCCACAAGGTTTAGGGTATTTCACATCTTATATATACATAATTTTTCTTCATAATTATGTATTCTTGTAAATACATTTTTCTTTGAATAATAAGAATGGTGATGATCGTGATTTTCTTGTACTTAAGGGTTTTCACCTTAAATTTTTTTGTTCTTCCTTTTCATAATTATTGCTCGACTTCTCGTTAATTCAATTCGTAACAATTGGTATCATCAGATAGGCATGATAATTTCTAAGCTCATCTATCATTTCCAACGAACATATTTTCTCAATTTTTTTATCTTTGCAGAAGAAATAATTTTTGAACTCTAAGAAAAGGAGTATACATATATGTGATAGAAATTTACATATTTGGTGCTTATATTTAATCATGTCTTCACATGTAATGTTATTACTAAGCCATATTTAATTAATATATATTTTCAACTTAATTTATAACTTATATTATCCATGATAAATTTTATGTAATTTGATATAAATATCGAGTGCGAATAAATTTTTGTCCATATATAATATCCGTTATATATGAGTGCATATAGCCTGTGTTAGTAGTCGTGGCGCAACCAAAAATTTATGTGAAAGAATTCAAAGAAATACTAGAATATCATATTTGAGATTTGATCATATATATGACCTAGAGCAATTTGTGAAGTCCCTTTAATTATAGCAGCAAAGCTAGAATTTTTATGTTCCCTTTGTAGTGGTGGAGCTAGAATATTCATGAAAGATATTCAAAATAAAAAAAAATTATAAACACATGAAAAAATCAAGAAAATTCAATATTTACTATATGTATTTAAATAAATACAATTCTCCCCTAGCTCCGCCTTATCTTCTAGCATTATACTAGAATATTTCCTTATGCCAAGTGAATGTATTAATTTAAATATAACAAACAATATCGTTTTTGTCCCATTTGCACATGTCTTTGTTGTCGGTTTACTGTAAATGACGTCCTTGCCGTCAGTTCGCCGTAATGGATGGTTCCACGTTGTGCTGAATCTTCTGTCGATTCAAACTCCTGTAGACTGTGAATTGAAATGTCGTCCTTGCACAAACGAAAATGTGACACGACGGCTTTGCCGTCGGTTTGCTGTGTTGAAGTTCCATGTGATTCGAAATAACATCCTTGTGCAGACAAAATGCGTTTGGGACCCTGTAAGTCAAGATGATGTCTTTGTATAGATGCAAAACAGGAATGTGATCCTTGTGGTGAGATGTGATGCGTAAATTCTTTGTGAAATTGATCATAAGTGATGTGGCTTCCCTGCTTCTTTCAACCTGAAGAACATGTACTCAAAGAAAATTTGTGAGTTTGGGGGAGGGGCGGTTGATTCGCGTTGACTTTGTAGCTTTGGCTTTTTGATACTTGCACGTCCTGCTGATTCGGACCTGTAGCCCCTATCTGGTTCCCAGTCTTGGCTAGCCGTTAATGAAAATATTTGTTGAAAATAATTTGTTTATAAGAAAATATGCATACTAATAAAAATTTCTGTCGAACTCTAATGAAAATATTTATTGAAAATAATTTTCTTATAAGAAGGCATGATATTAATAAGAATTATTGTCGAACTCTCGAATAGTGACATGCAGCGAAACAGAGCAAACGTCTTATCCAAAGTTCTTCTTTTGACTGAAGACTTAGTCGGCCAACACTTTTCATGTCTATCAGCGTCTTCTTGTAGTGAACCCTTAAAATTTGCCTCAGTTTCTGGTATGCTAGGATGATTAACTTTTGACTGGACAAAACCGAGTCCTGTGTGGGTTGTTCGCTTGTCCTATCAAGGAGATCAGATGAGTGTAGTCCGCTATATGCAAAATAAGGGAGAGAAATTTCTAACGGTGTGACCGAAGCCGATATAGGCCGCCTACGTATCCCGCCGAGGAAATCAGGTCCTAACGTAGTTCGTTACAAACAAAGGGGATTGTGAGGTTTTCTAATAATGGGACCGAAGCCGATGTGGCCGCCTACGTATCCCGCCGAGGGAATCAGGTCATAACGTAGTTCATGTTACAAGTAAAAGGGGATTTCCATGAAATTTTTGTCTTAAAGCGACGAAACCCTATGTGGGTTCTATGCGTATCACGTCGAGGGAGCGCAACTTTTACAACATAGAAAAGGTATTACATAGAGAATAACAATTCCTAGATGTAGTGTCTTTTCACCGCATCTGCATTGTTAGCTTTTGGCCATACTTCGCCGTCCATTTCAGCTAGGATTAGTGCCCTTCCAGTCAACACTTAGTGAACCATGTAAGGCTCTTGCCAGTTCGAATTTTCCTTTAGCTTCATTTTGGTGCGGGAATATACGTTTTAACACCAATTGTCCCAGTTTGAAAATCCTTGGTTTTACTTTCTTGTTGAAAGTTTTGGCCATTTTGTTCTGGTAAAGTTGCCCGTGACAAACTGCGTTCAATTTCTTTTCATCAATCAGTATCAATTGCTCGTACCGATTTTGTATCCACTTAGCTTCGCTCAACTCGGCTTCTTGGATAATTCTCAAGGATTGTATTTCTACCTCTGCTGGTAACACAACTTCTGTCCCATAGACCAAAAGATACGACATTGCCCCAATAGAAGTCCTGATTGTAGTGCGATAGCCCAGAAGTGCAAAGGACAAATGCTCATGCCAGTGCTTGTAATTATCAACCATCTTGATGTTTCATCCAAGTCTGGCTTTGGCTTATTCTCAAAATGCTCCAATTCTTCGTCAATTCTTTCAGCTCTGAGTTCTTATCATATTCTTCGAAGCCTTGTTTGTTGGCTGGGACTTTGTTTGCTTGTTTCATTACATGTCACATTTATATTATCGACAAATTTATTAGTTTGCATGATGAAAGAGAAAATAATTTTTTTAAACAAAATGAATTTTAAAATAGCAAAAGAAATGCGGATTTGTCATTTTAAGCTTCCAAAAGGTGGAGGCAAAACACATTAAATGCATATATGCGATTCAGGCCTCAATCTGAATCGCATTGTTTCATTAAGTACTAATGCAATTAACTAGCTTCCCAGAGAAACAGGGCTGGGGCACATGTCCAATTCTTCAAAATATTTATCTGTTCTACATCCCAAATGGTTGGGGTCTTCAGCGTAATCATCTAGAATCAAATTGTGTTTCGCTTCTTCTTCAGCAATGAAAAGACTGTTGAGTCCTCCCTCCCCCCCACGGAGTTGGCTGCATCGTCCTCATTTGATTCTTGAGCGGCGCATGTGTTTGACAAATGACTGACTCAGAGGCGGAACATGCTTTGGCAAGGAAGCATCTCTTTTCCTTTGGAGATTGGTCGATAATACTCCTTCAGGAAAAGACGGTGTCATGATCCACGGCTTTGGAGGAAGCACTTCTACTTCAAACGGTGTCCTCACTTGGACTGTAATTATAGGGGTTATAAAGGCCGATGATTCAACATTTTCCTCTCTCTGGACTGGCACAATAGTCCCTTCCAAATTGTGTTCTTCATCAACAGTAATCATGTTCATATTGACATCGTCATGGTTTGACAAAGGGTTATTGTTTACATCAGGGGAGCTCCTTTCAGTTAGATAACTCCTTATTTAATCAATGACTCGATTTTGTCTCTGAGGGCGTAGCAATTTCCAGTGTCGTGTCCAGGAATTCCAGAGTGGTATGCATAATGCTTAGTCTCATCGTGCCATTTGGGAACAGGATTGGGGATATTTCTTGGGATGGGCTGGAGTATTCCTGCGGTTCTCAATCTTTCATACAACTGGGCTCGAGGTTCGGCTAAAGGTGTATAGGTTTTGACTGGCTTTCTTTCATGTTTTGCACAGGGTCTGGGTGCGTTTGGTGGATGGACTCGTGACTGAGGTAAGTATGCGAGTTGATATTGTGGGGGATTCGGATAGGCAGGCTCTCGCGGATTGACCACATAACTCATTTAGGTTGTCAAGAAACTTATTTATTTATTAAAGCTTATTCGAGATTTTAGACTATTACTATTAACAAATATAAACCAAGATCATTTTTCCTAACTACCTAACAAAAACTCTTATTCCATCTTAAACTAAAAATAAATAAGATAAAAGAAAACTATAATCAAATAAGATCCAGCAACCTTCGGTAAACAAATCCCCAATCAACGTCTCCGGTAGCAAACCCCTCACGCACCGCCAAAATTTAGAGTTCCGATGAGCGCATTTATCACACATATCTGAATAATATTTTCCATATTTTTTCTTCTCATGAATTTACTTGTGAAAAGATCTCTATCACATATTATAATATGCGAATCTACAAGGCGAACCAATGTACATGAAAACTATAATAATATATAAAGAAGCTTTAGGACTCCCAATATTCCTTTGTATCGACTAATTAATATTGGTCCTTTTGACCACGCGATCCACAGTTAATTTGGTCAATTGTCATGACCACTCTTTTAGCTATACATAAAAAATAAAAAAAAATCCAATATTAAGTATAAATAAATGAGAATTTAAGTTATATATATTGATAATATAATTTTTTTATATTATCAATGAATTATGCCTATGATAGCTGTTAGGATTTTTCATCCCTGTATTTTTATTGGTGTAGAACATATATCAAAAAAGTATTTTTGAAGAGATAAATTTGATTTTTTTCGGCGTGCATGAAGGTGTTACAAAGACCACAAAAGGGTATAGCGTGATAGTTTTGAGATTCTTCCGTCATTAATATGAGAGTTAGGGTTTAATTCCTGAAAATATCATGGAAAAACTACAAAAAATATCATGGTATTAATTAAGTATTTTTATATTAATGATATTAAAATAAAATTTATATTTAAAATATGATTATACTTTTTGTATTTTTTTTATAAAATTTAACTTGCTAAAATTATATTAAATATTAAAATTAAGCCTAAACTCTATTTATTTTATTTTTTATAATTTTCTTTTGAAGGAATTAATCGGTTCTTTATGATACCTTGTCAGTATATGATATATACCATATGAGTATCATAAAGGACTGAGAATTTTTTTAAGAAATAAATCATTTATGATACTCATATGGTATATATTACTGACTTGACAAGGTATCATAGAGGACTGGATGTATTTTCTAAGGAATGAACTAGTTTGTAACTTTGTATGATACCATGTAAGTATACATTATATATCATGGGAGTATCATATATGTTAGTATATGATATATCATGTGGGTCAGTCATCCATGATACCATGTCAGTATATGATATATACAATGTGGGTATCACAGAGGATTGAGATATGTTTTTCTTTAAATGAATGAACTAGTCCTCTATGATACTTTGTCAACATATGATATATACTACATGAGTATCATAGAGGACTTGGCATTGTTTTTTTTTTAAAGAATGAACTGGTCATTTATGATACCATGTAAGTATATGATATATATCGTATGAGCATCACATTGTAATGAATATGTCATCTATGATACTCTATCAGTATATGATATATACCAGGATGGTATCATGGAGAACTGGGTGTTTTTTTCTTGAAGGAATGAACTGTTAGTCCTCTATGATACCCTGCCAGTATATTATATACCATGTAGGTATCATAGAATTTTTTGAAGGAATAAATCAACCTTCTATGATACCCTGTAAGTTTATGAGATATACCATGTGGGTATCATAAAAGATTGTTGTGTTTTTCTTGAAGGAATGAATCAGTCCCCTATGATAGTCTGTCAGTATATGATATATTTCAGGTTGGTAGAAGTGAATGTTTTCCTTGAAATAATGAACTGTCAATCTTGTGTGATACCATGTGGGTATCATAGTATACTGCAACAGTATACTTAAACTGCTATTGAAAAAGAAACAAGTAATAAAAAAATTATATAAAAAATAGAATTAAATATAGAATCAGAATTATGGTGAAAAAAATAAATGAACAAAAGAGGAGAAAAAAATGAGAAAAAGAAAAGAATAAAAGAAAAAATGAAGATAAGAAGTAGAGAAATAAAAAGAAAATAACAAAAAGAGACAACTAAATAGAAAAGAAGAAATAAAGAATTAAAAAAGAAAGAAAATAAAAAAATGAAAGGAGCTAGAATTAATATGAAACTAAATTATGGTGAAAACATAAAATAAAGAATATTATGATTTGAAAAAAAAATGAAACAAAAAAAGAAGAAAAAAGAGAGAAAATAGGAGAAAAGAAGAAAAGAAGTAGAAAAAAAAAGACAATTACCTACAAAAACTATAAGAGGTATTAAGGATAAATAGTTTTTGTGGGTACGAAAAAAAACAAGATATGCAAAGATAAATAATTTACTTTTAGGCATCAGTATAGTTTTTTCAAATAAATATTTAATATCTTATATGAATGCTTTATCCCGCTTAGTAGGTCTACCTAGCTAGCTCGAATCATGATTAATCAAACTCTCTCTCACACACAAAAGAACATAGCCCCGTGTGTGATAGTTTCTGTAGATGTTTTATGTATGTATGATTAATTGGTACGACTTGGCTTCGTTAAATAACATATTTGCCTCTATTATATAGTCTTGAAACCTTTATAAGGATAAAAAAAACAGCTACTTTCTCATGCCTAAAACATTTTAGCAAATATAGATTTTATTTTTAGAAAGACAAAAAGAAATTAAATGGCTTTAGAAACGGTTGTTTTCCAACAAGACCCTTTTAGCTATAACATAAAAGATTTCTACAACTTTGGAATTTTTTATGATTATGCCTTTGGAATTGAGAAAAATATTATAAGTTCCAATGGATATTGGGAACCTCATTCTTCAATAGCAAATAGCTATAACAATAACTCTTCACCGAAAGTTTGCACCGGCAACAGATTCTTGCCGGAGGGAAACACTCCGGGAGGAACTCCGGCCACCACCACATCACGTCGGCCGAAGAGAATTAGGCGCACCAAATGCTCTAAGAACGAGGAAGAAATAGAGAACCAAAGGATGACTCACATTGCCATCGAGAGAAACCGCCGCTGACAATTGAACGATTACCTCGCCATTCTCCGTCACTAATGCCGCCTTCATATGCTCAAAGGGTACTCTTTCTTCACTAGCGATCGTGTTTTCCATAGGACTTTTCGTCCTATCTATTTCATGCAAGTAACGATCGACATGCATGCATAGTAGAATACACTATTATACGAGTTTAAATTCTATATGTTCACGGTATAAAAATATTTATATGATTAGGCCATTTAATTATAAGTAACTTAATAAAAATGATAAGGTCTGCGTACATCCTACTCTCCTCAGACCCCACCTATAATATTACACTGAGTATGTTGTTAATAAAAATGATAAGTAACTTATTATCACATGTTAAATTATACTTATAATGTAAAAGAAAAATCCTCTCACTATGTATAACTTAAATCCATTTACACAATCAGATCATTTAACAAGTAATTACATGTAAAATTCTTAATCATTGATCAGTAATCTCGTAAAATGATAATTAACCTATATACATTCAAGCATTTCTCTTTTAATTTTTTGATTTACTGATCTTCCGTATATTATACAGGTTGAAAGAGATATTTTAGATTGACGGTAAGAATGTATTAATCTTTCTTAGGGAGTCTTTCTCATTAATACAAATATATGTAGTGTACAATATGAAAACCTAATACAATAAGGATCCTATAACTATCATAATTATAAATCACTAAATATTCTACAATATATGGAGTATAATATAATTGTACACGTTAATACACCCCCTCAGTAGGAGCGAGAGGAGGCCGGACGATAAGACTGGATCTGAAGTCGAGGAATAGTTGTCTAGGAAGACCTTTCGTGAAGATATCCGCATACTGATATGAATAAGGCACATGCAACACCTTAACATGACCGAGAGCAACCTTCTCACGAACAAAGTGGATGTTCATCTCAATGTGTTTGGTTCATGCTGAACCGGATTATGAGATAGATATATGGCGAATACATTATCACAATAAACCAAATACACCTTATGTAATGGACACTGAAGCTCCAAAAGAAGGTTTCGGAGCCAACAGATCGTGGGTGGGGTATAATGGGAAAATGAGATACATAACCATGCAAAAACTTGTTTACTTATATTCATTTATATACATACACAAGCAAATATTTTATAATTATAGTTCCCCTTGTACCTCATATAATTGCCTGGTGAATGGACCTCAAATGATTATAGCAATCATCACTGCTGCTGAAGAATACCAAACAAACCCAGCAAACATGTTTTCCACACCTACACTCGATATGATTGCAACCATCCACCTTCTCTATCGTGAACCCGCAAACAGGACAATTCTTCACATTCTCTTTCCCCTTGCACCATTCCTTTAGAGAGAAATCTGGGTCATCCTTGAACTCCTTGTACTTGTCGCACGAGATGTAAGGGTGATACTCCAGGTGGCAACTCGTACACGTCTCCACATAACATGCACCACAAGCAAAGGGCACACCAACTTCTCCTGATTCAGCAACATGATAAACTGACGGGCAGTCAGGTGAGGGGCAAAACCGGTAGCGGCCCCCACTTGCTGCTACAAACGCCCCTAAAGAAGCCCTGAAAAGTTCCTCCAATTTCTCACTCGACAACAAAGACCTCAAATCAGAAACCAGAATATGGGTCCCACAACCTTTAAGCATACACAATAGAGGGAAACCTTCTCGGCTTCTGATTGCTGAGTCACACTGCTCCAGCAAGCACGATCGACAGAAGAAGTGGTTACAACCTTCAAGTCTATAGGCATCTTCCAGTTCACACAAGCAAATAGGGCAGTCAGCCTCATCATCCATCCTCCGATCACTTGTTTGAGCAATTTCAGAAATTATCTCCTCAACTTTTTGCTTCATCTCTTTAGTACCTTTGATAGAGATGCAATGGCGCCTGGTGTTCAGAGAGAATTCTGCATCGGGCACCTTTAGTTTGAGACCATTAAGATCTGGTCCAAACCTCCGAACGACTCTTTTCATCAAGTCAAGAGGCAAAAGTCCTCCACGAAGATGCACTTCGAGTTGCTTGCTTTCATGTAGTGCCAGAAGGGAGTTAACAAACCTCCGCTCAGCCATATCAATCTTGTCCGAGGAACCAAAGATTCTCACAGAAAGTCTATGCCTGTCAAAAAGAATATAGGTTCCTGTCTCCTGCTGAACCATCTGCGTGATATTAGTCCCTTCTCTAGAAAAAAGAAGTTGAACAACAGTCGGAGAAATTCCCACATGATCTACAATCTTGCCTTTCATCAGTTGCTCCAATGGCCTTCTTAATTCTGCCACAATCTTTGTAGCAGTGGCAGATATTTTAACCCTATAAGAACCATTCTCATTTCTCTCCAGATTGCACTCCACACCTGCAAAACAATCCCAAATTCTTCTCAGCAGCCAAGTACCAACTAATCAACTTGTCTCCAAAAATTTTGTTCTGTTAAAAGTTTATAAAAAAAAATTGTTTTACTAAACCCCGTTCTCATTATGTCGTATATTTTTCTGTATCTCCAGAATGGAGCAGGCATAAATGGAGAGAGAGGGCAATCCCTAGTATGCATGAATGCTTTTTCCAATTACCATTTAGAATTTGACCAGACAAGTGTGTGTTGAAAGGATAATTTCCACGTACAAGGCAAATAATCATCAGAATAACATCGAATCTGGGAATGAATAATAACGGTTTATGATAGGGTCAGGTACTTTCCTTTTATCTGAAGTCAACTGTTTAACTCCAAAGGCATGATTTTAGAAACTTTTTGATATTATGGGACAAATAGTTTCAACTTGTAGCTTTTATTTAGTTTCTCCTTTCTTTCAAATGGAGAATTTGTCCCAAGTCCAATTTCGTTCTGTTCTAGGAAATAAGGAAACAAAAAAGTGACAGCAGTAATTTGGATCAATGGAGGTAATGAGGTACACTAGCTCTGCCACCTCAATTAGATAGCATATTAGCCACTGCTCAATAGTTTATTTCCCACTTTGCCATGCCTCTTTTAAGAAGCAATTCAGCAAAGATGATCATTAATAAAATTAGAGTTTTCGAAAAATAAAATCAGAAGAAGAAATACAATTTAGAGCAGTACAAGATACCTTCTCTTCGCTGGAGGCGTGCGAGTAAAGAATCCAGCTGGTTCTTAATAACACGGTAAACTGGTGCAGGACAGGAAACAGAGCTGTGAAAAAGTTGCTGACATCTTATCTTCTGCCAGGGAAGACATCCAGACAAAACTTTGCCATCAATATGCTCCAAAGCCTGAGCTGCTTCAAGATGAAGACTTCCATCAAAGATGATAGCCGCTCGCATGTAAGTGTCCTTTGGTTCTGGTTGGAAGACCTGAACACGAACAGACTGGACAAAAGGCAATTTTTTAGGCATCAAGGGGGATATTTCTCTCCTAAGTGCTTCTTCACAAGCAGCAGCGGGAGGATTTTCCACAGCATTTCCTCTCACCAAGAAGAAATCCAGAATTTTCCTATCTGTTGCTGCACTCAAAACCTCGAATATCTCTGGCTCAGAAAGATCGGTATTAAGTCCTGAAATTACTACGCTGTCAAAGAACTTATTGCTTGATTTTGAACGGATAAAGAGTCCACCTATCATCACACGAGAGAAATCATTTACCATAAAAGCAACATCATTTGGCTCACATTTTACAATACCTACACCGTTACTGCATCTACGAGGCCAATTTACTCTAGCTCTGAGGACAGAGGAGAACTGCTTTTGATCATTAGAAAATACACTCCTCGAAGGAACAACTTTTAGAAAGCCACCACTACATTCTACCTGATTCATCAACGTAGCTTGTTTAGCAGCATCAGGGGAAAAAAATGTTACCCTGCCCCATCTATTCTCCTCATTGTCGTGGCCCATACCTGAGGACTTTTGCACTGCACAAATATCACCTGATGTGTTTCTCTCCAAAAACACCAGCAGCTCCTTATCATCAACTGCTTTTGTATTTGAATGAAATATGTCAACAGCCAAGAATCTCTTCTTAAGCTCCAAATGCTTAACAATTGCACCAGCTCCAAAGAGGGCAACCAAGGCCGATGCAGCCGATCCACCACTGAATAGGCATTTCTCCAAGCATTCATTCTGCAACAACTTGCTTTCATACTCGAGTGCATCAGTCACTTGGCCCGAAACACTCTCCATGTCACTGGATGAAGCATATAACAGAACCTCATTCTTATCAAAATTAACTTGAATGCCAATCCTTTCATCCATATATTTAGTTCTAATGCGTGAAACAAGGTTATTGACACTACTGTTAGATTTTCCACAGAATCTTTTCAATAGCATGCTCCCAAAACCAGTCAAAACCTTCTTTTCCAGCTTTTGGGCATCCATCTCCAGAAAATTAAACAATGGGGAAGGACTAAGAGTAGAAAGAGAACTAAACTCAAATGCAGTAACGCAGATCAGATACTCTTTAGCTGCAGCAAGGATTTCACCAAAAACTACCCAGGTTGGTCGTCGATCAAAATTTAACAGCGAACAGGACGGATGTAGTTGGATGTACTTCCCACTGAGTGCAACCTCATAACCTAGCTGGTCATATCCAGAATACATAGCAACATTCTCTGCCAGTGAAGAAAGTATTATACTTTTTAAAGTTTCATCATGCTCGGTATGCACCTGAGGATCCCAACGCCAGTAGCTTGCAATAATGGTATTAAGTTCGCTCTGCAGGCAAGCTTCAAACTCTTGCACAGTCTCCTGGCATCTTCTCATGGATTTGGCATTGATGCTATTGTCCCAACACCAGGCATTCTTCCTTTCCTTAGACACAGCTTCCCATTCCCTGTAAACAGAAAGTAAAGTGAAGAGATCACCGTTTGGATGGCAAAATTGCACCTTCAAGCAATCAGATTTTAGCTTGTCTCCTTCAGAACCAACCCTACAAAAAATGCTGCTGGAATTAGCCATAACAGCAGCAAGAACAACACCTTCTCTACCCAAAAGTTGATGAAAACAACTGAGGATCAATTTGCCTAACCGAGGTTCAATACCCAACTTGATTATTTTGTGTCCATCTGTAGTTAATTCATAAGCATCATCCTTCTGCCTAACAGCTCCTAACTGAACCAGGTTTCTGGTGGCCATCTCAATAGCTTTAGGGCTAGGGGCGTCGACAAAATCAAAATCTTGCACATTCTTGATGCCCAGAGCAAGAATCCTCAGCACTGCAACACCAAGATGAACCTTGCGAATTTCAGGTTCCTGATGACGAGGCATACCTTCAAAATCACTTTCTGAGTACAGTCTATAACATGTTCCTGGTTCAGTTCTCCCAGCACGGCCAGCCCGTTGCTTAGCTGAGCTCTGGCTGACATTGCATATCCTGAGAATACTCATGCAAGTGCCAGGATCAAACCTGCTTTCTTTGACCATACCAGAATCAACAACATACTTAACCCCTGGAATTGTCAATGATGTCTCAGCAACATTTGTAGTGAATATTACCTTTCTCTTGCCCGGATAGCTGAGAAAAACTCTATGCTGCTCTTCACAGGATAGTTTGCCATGTAAAGGTAACACAACGGCTGACGATGCTTGACACTTCTCACAAGCCCACTCAACTTCAATCTGAGAAGTCAAGAAAGCTAGAATTGTTCCCTCTCCCTCTGTTTCATGGATTTCAGTCACCATCTTGACAACATCATAGACATAGGAGGAGATTGGGCCAACACCAAGACATCCAGTGGATTCACAGGGAACATATTTAATGTCCACCGGAAAAGTTCTACCAGACACGTGGAACGTTCTGCAGCCAAAGAAGTAATCCGCAAGCTGGTCAGCATCAGCTGTAGCAGACATAATAACAAGCCTCAGATCAAACCTCTGAAGGAGCAGATTCTTTATCAATGCTAAAAGTAGATCAGTGTTTAGGCTTCTTTCATGTGCCTCATCAATAATGATACAGGAAATCTTGGACAAAGTCTTATCGACCATATAGTGCTGTAGAAGGCAATGATCCGTCATAAATACTACCTTTGAGTCAAACTTATGACCAGATGAATATGACGGATAGCAGACGATCGAGGTATCTTCATAACACCCTTCGCTTTCCTGTTCCACCCTTTGTGCCAAAGAATTGGCAGCAAGTTTCCGGGGCTGAGTGCAAACTATAGACCCATTACCAGTTATCCCACAATCAGCAAGAAATTGAACCAATTGTGTACTTTTTCCTGACCCAGTCTCGCCAATTAAGACAGTTACCTAAATATACACCCATCCAGATTATAAAAGTAAATATATAAGAAAAACAAAGAATCAAGCTCAAACAACTTAACACAGATGACTGGTAAATAACTAATATTACACAAGTATGCTAGGAGCAATTGAAAGGTCTTCAGAAATAAAGAATTCAACAGTCTAAAGTATCCCTTTTCGCAAAGTCAAATATGTAGTAAGTATTCCTGCTCCTGCTATTCAGCACGGTAATATCAAGAAGGATTTAAGTTATACACATATTCAATATACACATATTCAATATACACATATTCAACAGGGTGAAGATCAAGTTATATACACCAACATTGTAAAGATCTTTTTATACCATCAGTGATTTTAAACTGCAAGTTAGTTATCATTTTTATGAGGTTACCAATAAATATTTATAAGGAGATTGACATGTAATCACCAACAAGTGACCTGATTGTCTAAATGATTTTCACACAGTCAGTGTATAGAACCTAAACTCTAATGAGATTTAAAACATGAATAGACTAGGCACCTGTTGATAATGTATTTGCCTAAGTATCTGCTCCCGGAAAGCAAAAATAGGCAAGCCATCATCAAGTCTATGATACTCCCTCGTCATCAAACAATGAGTTTTGTCCCAATCGAACTCTCTCCCAATCTTAATCACCCTTAAACCCTCCTCCTCAAAACCCTTTTCCTCCAATTCTTGAATAATACACTCAATTCCTCTTTTAAACTCATCTATCCTTTTCCTTATCAACTCCCTTTCTTTTTCAAGACCCTCAAATTATTCCTATTCTTAAGTACTTTCGACAATTCATTAATTTCATCACTCACCAATTCCAATTTCTTCTCCCACCTTTCTAACAATTCACCCTCTACTAACAACCCTTTAATTTCTCCAAAATTATGATTTTTACCCTACCCTTCAATTCTTCCTCATCAGATGGTACCTCAAAGTTAGTAACATTTACAACAGTTTAGGGCGTTTTAGTAAACTTACAAGTTGCAATACAGTACGATACAGTCAACCCAATAAAATTGTTATTAAACAACAGCAACCGATATAGTCTATCTAAACATTGTATCTACAATACAATACAGTACAATATGAAACGATGAGTAACAATGATCCAAACAGAGTGTAAACACTAATGAGATTAAAAGCATGAATAGATTAGGCACCTGTTGATAATGTATTTGCCCAAGTATCTGCTCCCGAAAAGCGAATATCGGCAAGCCATCATCAAGCCTACGACACTCCCTCGTCATCAAACAATGAACTTTATCCCAATCGAACTCTCTCCCAATCTTAATCACCCTTAAACCCTCATCATCCTCATAACCCTTTTCCTCGAATTCTTGAATAATACATTCAATCCCTCTTTTAAACTCCTCTATCCTCTTCCTTATCAAATCCCGCTCCTTCTCAAGACCCTCCCTTTTCTTCAAAATCTCATTACACACCCTCAAACTATTCCTGTTCTTAAGTAATTTCAACAATTCATTAATTTCATCACTCACCAATCCCAATTTCTTCTCCCATTTTTCTAACATTTCACCTTTTACTAACAACCCCTTCAACTTCTCTAAAAATACAATCTTTACCCTGTCTTTTAACTCATACTCATCAGATGGAACCTCAACGTTTCGGTTAACCCACGGCGTAAACGAATGATCACCAGCAAGCCTCATTCTCCATAATTCCACTATAACTTCAAGTGTTTCACTCCATTGATCATACGACAGTGAGCCCAAAACAAACCCTTTGGTAAAAACAAATAAATTCCGAGGGCAAAACGGTAATTTCTCGATTAGTGCATTTAATTCGTACCGGTTGATTCTCCGATTACCGGAATTACCGGAACGAAGCTCGATTACGAAATTCGGCCGCTTGTGTAAACTTCCCGGCGGTCGATCGAGCTCGGAATTCGAGGAATAACAACCCGGACGATACGGCCGGTGAGTTGACGGACGGCAACTATGCTGGGAGTACATCGCCGGTGCCGGAAACCGGCGATTGTAGGAGGAAGAATCAGGTGTATGCATTTGTACGGTAAAAGGGTTTACCAAACCCTACAGAGAGAAAAAAAGTCACACGGAACTTGTGACAGTGAAAGAACTTTCTATAAGAATTTAATGGACGAAGAGGAAGGGTTTTGCAGTTCACACAAGTTGATTTGTAATTGAAATTAGTGACTTTCTTCTTTATACATGGAAAAAAACAAAATAAAGGATTTTTATTTTTATACTCCCTCCGTCTCAATTTATATGATATAATTTAATTAGACATGAAATTTAAAAAAGAATAGAAAACTTTTAAAATTTATGGTCTAAAATAAGTCATAGACATTTGTGTGGCTATAAATAAGAAAGTTTTACTTTAAATTATTTCTAAATATAGAAATGTATATCTATTTTGGAACATAGTAAAAAGGAAAAAAAATGTATCACATAAATTGAGACATATGAAGTAATTCTTTTTCCTACTCACGAAACTCCGATTTTCTTTTTAAAAAAATGCATGTTCAATAACAACTTCAATTTGTACATAATTATCTTTTTTGGACTGTCTTAAAAAATAACCGTCGGGAAATGTATATATTTAGTATTATCTTAATTTATGTGTTATCGTTCAAATCTCGAGAGCCAAACGAGTTTTTTACTAAGATTTTTCATATGTCTTTTAAATTGTCAATTATTATGACTTATAGTACTTTTACGTAGTATATATATAAATTTTATTTCAAAAAATTAA
Source organism: Anisodus acutangulus (assembly GCA_029783415.1). NCBI lineage: Eukaryota > Viridiplantae > Streptophyta > Magnoliopsida > Solanales > Solanaceae > Anisodus > Anisodus acutangulus. The sequence continues at coordinate 59,224,889 of CM056492.1, read as the reverse complement.
AATTTTCATATTCAAATTCACCATCAAAATAACAAAAATTGACTTTCAAAATTTAAACATCACCACATAAATTGAGACTAAGGGAGTATCTTTTAACAATTTCAAAAACTCTTTTTTCATGTTTCAGCCAAATCTATGTTCAAATCCCTACTTAAATTCTGTTAACCCCTTAACTTTTAAGGTGTTGTTTGGTCGGAGGAATCAAGTGGGTTATCCCGATATAAAATATGAGATTAAATTTATCTTGTATTTGGTTAAAAGTTATCTAAAACCAACAACAACAACAACAAGATACCCAGTATATTCCACACAGGTGAGGGCCTGGGAGGATAAAGTGTACGCATAACTTTTTTTTTTTTTTGACGAAGGACCCGCAGCCGCTACTCTTTCGAGTGCGCACAGGGTAAACCCCGGACTGACGCAATAGCCTGCAAACCACGTCAGCCGATTAACCACACTTGGCAAGCCATGTGTGACAGGCTCAACCAAGAAGGTTTATGCATGAGATCGAACTAGTGGCCTTGCGGTCTCGCGCTCTACTGCTACACCAACTTGTGGAGATAGAGAGATTGTTTTCGGAAAACCCTCGATTCAAATAATGTCTTACAAAGGTTATCGAAAACCATGAATAAAATTTATATCACAATCATGAAATTATTTGTGTCATACAAAAACTAATTATAATTCTGGTTATAATCCTAAGATTTGGTTATAATTTCGGGAGTTTGAACAAAACAACCCCTAATAGTTGAGAAGTAATACCCCATCCGACTTTTAAACGAACAGACAACCCTTGAACAATATGTTTTGGTGAGCTATATATGGATCTATTTTAATTTAAGGAACAAGTATTGCAAGTCTCTTCTTTTGGTCAATATATTAATACTTCATCTCTTTCAAAATGTTTATCTTACTTTATTTTCTTGATCTATTTTAAAAAAATGTCTATTTTCTATTTTGACAATTCTCTAACTTCAACTTTTCGCGTGACATATTTAAGAATATAAAATTAAAGAACATTTAGATATATTCCTTATATCTTTAATTTAAGACAATAAAATTCAAAAAAACTTCTTAAACTTCGTGCGAAGTCAAAATCAGACAAATATTTTAAAATGGAGAGAATAACATATTACCTTGATTTGACACTCCATTCAACACGAAGATAATACGCACAAAGTTTAAGTAAATTGTGCACAATAGTATAACAAGTAACTACCCAATTATAATGACTTGCATTAACAACATTCAGGGAAACCTATTAACAAAGCAATAGAGGGTCAAAATTCATTCGATTGAACAATAAACAAGCTGGAGAAAATGTAGCTTACTATCACAACAAAAGAAATTATAATCACGTGCCTTTGTGCCTCAATTTATGTCGTCTTTTCATTTTTCAAGATTCAAACAACATGAGAAGAATCATAATTTATAATACTTTTAGTATAGTTTTTAATTATTTAAATTTTAATTGTAAAATATTCTATTGATCTAATTCAATATATAACTTAAAAAGTTAGCCAAATTGACTCCCACAAAGCAAGAAAATACCACATAAATTGAACTGAGAGAGTAGCAAAAGTCGGCACATGATCATAGATTCAAGAAATTCCATTACGTTCTCATCATTTAGATTTTTTACCTTTTTCAGTGAGTTTTTTTTTTCATCCATTGATTTTAGACTCAAAAGGGTTATTGGTCCCTTCAAAGTGAAGAGGTATTGTTTCCCAACTATTAAATTATTTCTATCATATTATGGTATTTGATCTATCATTTCACATTATAAGTGTTTTTAATGTGTAAATAATTTTTATATCGTTTATCCAGGTAATCTCAAAGTAAATGAATTCTTTTCATAATGATGAATGGAACACTCATCCTATCAACATTATTGATGTGATCACTGCTATAGATTTTAACAGAAGGAAAGAAAAAGATAGGACTGTGTGATGTCCTAGTTCTGATGGAAAATTCTCTGTGCTCTAATGTCTTTCAAATTTTGAGAATTGAAAATGGTTGGAACAGAACAAAACCAGGGCCGGATCCAAGTGGGAGCAAGGGGTTCATCTGAACTCCCTTAAGTGAAAAATTAAATAGTATTTATAAGGTTAAAAATATTCTTTATATCTATATAATTGATGTTGAATCTCCTTGGTTTGAACGTTTTAGTAAAAATTCTGGCTATGCGACTGTAGAATTTGTTTCGATTACAAATACAAGATTACTAGAATGGTCACTTGGAACATACCACATGACAACTCCTTCAAGCTCAACACCGATGGAAGTTGTATGATGGCTCAAGGTAGAGCAGGTGCGAGAGGTATTATTAGAAGAAGAAATGGAGATATGGTTATGGCATTTGCAAACCCCCTCCGATGCTCGACTAACAATGTTGGTGAAATGCAGGCTGCCTTATTTGGAGTTAATTGATGTTGCGACCATAACTACTCAAACCTCACTCTTGAATTGGACTCTATGTTGGTTGTACATATGCTTCAAGGAAAATTTAAGACTACTTGGAAGATGCAAAAGGAAATTAAGGAAAAGGGTATCGAAGTAGTACACTGCTTCAGGGAAGCAAATTATGTCGCGGATGCTCTGGCCAAGATAAAGGCAAAACACATATTTTGCACTCCTAAAATTGTCTTCAAAACCCCTTAAAATTGGTTTTCCTCACCATTGGTCTTGTTCTAAGTGAGTCTATTAAAATCCTTTAAAAATACATAATGGCGAGTAATATTTCACACATTCTGCTGCATCATATGTCATGTATATGTGACTACCCAGAAGTTGGTAGCTAAAATTATTATGTTTGGCTTTTCTTTTAGTGCTTGCTGATTCCATATTTATAAAGGAATGGGGGAAGAATTTAGAAACCTCTTTTAGGGCTTGTTGATGATTGTTTTCGGCTCCATATTTATAAAAGAGCTGAATATTGTGAAATCTCTTTTAGTGCTTGCTGATGATCGTTTTCAACTCCATATTTATAAAAGAATGGGGGAGGGGGGAATTGAGAACCTCTTTTAGTGCTTACTGATGATTTTTTATGGCTCCATATTTATAAAAGAGCGGGGTATATTGAAATCTCTTTTAGTGCTTGTTGATGATTGTTTTCGGCTCCATATTTATAGAAGAGTGGGGGTATTGTGAAATCTCTTTTAGTGCTTGCCGATGATTGTTTTCGGCTCCATATTTATAAAAGAACTGGGGAATTGAGAACCTCTTTTAGTGTTTGCTTATGATTATTTTCGGCTCCATATTTATAAAAGAGCAGGGGTATTGTGAAATCTCTTTTAGTGCTTGCTGATGATTGTTTTCAGCTTTATATTTATAAAAGAATGGGGGAAGAATTGAGAACCACTTTTAGTGATATGATTTTTTTCGGCTCCATATTTATAAAAGAGCGGGGGGGGGGGGGTATTGTGAAATCTCTATTAGTGCTTGCTGATGATTGTTTTTGGCTCCATAATTATAAAAGAATGGGAGGGGGGGATTGAGAATCTCTTTTTGTTAGGATTTGAATACCTAATCAGAAAACAGTAAATAAGCGAAGAACAAATAACACACGGATTTATAGTGGTTCACTCTCAATACAAGAGCTACGTCCAATTTGCCGTTGCAGATTTCACTATAATCAAAATAGGGAGTTTGTGTTTACAATTCTCTCTTGCTCACATACAAGAAAAACGGCGCCCCAGAATATATAGCGAAAACTAGGGCTAACAAAATACAAGCCCGAAATTTCCAAAATACCCTCCACTAAATAACCTTACTTTATAAAATTAGCGTTCCACACTCTCCGTAAGATCTTCATAGTGTCGGCGATTAATTATGCTCCACAACTCAACACATTTAGTACTTGTTGATGATTTTTTTCGGCTCCATATTTATAAAATAATAGGGTAGGGGGGGGAACTGAGAACCTCTTTTAGTGCTTGCTGATGATTTTTTTCGGCTCCATATTTATAAAAGAACGGGGGGAAGAATTGAGAACCTCTTTTAGTGTTTGCTGGTGATTTTTTTCAGCTCCATATTTATAAAAGAGCAGGGGTATTGTGAAATCTCTTTTAGTGCTTGCTGATGATTGTTTTCGGCTCCATATTTATAAAAGAGTGGGGGTACTATGAAATCTCTTTTAGTGCTTGCTGATAATTATTTTCGGCTCCATATTTATAAAAGAACGGGGGAAATTGAGAAATCTCTTATAGTGCTTGCTGATGATTTGTTCATCCCTTTTGACAGCTTCATCAGCAATTGGGAAGTTCCCTTCAACCATTTTCCTAGCTTCTGTTCCATAAGCAACCTGCTATATGAGGTGAGAAACTCATATAAATGCTCTTAATCAGAGTTTGTATAATAAGTACTACTCCAATGCCTAGTTCGTATAATTTTTTAGATGACGACGTATCACCGTACACTATGCGCCACTTATTGGGCCAAACCAGTACCCTCGGACCACCAAAGGCCCATCGCCTGGCCGCCCGCCATCACCCATCGCCTCACGCCCCAGTTCAAAGAATCGGGTCGCTTATCGACCAGTTCTACCCTTGCTTCTGTTCCAAGTCTCGATCCAGATTCCCGTGTTGGGCCAGCAGGCCCACTGCCTGCTGGCCAGTCCGTCACCCATCAGATTCCCCCCCCCCCAATTCTCCCCCGAATCACAGATCGGTCACTCATAGTCAACATGGTATTTTTAAACCAAAAAGACATTTTAATCTAAATTCTAATATTCTTAAATCTCCCCTACCGTATAACCCAGTGTCTGCGTTAAATGACCTGAATTGAAAATTGGCTATGAATGACGAATATGATGCTCTTATTGAAAATAAGACGTGGGAGTTGGTGCCTGGTCCTTCTGGTGTTAATATTTTTCGGTCTATGTGGATTTTTACTCATAAAGATAATTCTGATGGTTCTTTTGTGAGGCATAAGGTTCGCCTTGTAGGTAATGGTAAGACTCAACAAGTTGGCATGAATTGTGGTGAGACATTTAGTCCGGTACTCAAACCTACCATTCGCACTGTTCTCAGTTTGGCTCTTTTGAAGGCATGACCCATTAATCAGTTAGATGTGAAGAATGTTTTCTTACATGGTGATCTTAAGGTGACCGTCTACATGCATCAACCCTTAGTTTTTTGAGACCCCACATACCCTAATCATGTCTGTTTATTGAAGAAGTCCTTATATGAGCTCAAGTAGGCCCCACATGCTTGATATAAGAGGTTTGTAGACTATGTATCTACTATTGGGTTTTCTCACAGCAGGTCGGATAATTCTCTTTTCATATATCGTCGTGGTACTTCCTTGGCATATATTCTTTTGTATGTGGATGATATTATTTTGACAGCTTCTTCTAACGATTTACGAAAGTCTATCATGACACTACTCAATTCTGAGTTTGCTATGAAAGACTTGGGGCCATTGAGTTATTTCTTAGGGATTGTTGTCACTCGTTATACATGTGAATTATTTATCACAAAGGAAGTATGCCATTGAGATCATTGAGCGAGCTGGTATGTCCTCGTGCAAGTATACTTCCACTCCAGTTGATACTAAACCCAAGCTGGGTGTTGCGGCTAACTCACCTTACGAGGATCCAACCCACTATCGCAGTCTTGCAGGGGCGGGCTCTTTAGTATCTTACTTTCACGAGACTGGATATTACGTATGTCGTGCAACAAGTGTGTTTGTTTATGCATGATCCCAGGGTTGAGCACATGAATGCGCTCGAACGTATTATTCGATACATCCGGGGGACACTTGACTATGACTTACATTTATATCCATCATCGACGTCTACACTTGTCTCGTATACAAATGTTGATTGGGGTAGCTGTCCAGATACCATACGCTCCACGTCTGGCTATTGTATGTTTCTTGGTAATAGCTTGGTCTCATGGTCTGCGGAGCGACAGTCTACATTATCACACCTTAGTACGGAGGTCGAGTATCGAGGGGTAGCTAATGTGGTCTCTGAATCATGTTGGTTACATAATCTTCTCTTAGAACTTCATTGTCCCATCCAGAAAGCTACCTTGGTTTAGTGTGATAATATTAGTGCCGTCTACCTTTCTGGTAATCCGGTTCAACACCATCACACTAAACACATCGAGATGGATATCCACTTTGTTCTCGCGAAAAGGTAGCTCGTGGACAAGTACGCGTCTGCCATGTCCCTTTCAGGTATCAAATTGCAGACATCTTTACTAAGGGTCTTCCCTCGGTCCTTTTTGAAGATTTTAGGGACAGTCTCAGCTTACGAAGACCGTCCGCTATGACTGCGGGGGTGTGACAGAATATACCGTGATATACACGGCATATACAACAATGTATATCACAGTAATACACGACATATTGAAGACAGTTTTAGCCGTGATATACATGGCATATACAACAATGTATATCACGGTTTTGGAGCATATTTTGGTAACTTTAGTTTGTATTTAATTAGCATTGTACACTTACCATAATTATAGAATTATTGTACAAATAGAATAAGGTTTTAGGAGTAGAATAGGAATACAATTTTCCATATTATGAAAATTATAAATTATATATATACTCATTCATTAATGAAAATAATTAAGGGGTTATTTCTTTTAATAATCCATGCATTAAAAAGAAAGATCACACCTTATAAGTATCAATGTTTCATTTAATGAATTAGAAGGTGAAATACCCAGTGGTGGTGTCTTTGCAAATTCCACTCTGCAATCATTCCTTGGGAACAAAGGTCGATGTGGAATGCACATATTGGAGGCTCCTGCTTGTGCTATCAATAATTATGGAAAACAATCAAAGTCTAAGGAGCTTGTGCTAAAAATTGTTACTCCAGTGGTTATTTCATTCTTTCTGATATTCTTGTTGGTCTCAATTTGGATAATGAAACGAAAGAAGAAGGAAAAGCCAGAAGATGTTGAAAAGGTACCGGAGATCAAAACGCATCAATTAGTATCTTATCACGAAATTCAACGTGCGACAAATTATTTTGATGGATCAAATTTAATTGGTGTGGGAAACTTTGGCTCTGCGTACAAAGGCACATTATCTTAGTGGAACTGTGGTGGCCATAAAGGTTCTGGATTTGGAAAATAAGGAAGAATGCAAGAGGTTTGAATTTGATACTGAATGTGAAGTGATGAGAAATGTCAGGCACAAAAATCTTGTCGCGGTAATTACTACTTGTTCTAGTGACTATATAAGAACCTTTGTTCTGCAATTTATGCCCAACGGAAGTCTTGAGAATTGATTGTACAAAGAAGATCGCCACTTGAACCTTCTTCAAAGAGTCACTGTAATGCTTGATGCGGCTATGGCAATTGAATATCTACATCATGGTCATGTCACTCCAATAGTTCATTGCGACCTAAAGCCAGCTAACGTACTTTTGGATGAAGATATGGTGGCTCATGTTGGTGATTTTAGTTGTAAGCAAGTCCATGGCACATACAGAGACATTGGGCATTCTTGGTTACATTGCACCAGGTTTGCTAGTCTCTTCTTTTTTTTTTCCTATCATAAATGTAAAGAATGAATCTTGGGCCTAACTCAACATCAAAAGCTAGATTGTAAGTTGAGGATTGTCCAAGTCCATATAAGGAGTCCATGTTCCCATTCCATTTTCGATGTGTGACTCTTAACACTCCCCGCACGCCCAGACCTCGTTAACTGGAGCGTGGACAATATAATTTGGGGGCCCAACATCGGTGAACAAATGATTGGAATGGGCCTGACTCTGATACCATGTAAAAAATGAATCTTGAGCCTAACTCAACATCAAAAGCTAGCTTATAAGGTGAGGATTGTCCAAGTCCATATAAGGAGTTCATGTTTCCATTCCATTTTCGATGTGGACTCTTAACAATAAATTCTTTCTTTTTAATGTTACGTTCTTGAGCCCTTGTCGATTTTAGTAACAAAATAAAAGTCTTTGTGTTAGTACAAACTTCTTGTTTCACTTCAGATAAGTAATTGTTTTTTCATTTTCATTCTTCTAAGAATATGGCTCGGAAAGAAGAGTGTCCACTAGTGGTGATGTTTACAGTTATGGCATCATGATGATAGAAGTACTGGCAAAAAGAAGACCAACTGATGCTGAGATATTCAATGAAAATCTCGACTTGAGGCAGTGGATAAGACGAGCATTTCCCAAGATAATTATGCAAGTTAATATTATAATGACAATGTATTATCCAGTTAGTTACTTTTTTTATTACAAATAAAAATACAATTCTCCCCTCAAATATGAATACTAGATTGGAGTTTTACAAAGCCCCTTATTGGATTTGAACCGATGACTTACGCCTTACCATGGCGTTACTCTACCACTGATGCTTTCAGTTTACCTAGTTTTTTTAGTTAAGTCATCCCTACTACTTGGACTATTCCTGTAATGTAATGTATTTCAGAATGTTGTATTCCCTCATGTTGTAATTTCATATTTGAATGGTTTCGAACCTACTTTACTTTCTTCTGTAATTATGGTTTCAATGCTTGAATAAACCAGAACTAAATCAAGAAATACCAAGTATTTAGTTGCACTATTATGCTATCTATTTGCAAGTTTGGAAATATCTCTTCCACCTCTGTTCACATTCCTTCAGATTTTTAATTCATTAGCTTATTTCTTTCAATAATTTAACAATCTTCTTTTGAACTCAATGTGATAGTGTGGGGAAAAAAAACAATTAGTGAACTGAGTATTTTTTTGTTGACGAAGGAACTCGCAGCCGCTACTCTCTCGAGTGCGTACAGGGTAAACCCCGGACTGATGCAATAGCCTGCAAACCACGTCAGCCGATTAACCACACTTGGCAAGCCATGTGTGACAGGCTCAACCAAGAAGGTTTATGCAGGGGATCGAACTCGTGACCTTACGGTCCCGCACTCTACTGCTACACCAACTTGGCTACCCTTGCGGGTTAGTACTTTTCTTATCCTTGTAATAATTATGTTGAGATATCTCGCTTTCATTTTCACCTAACCTTTAATATTAGGAGATAAGTACCTAGTAAAATAGTTGAGATGTGAGTAAAAACACCACCATCGAAAAGAGCCTTCATTTTTGTGATTTATTTTGAAAAGAAGTTAGATTATTGTTAGTGTTGGCTACTCTTTGTTCAGTCTAACATGAAATTTAAGGTTCAACTGAATGTCTTTTTCTTTCATTAAACAACTTTTCTAGACACACAAATTTTTCTAGAACCATGATTAAATAGGCATACAATTTATATGAGGTCATGTATTCCAATCGTGCAAGCACCGGTTCATTTTTTTCTTTGAACACATTTTGTAAAAATTCTGGATCATTCTCTGTAGGGATAGTTCAAATTTATGAGACTTATACAAAACCGTGATGTACTTACAATTGCTCATTGTTCATTTTGAAAATTAGCAAGAGGAGAAAAATTACTCGCTATTGCACTCGTATCAACTATCAACTAGACAACTACCTTATCACATTTTCCACTATATGCTTCTTGATTGTACTTTAATGTTTTTGTATACGAGTAAAAGATTACTTCAATATTCTTTGTATGATTGTACTTAGTAAAATGAATACCACAACCAACTCTATAATAATACATTTATGGAATTAACTTCGTCCCAAATGTGAATAATTTTAAAATTCTTTGAAGCATTAATCAAATGATTTATATTACTAAAAGATAATATGCCTTTTTTATGAACTATCCTAACAGTATAATATGATTCAGATTATTTATCAAAACAAAATATTTTACATGAAAATACCTTTTTTACACCAAAGAAACCCATACTCTATTTGTTGATTTTTTTTTTCTGACTTTGGTGGATTTTCGACCTCCGCTTGATAGTCTAGATTATAGAGAAAAAACATTATTTCCTTAATCGCGGAATTTAAATACTCTGTAGCACGTCAAAAAGTAAGTAAATAAAAGAAAACTAACATTTTCCCTAGTTCCTTTGCATTCAACTAACATTCTATGTCATATGTGAATGTATATGACTAGACATAATTTTAAAAAAAAACAGAATTTTTAATTATTGTGGTCATAGGCATATTATAATATTTTTGTTACTACAAAATATGATCGTCGAGGATAAAATTAAACAAAATTATTTTTAAGTTAAAAAGGTATTTTTCTATTTTTTGTAAAAAAAGTAAACATGAAGATTCTCAGTAAAATCGAAGAATAAACGAGAAAATTACATAAATAATTATAGTTTAGAGCGTAATTACGAAACATAGTTATAATTTAACGTATTTATAAAACGCGACTACATTTATACATAAAATAACTATAGTTTAGAATTGTATCAGCGCATAATCATGAATATCAACGCATATTATATATAATTATATTAGATTAGCTGAAATCATATTATCAGCTGTATCAACAGCGCATACTATACCAGCATATATCGTTACTAGCGTGTATTATTTATTTGCTACCAAACCCAAAATGTATCTAAGTTTAGTAATTTGTCGCCTGGCGTAATTTCTGCTAATACAATATATATATATTTTTAATAGAATAAAGACAGCGGTCCATGGAAATATATGTAAACCCGTTTACAGACAGTAAAATCCCAGCAAGACTAGTGTAAGATCTACGTCTCCTCTGTTTCCAATTTTTGATTATAGAGAAGTTTAATGACGAGTGGATATGGAGATGCGAGCCAGAAGATAGATTATGTGTTCAAAGTAGTGTTAATCGGCGATTCAGCTGTTGGCAAGTCTCAAATACTTGCTCGATTTGCTCGTAATGAATTTAGTCTCGATTCTAAGGCTACTATAGGCGTTGAATTTCAGACACGAACACTTGTTATACAGCACAAGTCTGTTAAAGCACAGATCTGGGATACTGCTGGTCAAGAACGGTAAACTTTTCGATTTTTGCTGTGTTACTGTAAACGAACTCCGTTTCTTCTTGTTTTGCATGAGCTTGAAGTTCGATGAACTGAGTATTTACACAATCAGGTTAGTTAAAAGTTGCTTAATTTCAATTAATTCTATTTAAATAGTATTGATTGCACCTAAGGGTGTGACCTAGTAGGTTGAGAACTATGAGGTCTCAGTTTCAATTTCCAGCGGAGCCAGAAAACACTAGGTGATTTATTACATCTGTCCAAACCTTGGTAGATATAGTTACTCGGTATCTGGTGGGAGGTAGCAGTAACCTGTGGAATTAGTCGAGCTACGCGGAAGCTGACGTGAACACCACTTTTTATCAAAAATGAAAAGGACAAAAATGATAGTATTGATTGGTAATCTAGAATAAATGGTAAGTAATTTGCTATATTAGGTTAAATTATGATAACCTCGTAACAATTTTAGCCTCGATTCTAAGGCAACTACTAGGGTTGAATTCCAGACGCGAACTCTTGTGATACAACACAAGTCTGTTAAAGCTCAGATCTGGGATACTGCTGGGCACAAAAGGTATCATTTTTTTTACTCCAAATAATTCTTGTTGTGTTGCAGCAAACTCTATTTCTCCTTGTTTTTGCATGAGTTTAAGTTCATTGAACTGAGAATTTACACAATCAGGTTACGTAAAAGTTACTTAATTTCAGTTAACTCTATTGAAATAGTATGGATTGGTAATCTAGAATAAATGGTGAGTAAACTGCTATAATAGGTTAAATTATGACGATAGCGTAAAAGAAATTATTACACTGTAGTGCATATAACTTGAACCCTTTGTATGGAAAGAAATAAGCTAAGCAAGTGGATTTACCATCGATCGTGAAAGAAGCAGTGACTCACCAGAGCATTGCCCATCAGGGGCTGCGGGGACAGGAGCTAGAAGAACTAAACCAAAAGAAAATAGCCGTAGAAGGCTAGCTTTCAAAATAAGAAAAGGCACCTTATTAGCACGATAGGAGGATGCTTAGACAAGCAAAACCATCCAACAAAACTAAAATAAAAACTTTCTTAGGAAGGATTCCCCTTACTGGGGGTGAGATTATTACACCAACTGAAGCTTAGGAAGGAATGGAAAGATAGGAAGCTTGGAGAGCTAATGCGTAAGAAATAACAGATCTACAATAGAAGTCGAATATGATTAAGTAACTAGGGGCAAGATACAAACTTTAGAGCGTCAAGTCATACACAAACCGGACTACCGGAGTGACTTCACTACATGAAGAAAGAAAGCTACTTCGGCATGGTCAAAGAAGATGTGCAAGACACTGAGGGGTCGGGGCTTCTTTATTGTAAGGCGTCTAGAAGCCCAATTTGTGGCTTTTTTGTGGTCTGAAGATCAAACTTTTGGGCATAAATTTGAACATGACATAGTGGCAGAGCCAGAAATTTTGACTAGGGGATTACAAATAAAAAGGTGAGAATGTGTCACCTAGGATTTGAAAACTCTAACCTTAAGTTAATTTTAATCCCCCTTTGCCACTTCACTAGAAAATTTTCTTATATCAAGGGGATTCAACAAGTTAAATACATAAAAAGAAAATTCAACTTTTACCCTTTTGCAGAGTGTAATTCCTTTAATGAAGGGGTTTCAATTGAACCCCCTTCATTAAAGGGCGTTCCACCTACTCCTCTTTTTGGAATGCACATGTATAACTATAACTATATAAAAAGTATGGAAAAGGCCCAAATATGCCCTTAAAGTAGTTGAATTGAGCAGACATGTACTTCGTTAAAGAAATGTCAAACTATTAATGAATTTAGCCTTGATTCTAAGGCTACTATTGGGTTGAATTCCAAGCGTGAACCCTTGTTATACATCACAAGTTTGTTAAAGCTCAGATCTGGGACACTGCTGGTCAAGAACGGTATCAATATTTTTACTCTTCGATTTTTGTTGTGTTACAGCAAACTCCATTTCTCCTTGTTTTGCATTGAATATGTAAAAAACAAATCAACTTTTACCCTTTTTGCATAGTGTAATTTTTCGATGAAGGGGTTTCAATTGAACCCCCTTCATTAAAGGTAGTTCCACCTACTACTATTTTTGAAATACACGTACATAGTTAGAACTATATAGAAAGTATGGAAAAGGGCCAAATTGCCCTTAAAGTAGTCGAAATTGAGCAGATATGTCCTTCGTCAAATAAATGTTAAACTTGTTTCCCAGGGCATATCTGCTCAATTTCGCATACTTTAAGTGCATATTTGGCCCTTTTTCGCTTATTAATCAGCTAATTAGTTTAATTGGGAGCTCCAGTTAATTTAAGGAAATATCTGGATTAACTATTGAACAGTAAGGGAATGTGTGAACTAAACCATTAACGAAGGACATATCTATTCAATTTCATATACTTAAAGGGCATATTTGGACCTTTTCCGTAGAAAGTATAATGAATAATAATTTTTATAATAAAAAAATATTTACAATGTTTAAATCATATATAGGAAAACAATTGTTTGATTGTTCAAATAGTAATTGTGTAGTGAAAATGGGATATAGAGTAATATTAGCTGTCTACTGCAAGCTTCCCTCTATGATTAGTTATCAATGGTTGAAGGGTGCTGGGTGCTACTTTCTTTGCATTTCATTGTTTTGATAGACTCCAGTACTATTTTTAAGCTGAGCTCAGCAAATGGTAGTGATAATCTTTTGATCTTTCTGTAGTTTCCTTATGCGGGTTGGGTCCTTCTATTCGTTGCTCTTTGTTTGTCAAATGTGTGCTCTTGTCTAGCCATAGTTTGATATAGCTTTGAATACTAAAGGTATCTGTCCTGGATTGTAGATTAGGTTGATAGATTGCCTTTACTGTTTTATTGTTCCCATCCAGTTTGATGAACCAGATAGCTCTTAATCCACTCAGATTCCTTGATATATTAGGTTGTTTTTCTCTTCACTATAATGTGAAAAATTTCTGTTTTTTTCACTCAACCTTTATAAAGGTACCTATTGAGAAATGTATATTGATGGATTTGTAAATAGATGTGAACTACTCCCTCTGTCCCAAAAAGAATGACTCACTTTCCTTTTTAGTCCGTCCAAAAAAGAATGACATATTTTCTTATTTGGCAACAATTTAACTTTAAACTTTACCTTTTACACAGAACGAGATGATCATTAACCACACAATTATCTTTGGCTTATTTTAGATCATAAGATTCAAAAGTCTTCCTTTATTTCTTAAAGTGCGTGCCAAATGAAAGTACTATCACATAAATTGGGACGGAGGGAGTATAATTATTCAAGTATCATCTATGTTACTCGGACTCGGGTGCGCGTACTCACTACAGGTGCCTATCTAGAGGTCGGACTCTTCATCACATAACTTTTAGGATTTGGGGGTATGGATCCAAGTGCGGATATGGGTGTCGGGATATGGCCAATAAATGTATATTACGGCTAGGGGTGGGCAAAAAATCCGGAGAATTCGGTTTGGTTTTTTCTCGTTTTTTTTAAAATTTTTTTGAAAAACTGAAACCGAATCAGGATTTAGTGATTCGGTTTGGTTTTTTAATTTTGGATACGAACCGAACCGAAAAAATCGAATTAAATATATTATTATTCTTATTTTTTATTTTAGGTTACTACTATCTCTTGAATCATAGCCATTGAAGTCAATTTATGAAGTTTTTATGGAAGTCGAATGTGGCATGAACTTGATTAACATATCACGGAAGCATTGACATAAAAGGTAGGGAGAGAAAGTAATTGTAAATTGGTCTGCGCTCGAATGTCCGTTTTACCCGATTTTTTTTATTTTGGATATTTTTTCGAGACGAAGCCGGCCCAAACCGCCGCAAGGCGTTTTGGCGCAGCCAATTTTTACGAAAACGTCCGTTTTCCCAATCAATTTGTGTTTTTTCCCAAATCGGTTTCTAATTTTCCTTTTTCTTTAGTAAACATCTCACGATACACAATAGATTTCAACGTTGAAATTTCATGGTAGTGTAGGTGTGAATGTTAATTTCAGTTTTGGAAATTCATTTTTTTTAAAAAAATAAAAAATTCCCCGACCCGACCTGGCCCACTAGAAAAAACCGATATAATCCGATACGTTCGGCGATATAAACCGAACATATCGGTTTTTTTTTAAAAAAAAAGTTGTATTCGTTATTTTAAAAAAAAACAAATTTTATTCGGTTCATATTTTTCGGATACAAAACCGAACCGAACCGAACCAATATACGCCCACCCCTAATTACGGTATATAAGGTATATATCCCGATTAATTAAAGGTATTGAACTAAAGATATAATTACATATTTTGATTAATTAGAGGTATTGAACAGCCTAATAAAATTTAATTCTCACTCTGCTCATAACAAATTTAGCCTCGATTCTAAGGCCACTATTGGGGTTGAATTCGAGATACGAACCCTTGTTATACAGCACAAGTCTGTTAGCTCAGATCTGGGACACTGCTGGTCAAGAACAGTGTCAATTTTCCATCAAATTATTACACTGACCAGACCAACAACTTCATTTTTTAAGTCTCGTAACAAACAGCTTCATTTCAAGATGAACACAGAGATGAAAACCTCATTTGTGCGGCTTGAATTTTTGGCTTTGGTGGTGCATCTGTCCCTTGCACCACATAACCACATTATGAGTTCACGCTAGTAGCCACATTGTCAAGTCTAACTTTGGAGGAGATATCAGTTTTCTTTGCCAGCTTCCATCTGCTTCTTTTTGTTCAATCTTCTTAAAAGTACCCCTTATATGACAGGTTCCTCTATTGTATATAAGACCCTAAGTTTTGGGCGAAAAGGCCATATTGAGACGCTTCTTCAAAATGGAGTTGGTCAATACTATAGGGATGAATGGTAACATTCTACAACATCAATGCCGCTTGAAATTGGGATAAAATATGGCTTTTCTGGTTGCTAGTTGCTTCGTACTTATTAATGTGCATTCTATTATGTATGCCTGTTATCGATCATATGCCGTACTTTTTCGAAAGAAACATCTATGCTACTATCAAATTACTATTGTACAAGTGCACTGCCAAGTGGTCTATTGGAGTTGGTATTTAGGTATGCCCTTCTGGATTCTGACCAGCTCTTATAAATACTTGTTACCAAGTGTTGGTGTTCCCGTGCACTGATATTGCAATAGGGAGTTGATTAGCTGGATATCCACATTTAACACTTTTCCTTTTCTAAGACTGCTTTTAAACTCGAAGTTTCATACTGATTTAGTCATTTCCTTGTCATTTTCAGATATAGAGCTGTCACAAGCGCATACTACAGGGGAGCTGTTGGAGCTATGTTGGTTTATGACGTAACAAAACGCCAAACATTTGATCACATACCCCGTTGGCTGGAAGAGTTGCGTGCGCATGCCGATAGGAATATCGTTATCATTCTGATTGGAAACAAAACAGATCTTGAAGACCAACGAGCTGTCCCTACCGAGGATGCTAAAGAATTTGCTCAGAAGGAAGGATTGTTTTTCTTAGAGACTTCTGCATTGGAAGCGACAAATGTGGAGGATGCATTCTCGACTGTGTTGACAGAGATCTTCAACATCGTAAACAAGAAGAATCTTGCTGCAGATGAGAATCAGTCCAATGGGAACCCGGCATCTTTAGCTGGGAAGAAGATTCTTGTACCTGGTCCTGCACAAGTTATCCCAGAAAAGAAAGCATGTTGTAGATCTTGAGATATCGGTATTCGGCGTTTCTTTTACTTTTTTAGGTGATAATTTTATGAGTATTAACGTTTCAAAGTGTTACTAATAGTAACTTGAAAATATTATGTATTGGGTTGTAAATTCATTTTGTTTTTGTGATGTTTTCTTATGAAAGGAAATGATTAGATTGTTCTCTGTGTGGAGTGAGGACAACAACAGCAGACTACATGTGCTTTGACGAGTTATAACATGTTTGTATTTTAGCTTCATAATGTAATTCTCATTCAATTTTATCTTATTAAGCCATAAGTGAAAGGTCCGGTGTCCATGTACCAATTCGGGTCTAGGGAATTTAATCTGAGTGTATGCATTGCAGCCTCAATATCCGTAGGTGTCGGGACTGGAGCCGGGCCCGCAGCAGTGAAGGCCTGCTGAGGTCGAGGCCCAACAGTGTATCGTGATGCACTATTTGGGAAACTGGGCCTGGAAGCCGACTGGAATTGGGCCCAGTTTCCAGGATAGGGCGTTGGCGAATAATAAGGGTTGTTGGGCCAATGGCCACTGGCCCGGCCCCACAGTCAGGAGGCCCAAGGCTACGGCCAGTTGGCCTGTGATCCACTGTTTCGAGCCCCATTGATGTCGCCACCGCCATCGCCGCCGTTACCACTGTGGTTCTTGCCATTATTTTTTACGATTTTGGCCCCTTTTTTCACTACCGTTGGTACGGTTTTGGCTTGAATTTTCGGAGAGTGAATGAGGGTTGTCTGACGTGGCCATCATCATGACGGAATTTGCGCCGGTAGCCGCCTTAGCCAAACTGGCTTTTTTCAACGTGCATGGAACGGACCTGATAAAATGGCGGGAGAGGATTACTTTGACGAAGCAGTGTCCTAACTCCATTATATGCCTTGGATAAACCTGCAACCATCTGAAGAACAAGACGATCATTGGTAACGGGCGCACCAACGTTTCGGAGTTGATCCGCCAATTCCTTCAGCCTTTTATAATAGGCTGAGACGTTCGAAAAATCTTCCAAGTTGACATGGGAAAATTCCTGCTCAAGCGTGACATCACGTGAATTTTTGTTATCTTGGAATATATCACGCACCATATTCCAAAATTCCATCGCCGTAGTGTCGGGTTCAATAATCGTCTGCAAGAGGTATGTAGAGAGTGGAATAAATCCACCGGTGAACGGTAGCATCA
Organism: Anisodus acutangulus; assembly: GCA_029783415.1. Taxonomy (NCBI): domain Eukaryota; kingdom Viridiplantae; phylum Streptophyta; class Magnoliopsida; order Solanales; family Solanaceae; genus Anisodus; species Anisodus acutangulus. The sequence continues at coordinate 59,207,142 of CM056492.1, read as the reverse complement.
AGGGTCGTTCATAACATAGGATCATCCTCGGGGGTAGGCACCTTCTCCTTGCCAATTACCGAGGGGATGATGTGATGGAGGACTTGATGCGAGCGTGGGTGAACTTTGAATAATTCCGCCCACGTTGCGTATTGGACGTTTTCCATCTCAAGAACAACATGGATGTGGCTCTTGATGTTGGAGACGGTAAGGGCAAGATGAAACATGTTCTTTGATGTAGACATAACGAAAGAACAATAGGAGAATTAAGAATTTGGAAGAAAATTTGGGAAGAGATGAAGAAATTGCACGGAAATCGAGGATGAATCACGAAATCCGAGATGAGAGACAAGGGCAGCGGAAGTGTTTTTGTGAGAAGGTATTTTAGCCCTAGACTTCTAATATCATAAAAGAAATAATCATCTTGATTATTTTCATTAATGAAGATGTATTTATATACAATATACAATCCCTAATTATGAAAATTTTTATTCCTACTATAACAATGAATGAAAAGTTTTATTCATATTATAACAATAAATACTAATTACACTTGTACAAGAATTCTTCAACTATGGTAAGTTTACACTAAACTTGAACTCGGATACATGTATATCACGTGTATGCTCCTTCTGTAAATAAGCTTTTGGCTTATTTTCAATTGGTTTAGGTTTTTCTTCTTTTCTTTCTTAGTTTCTTCAACTTTTATAGGACAAATTCGGATGTTTTTCACTTTTATCATATCATATTGAATTTTCTTGGATTGCAATTTGATCTAAATGTGTGGTTTGAATTCCCGAGGCCAAAAAAATATGATGAGCAAAATGTGATTTTGCTGACTAGTAGTTCGTTTGGCCAAGCTGTAAAACTATACTGAAAAGTGTTTTTTTGTTGAAAATGTTTTTCAGAAAAGTAAACAATTTGTATTTAGCTACTCAAATTTACGTCGAATATCTCAACTCTCATTTTTCTTTAAAATGAGTATCAGGTTGAAGTTTTATCTACGATCAGATCATTTCTAAACCCTTCTATGACCCCTTATCAAAGAGAATCTTTTTCCTAAACTATATTGGCAAGTCTTTTTAATTTTTAATGGTACAAAAGTTTGTCAATATTTCAGGGATGTTTTTGTTGTTCTAACATTTTGAATTTTGATATTCGTGCTTTTTATAATAAACAAAAAAATCATTGTAAAAGAATTGATTATTTTATTTGTAATTATTTTACTTTTCTTTTATGAGATAGAAAAATGTTACTCCTTTCGTCCCAAATTAGTTGTTATGTTTGGCTTCTCAAAGTTAATTTGACTAATGTTCAAAGCTAAATTGAATGAAATAAATTCAATATTTTACACTAAAATTGAGAAATTCAACAATTATATGAAAAGTACTATAAGTTGTAACGTTTTTCACGTCAATTTGATGAATAAAAGTAGAGATTGGTAAAAAACACACCTCAAGTATCACATTTTTTCAGTTTCCTACCCGAACTATCAAGTGTGAGAGTTTTCTACATAAACTATCACCAGTTAATTTGAAAAACATGCCTCAACTATCAATTATTTACGTTTCTCTATCTGAACTATCACCAATTAATTTGTAAAATATACCTCAACTATCAATTATTCACTTTTAATGAGGTGTGTTTTGCAAACTAATTGGTGAGTGAACAATGATAGTTGAGGTGTATTTTATAAACTAGTTATCTATATTCTAGACAGTAAACTCTTACCCCTGATAGTTGGGTTAAAAAACTAAAAAAAAATTATAATTGAGATGTGTTTTTTACCCTTAGCCAACTAATTTGAGACGTAGCATTAGATTGGATATTTAATTTTCTAAAATGTGACAACAAATTAAAGATATGGATATTTTTGTCATTTCACCCGGAATATCTAAATTTCTTTCTCATTCCTCCTTATTTTGCTCTCAGATAAACTCCGGCGACACTCAACCCCTAATTTTTACTCCGTTCAACTTTCCGGTGGATCCTTATAGCTTGTAAGCTTCGTCTCTAAAACAATGAACTGAGAGCTAAAATCATCTCAAAAATCGTCGCAAAAGGAGTAAATATGGGGAATAAGATCGCGAAAACGACACAAGCGTCGGCGATGGAGTATTACCTCCACGACTTGCCGTCGTCATACAATTTAGTACTTAAAGAAGTCTTAGGTCGAGGTCGATTTTTGAAATCAATTCTCTGCAAACATGATGAAGGACTTGTGCTTGTAAAAGTCTACTTCAAACGAGGCGATTTCATTGATTTACGCGATTACGAACATCGTCTCGCGAAAATCCGTGACATCTTCACCTCTCTTGATCATCCACATGTTTGGCCTTTCCAGGTGAAGTATAATTCACTGACTATTCACTCAATTTTGCCTTATTGACCTTTGAATTTGATTTTTTGAAGATCTTATATTATATTGTTTCATAATGTATCAGTATTATATTATATTGTATTGTATTGTATCAGTATTATATTATATTGTGTTGTATCAGTGTTGTGTTGTGAATATAATATTTGGATAGATTGTACTCTCTCAGTCCCAACTTATTAATCGAAGGTTGACCAGTTTGGGAGTCAAACAACTCTTCTTTGATTTAATTTTAAAAATAGATTCTTCAAGTATTTTATAATAAAACTTATATATTTAAAAACTACATAAAAAATACTATAAGTATGCATAATTAATAACTCATAATATATGAAAAGAGTTGGAGAAAATCGTAGTCAAAGAAAGAGTTGTTTGACTCCCAAACTGGTCAACCTTCAAACAAATTGGGACGGATGGAGTATTGTTTCGTGGTGTTATATAATGTCACATGTCAGCAATTTTTGAAGGATAAACCTATAAAAAGGTAAGGTAAAGGATAAAATAGGTACACAAAATAAAATTCGCACTCTTCACTAATTTTTTGCCTGATTGACTTTGAATTTGTTTTTTTTGAAGATCTTATATTAGTAACATATTAGAGCAGGAATCTAAGTGGGCGTTTGGACATAAGAATTGTGAAATTTGGAAACAAAAGCAAGATTTTTTTTTCAAGTTGAAAATGGTAATTGGAAATTGGAGTTGTTTTTGGATATGAATACAAATTGGAGTTGTTTTTGAATTATTGTGAGTGAAAAATGTGAAAACTACTTTTTGGAGTTTTTCGAATTCAGGAAAATTCCGGAAATTTGTAACAATTCTACGTCCAAACAGTTTTTCGGAATAATATTCCAGGAAAGAAGTGAAAACTATCCGTGGCCAAACAGGCACTAAACTCTCCACTAAATTTTTGCCTGATAGACTTTGAATTTGTTTTTTTTTTTTGGCTGCGAAAAACTTGAAAAATATCTGGTGCAAAGTTAGCTGGTGGATCGAGAATCTTATATTAGTAATATATTAGTTTAAGAGGAATCTAAATATTGAGTCTTTGCTTGATGTAAAAATATTGCAGTTCTGGCTTGAAACAGATAGGAAGGTGTGAAGGTCAAGGATTAGGCTAGATGGTTAGTGGGTAGCCGAGTGTTCTCCTTATTAGTTAGTATTCGCGTAGTTGCTTTTCTGAAATGTGTATTACTATCTTCCTTATTAGTAGTATTAGTTAGTAATCGCGTAGTTTCTTTTTTTCAATGTGTATTACTATCTCCTGATTAGTAGTATTAGTTAGTAATCACGTAGTTTCTTATGTGTATTACTATCTTTCTTATCGGTACTATTAGTTAGTAATCGAGTAGTTTATTTTCTTCAATGTGTTTTGCTATCTTCCTTATTAGTTAGTAACTGCGTAGTTTCTTTTCTTCAATGTGTATTACTATCTTCCTTATTAGTAGTATTAGTTAGTAATCTCGCAGTTTCTTTTCTTCAATGTGTATTACTATCTGTTGCTTCATTTGCTTTTTATCTTGCTATTTTGTTGTCATATTTTTCTTGATACCATGCTTCAAATACTTTTCTTTTCTTTCGAGCCGAGGGTCTATCGAAAACAACATCTCTACCCCACAAGGGTAGAGGTAAGGATCGTGTATATCCTACCCTCCCTAGACCTCACTTGTGGGACCACACGGGGTATGTTGTTGTTGTTGTCTTGAAACAGATAAAGCTGCTTATTTGTTGAGACGAAGTAAAATTGGCACTCTTTACTAATTTTTTGCCTGATTGACTTTGAATTTGATTGTTCTCCGGGGAAAACTTTGAAAATATTTAGCAGGTGGATGTAAGATCTTATATTAGTAGCATATTAGTTTAACAGGAATCTAAATATTGAATCTTTGGTTGATGTTAAATGTTGCAGTTCTGGCTTGAAACAGATAAAGCTGCTTATTTGTTGAGACAGTAAAATTGGCAGACTCTTCACTAATTTTTTGCCTGATTGACTTTGAATTTGATTGTTCTCTGGGGAAAACTTTGAAAATATGTTAGCAGGTGGATGTAATATTTTATATTAGTAGCATATTAGTTTAATAGGAATCTAAATATTGAGTCTTTGGTTGATGTTAAATGTTGCAGTTCTGGCTTGAAACTGATAAAGCTGCTTATTTATTGAGACAATACTTCTTTAACAATCTTCACGATCGTCTTAGTACACGACCTTTCCTCTGTCTTGTTGAGAAGAAATGGCTTGCTTTCCAGGTAATGTTTCTTTGTTCTGTCATCCATTGCTATAGTTCTAGCTTATCAAGTTGCAAATGGTCATATCATGTACTGCTACTTTTGCAGTTGCTTTATGCAGTGAAGCAGAGTCATGAACATGGAGTGTGTCATGGTGAGATGAGTCATGATATGAAATAATAATGACTCGTGAGGTGGAAAACCTATAACTTGGTCAGGCCTTTATTTTTTCTCTTTTAAAGACGCGCATGAACTCGGTTTCAGGTGATATCAAGTGTGAGAATGTGCTGGTCACATCTTGGAACTGGCTTTACCTTGCGGACTTTGCATCGTTCAAACCCACTTATATTCCACATGATGATCCTTCTGATTTCTCGTTCTTCTTTGATACCGGTGGACGAAGGCGATGCTATCTTGCACCCGAGGTTTGCATAAGTTGTTTCCTTTTGTTGTTTAGTATGAGTAAAACCAACTGCTCTTTTATTATAAATTATTTGTTGGCAGAAAAAATTGTAATTTCATGCAAACAAGTTTCACATCAGCATTTAGGTCTCTCTTCTGTATTTATGAATCGCATTTTGGGGAATCTTTCTTCCGGTGAAGCGCCTTGGAATCTCGTTGACAAGCATGACAATGGATTCGACCTCTTGTGAAATCGGTCGTTCAAGCTCTTTCCTAGTTGCGAGTAGTGAACACTACACATAACAGAATTTCTATTTTCTTAGTTGAAGTAGTATTATCAAGTATATTAATATCTGTGAGTTCCAATAGTGTCTTTGAGCAAAGGCAAGCGGATATCTTGTGCATGTTTGACCGGTGAGGGCAGTCAGAGGTGCTTTTCACTTGCTCCACTGCCCAATTTCAGTCCGAACACAGCGACCTATTCACTGGCGCCACCTTTTTATTTAGCAACTGCCGCCCCGCTTAATAGGAATAGGATGCACTCTATTTCCCACTTTGAAGGGAAGAAACTGTGCCTTATGTCAAAGATTGACCCGTTTGTGATTCTAATCGAGTCTTAACCTTCATATTCAGTGGACAACTGTAAAGAGATTTCGAGTAGTAGTTTCGTTAGTAGAAACTAAGTGCAAAGTATGCAAGAAAAAGGGATTATTGGTGATAAGTGTGTTCAGGAGCTGTTCAGTGTAGGCATTAGAGTGAACTTTGGGCGACACCAATAAGCTTGAATACGTTATAGTATGCTAGAATTGCATGTACCTTAACAGAAAGGGAAAAAATGAACAACTGCATGTTTCTTCTAGAGGCATCCTTGTTGTCCCACACCATCTCCCCTTCTTTAATAGATACATTGTTTTATGCACCATGATGTCAAAGTAATTTTTGCATAAATGCTACTAATTTTCAGAGATTTTATGAGCATGGAGGTGAGATGCACGTTGCACAAGATGCTCCTTTGAAGCCATCTATGGACATCTTTGCTGTCGGGTGAGATTTTCTCTTGAGTCACTATTTTGGAACGGCCTCTCAAAACTCTACTGTTTCTTTTTTTCTCCTTTTAAATTTACTATTAAGGTACCCGAACTAAAACTTCTTCTAGAACTTTACCAGAATGTTTATATATCAACCCTTTATGTGGTGACCTCCCTCTAGCATTATTTGTGTCGTGTCATTTACCATGGTAGCACTGGTGTCAGCATGATGGCCACTGATAAGAATCAGAGAGATTAATTGCTAATTTGACATGAGGTACAGCAATCGGAAGATTTAGGGAAGTTATGACTTGCTCAATAGTTTGCCTTTTTATTTTTTGTAATGATTTTACATGGAACAAAAAAACCTACTGAAAATGTTTTACTTTATCAAGAAGGAAAATTAACTACTGTACGATTTATAGTTCCAACTGCACGCTATAATAAGCAATTGAATCTTTTTTATTGATCTCATTAATAGCTAAAGGGAATCAATTAAAATAGAATGGAGAGAGTTTTCTATACCAAGGTGTATTTGGTTGGGACCAAGCGGAATGAAGAAAAACAAACATATCACTATTGAGGAAATGGTGTAGTTTCTTGTTTAATAAAGAGATTAATTACACTTATATTGGCTTGTGATAATTTGTATCTCATAGGAAGGGAAGAATATCATACACGCAAGGGATGTTGAATATCAATCCCCCATAAAAGTAAGAAACACAAGTGTCATTGTTATGTAATAAAGATTTTGAGTATTTGAACTTTATCTACATAACCAGATGTGTTATTGCTGAGCTTTTCCTCGAGGGCCAGCCGTTATTCGAATTATCTCAACTGCTTGCTTATCGCAGAGGACAACACGATCCCAGTCAACTTCTGGAAAAGGTATCTTTTTGTTTTTCTTTTTCTTTCTTAGTTTCTTAGCTTAGCATTTTTCTTCTTCATACCTTTCTTATGGTATTGTAGCACATTAGTTTGTTGATATTCTGTTTTTCAATTGGATGTTTTGGAACATGACTTAATTATTTAATTTAAGGTTATGCATAAAAAAGTTTCCTTAAGAGTTATCGGCATACTATTCGCAAGTTCTTGCAATTTTTCTGATAAATGCTTAATCATATATCTTTAATGCAGATTCCAGATTCAGGAATCCGGAAGATGATTCTTCATATGATTCAATTGGACCCAGAGTCACGGTATTCTGTTGAAAGCTACCTGCAGAACTATGCAGGAGTTGTGTTCCCGAGCTACTTCTCACCATTCCTTCATAATTTCTATTCCTTGTTGAATCCCCTTAATTCCGATGCAAGGGTAAGATTATAAGCTTACATCTATTATCTCTCTTGGTCACCCGCTTCAAGATTTGTACTCAGTAGCCACATCTCTTTTGTAGGTTCTGATATGCCAGACCTCTTTTCATGAGATCCTTAAACAAATGATGAGTGATAAGCCTGGTGACAGGAACCCGCTGTCTGTGAGTCCACATTCAGGTCCTGTCAGTCAAAAACTGCAAGAGAGTAATATGAACGAAAATCTGAGTTTAGTGAAGGACTCATTGAGCAACAGAGAAGAGATAGATAAGGGCTCAGTTCATGATCGCTTTGATCTGCTTGGCAACGTGAACACTTTGCTCAGGGATGTGAAACAAAATAATCAATGTCCTGTTGTGAAGCCAGTGCTTGAGGATATAGCCAGTACAGCATATTCGCCGAAGCAAAGACAATGTCACATCCGATCTCCAGGAGAACAAGTCCCAGTCAGCTCCATTTCCTTCAAGAGAAGTCACCATCCCTTCTTAAAAAAGATCACCATGGAAGATTTGACGATGTTGATGTCTGACTATGATAATCAGTCGGACACTTTTGGAATGCCTTTCTTACCGTTTCCTGAAGATGTAATGAGCTGTGAGGGAATGGTGCTGATAGCCTCATTGTTGTGTTCCTGCATACGTAATGTCAAATTGCCTTTTATGAGGAGAAGTGCTGTATTACTGTTGAACTCTTGTTCCTTGTACATTGATGATGAAGATCGGTTGCAGCGAGTACTTCCACATGTGATAGCAATGCTGTCGGATCCAGCAGCAATTGTTCGTTGTGCTGCCTTGGAAGCTTTATGTGATGTTCTTCCTCTAGTTAGAGATTTTCCTCCAAGTGATGCCAAAATTTTTCCGGAGTATATTCTCCCTATGCTTTCCATGCTTCCTGATGACCCAGAGGAGAGTGTTAGGATTTGTTATGCCAGCAATATATCGAAGCTTGCACTAACTGCTTATGGTTTTCTCATTCACTCAATAAGCTTGAGTGAGGCAGGTGTACTAAATGAAACAAATTCATCCCAGAATTCATCAATATCGACCTCAGATCAACCAGTACGGCCACAGAGTCTAAACAGTGATACACAACTTGCTCAATTAAGGAAGTCAGTTGCTGAGGTTATTCAAGAGCTCGTGATGGGCCCAAAGCAAACTCCAAACATCAGGAGAGCACTATTGCAAGATATTGGTAATCTTTGTTGGTTTTTTGGGCAGAGGCAAAGTAATGACTTCTTGTTGCCCATTCTCCCTGCTTTTCTAAATGATAGAGATGAGCAGCTCAGGGCAGTATTTTATGGGCAAATCACATATGTCTGCCTTTTTGTTGGGCAAAGAAGTGTGGAAGAATATCTTTTGCCGTACATTGAGCAGGCATTGACTGATACAACTGAGGCTGTAATCGTCAATGCACTAGATTGCTTGGCCATTCTCTGCAAAAGTGCCTTTCTGCGCAAGTGGGTCCTACTTGGAATGATAGACCGTTCTTTCCATTTGTTGTGCTACCCTAGCCAATGGGTAAGGAGGTCAGCTGTCACCTTTATTGCCGCCAGCAGTGAGAGCTTAGGAGCAGTTGATTCTTATGTTTTTCTTGTCCCAGTAATAAGGTCCTTCCTTCGCAGGCAGCCAGCATCTCTAGCTTCAGAGAAAGCTCTTCTTTCGTGCCTGAAGCCACCAGTTTCAAAAGAACTGTACTGTCAGCTTGTGGAAAATGCAAAGAGTTCAGATATGCTGGAGAGACAAAGAAAGATTTGGTACAATTCGTCACCTCAGTCAAAACAATGGGAAACTGTAGATTTACTTGACAGAAGTAGCAGTGAATTGGATCGAATGAAAAACTGGCCTGGTAGAAAACATGATTTTCTGGGTTATAAATCTGCTAGTGATTTAACAAAACCAATTGATTTTACTGATTGTGAGGATAATCAGACCAAAGTGAAAGCTGTTGGAAGCTTAATACAAGATCCTTCGAGCATAATGGATGGCGGTGATCGCCTCCCTTCAGAAAAATTGCAGCTATCTGGCTTTGTGTCTCCGCAAGTCAGTGGTATGAGCAGCTTTATTGATAAATCATCTGAAGGCATTCCTTTGTACTATTTTAAGGAGGATAACAAGAGATCAGCAGGCACTGGTGCAGCAGCCTCTGATCCCTCATTTCCATATACTTCATTTGGATTTGGTTCTTCTTCTTTGCCTTGGATGGATCCTGTGAACAAGTCATTTAAATTGGCAAATTCAGTTCCAGCACCTAAGCTCGTGTCAGGTTCAATAAGCATTGGCAATAGTTCCACACTGTTGCGGAGAGTTGTACATGAAGGGGAAGATAGGGAAGCTGATCAATCAGCGTATGTGAATAGCAAGTTTCAGGACATTGGGTCTGGTACATCTAAAACGGGTTCCCTAACGATGGAAGACAACACAGCCGCAACAGATAGAACTGATTTGTCATCTTTTCCCAAAACATCTATGATTACTGATTCAGGATGGAGGCCTCGTGGAGTATTGGTTGCTCACCTCCAAGAGCACCGTTCTGCTATTAATGATATATCCATTTCAGCGGACCACAGCTTTTTTGTTAGCGCATCTGATGATTCTACTGTTAAGGTTTGGGATTCGAAAAAGCTGGAGAAGGATATCTCATTCAGGTCAAGGTTAACTTATTGTTTAGAAGGAAGCCGAGCTTTATGTGTTACAGTGCTCCAAGGTTCTGCTCAAGTTGTCGTTGGAGCATGTGATGGAACAATACATATGTTCTCTGTTGACTATATCTCCCGAGGACTCGGCAATGTTGTCGAGAAGTATTCTGGTATTGCTGATGTGAAAAAGAATGAAGTGGGAGAGGGTGCCATTGCAAGCCTCTTGAACTATTGTTCAGATGTTGGTGCCTCAAAAATGATTTTGTACAGCACTCAGAATTGTGGGCTCCATCTGTTGGACACAAGAACAAGCTCACATGCCTGGAACACCAAAGTTTATCCCAAAGAGGGCTATATATCATCTCTAGTTGCAGGTCCTTGTGGAAACTGGTTTGTATCAGGTTCCTCAAGAGGTGTACTTACACTTTGGGATTTGAGGTTCTGCATACCAGTTAACACATGGCAATATTCTCTTGCCTGCCCAATTGAGAGAATGTCTCTCTTTGTACCTCCTCCTAGTACCTCAGTGTCTGTAGCTGCAAGGCCCCTTGTTTATGTTGCAGCAGGTTGTAATGAAGTCTCTCTCTGGAATGCAGAGAATGGGAGCTGCCATCAGGTAAGGTGGAATTGTTCTTAAAGAAAAGAAGGCTTGACTTAAGTGATTTTAGTTCCATATACTAGTTGGTAACTTTGTCTTTATGTGGTCAGTTTTTCAGTCTATATAACTTGATATTTTCCTTTATTTAGTTTATGTGATGTGTCCCGTATAGATATACTTGAAGTGGCTACCGTGTCTGGTGATTTGAGATCCTTATAAGGATAGAGTCCAGTGTCTGAATCTGCGCCCTCCAGCTTTCTTTCCTTTTATACTGAGTGTTTGGATAATGAGATCTTTTGTCAGCACGTCGTAATTTCTTGGTGGTAGCTGATAGCTGATAGATGTTCAGGAAATTGGAAAATTCATGCTAGAATTGTTTGTGTTGGATGTAACTATTGAATTTGAAATTCATTTACGTTCATGATGGTCTTGTATAAAATATGGATGCTTGACTTCTGTAATCTATCATTTAAGATGAACCGATGTTCTTGGGACATTCTATGAGTTACAAAATATGTCTCTACTCTTGTGACTTTTTCCAACTTTTGCAATTTTGAATTTTTTTCTGCAGGTTTTGAGGGTAGCAAACAATGAGAATGAGGCTGAGAACTCTGACTTACCCCGGGCTTTAGCGAAGCCATCAAATAAGGCTAATCCTAAACAAGATCTAAGAAGAAATACTGGTTCAAAGTACCGAGTTGATGAATTGAGTGATCCGCCTCCTCGCCTTTCTAGCATTCGTGCATTGCTTCCATTACCTGGTGGTGATTTGTTAACAGGGGGTACTGACTTAAAAATACGTCGCTGGGACCATTGCAGGTTCTAAACTGTTTCTCTAGCTCTATGTTAAATTCACTCACTTTTTCCATTTAACTCAACAAGTCTATTGCATTTTTCAGCCCGGAACGAAGTTATTGTGTTTGCGGACCATCTATAAAGGGGGTTGTTAATGATGACTTTTATGAGACAAAGTCGAGCTTTGGCATACAAATAGTGCAGGTATACGAATTATCGTGTAAACTGAACAGGACCCACTTCCTCCTTTTACAGTTGTGACTTATAATTGTTGGGCTAATATCTAGCGTTTGCTTTTGTCATAAAAGGAGGCGAAGAGGCGACCTTTGGCCACAAGACTAACGGTGAAGGCAATCCTTGGAGCTGCTGCTGTTGATGCTGCTGGGTGTCACCGTGATTGTATTCTCTCTTTGGCTTCCGTAAAATTAAATCAGAGACTTCTGATATCAGGCAGCAGAGATGGAGCTGTTAAAGTTTGGAAGTAAAGTAACCTTGAGATACTGTATATATATATTATTGTACATATTCATAGTATGTAGCTTCTTTACTGTTCAGAAATGATAATTTGAATGTACAGAAGATAGCTTCTTTTGTGTGGAGATATATGACAGTTAGGGCTGGCAATGGATTGGGTGGAGCTCAATCCGCCTCCACCCGCCAACGATCCATCCATCACCCGACCCATCCATCACCCTATTTTTTTTAATCCACATCCGATCCACCCATCACCCACGGGTGAATCGGGTGCTTCGCGGATGGAAGCGACGAAGACTTATGAAAATTGGTCGATACTCAAGTCTTGTAGGTAATTTATGACAGTTAATAAATATGTCAGTTCAAATTTCACAAAAATGAACTTTACTTTGTTCATTTTATTGGAAGTAGAGAATTGTACGGATTAATTCGAGAATGGCAGGGTCTGGTAAATCCACAAAGTTGCATTTGATTATATCAACTGTTAAGATAAAATAAATAACATCAATCCTCCTAGTACTGTGAGTTCATATTTTTATGTGAAAACGATCAACATTTGTTATTCCCTTTCTTATGTTGTTCCATGTACGTTTTACTTGATCAAACTTAGAGTGGTATAATTAGCAGATAAAATATAATTTGTTCAATCTGTTTAAATTTGGACGAGTTAGCGACCCACATATTTCTTAAATCAAGTTATTTTCATTAGCCTGATTCAGTCAAATTAAAAATAGCATTTATTAAGCGTTTGGACATGCATTTTCATCTTATGAGATGAAATCATCGTTTGGACATGCGATTTCATCTCATGAGATGAAATTCCAAATCATCCAAAAAGGCATGATTTGAGATTTCAAATTTTAAATGTAAAAGTTGACCACAAGTTTATATTTTGTAAAAATAGATCCATAAATTGGTAGATATAATTAGCAATCATGTTTATCAATTATTTATATCAAATATTAAAAGATCTACCAGAAGAGAAATTTTCCACGAATCTCCGATAGTAACCTGCTAAGCCCAAGAAACTACGTACCTTAGTAGGAGTTGTGGGCCTCGGCCAATTCTTTACGGCCTCAATCTTATGACTATCGACCTTAATGCCTTCATGCGACACTATATGCCCCAGAAAAGCCACAGAGTTCAACCAGAACTCACATTTAAAGAACTTAGTGTACAACTTACGATCTTGGAGCGTCTGTAACACCGCTCTTAAATGATCAGTGTGCTCTGCTTTTGAGTGAGAATATAACAAGATGTCATCGATAAATACTATTACAAAGATATCCATAAACGGCTTGAACACCCAATTCATCAAATCCATGAAAGTCATTGGTGCATTAGTTAAACCGAAGGACATAACTAGGAATTCATAGTGACCATATCTGGTCCAGAAAACTGTATTCAGAATATCTTTCTCCTTAACTCGTAGTTGATGATACCCAGATTAGAGGTCCTTTGAGAAGTACTTGGCGTCTTGCAATTGATCAAACAGGTCGTCAATTCGGGGAAGCAAATACTTATTTTTAATAGTCACTTTGTTCAGCTGACGGTAATCGATACACATTAGCAATAAACCATCTTTCTCACGAACGAATAACACTGGTGCCCCACAGTGAAGTACTAGACCTAATAAAACCCTTTTCTAACAAGTCTTTAAGCTGAGCTTTAAATTGTTTTAGCTCTGCAGGAGCTATTCGATACGGAGGATTATATATAGGTTGAGTATCTGGAAGCACATCAATAGCAAAGTTGATTTTCCTTTCGGGAGGAAAGCCATGATGTCATCAGGAAATACGTCATGAAATTCATTAATGACAGAAACTGACTGAAGGCCTGAAGGTTTTGCCTCTGCATCCTGTACTCCTACCAAGTAATAAATATATCCTTTCACAATCATCTTTCGAGCCTTAAGGTAGGAACTAAACCTCCCCTTAGGCATTGCAACATTGCCCTTCTATTCAATGACGGGCTCGCCTGGAAAATTAAAGCGAATGACTTTCGTCCAACAATCAACATTAGCGTAGCAAGAAGCCAACCAATCCATGCCCATAATAACATCAAATTCCACCATTTCTAGCTCATTCAAGTCATCTACAGTATGGCGATCATAGATCTTTACATCACAGTTTTTATACACCCGCCTAATGACTATGGGCTCACCCACAGACATAGATAGTTCAAACGACTTATGTAACAATTCAGTCTCCTTTCCACACTTACCCGCAACAAAGGGTGTAATATATGACAAGGTAGAACCCGAATCTATCAAAGCATATGCGTCAAGATAGAAGATGGATAATATACCTATAACCATAACTGGAGATGACTCAAGATCCTACCAGCCTGACAAGGATTGAATGCGTAGGGACAGTTCGAACTAGATGCTGCTCCTCTGCCTCTACCTCTACCTCTATCGGCTAATGTCTGTGTACCCTGTCTAGACGGGCGTACTAACGAAGAAGAAACTATTATAGACCTTATCGGATGTGCCACACTGCCCCCGCCTCTCGTCGGACAAAATCGCATAATATGACCATGTCGTCCATATGAGTAACACGCATCCAAACCCTGAAGGCATTGCCCAAAATGAGTCCTACCACATCGACCAAAATATAGCATCGGTGGCCTCGCTAGACTAGAATCTCCTTTATGTTAGGAGTCTGACGCTCGTGAACTCTGACCCTAACAAGAATAAATGGTCTGATCACGACACTGGCCCTGAAACAACAGTGGTGCACTAGTCATCGGATAAGCTAGACGTCTAGGAAACTGAGGCCTAAAGCCACCTTGAAACTCTCATGTATCACCTCCGGACTGGCCCCTCTAATGCTGGCCCCTATCATGCTCTCGACTAGCTCGCTGCTGCCTTTTACGGTCCTCTAGATTATGTGCATAGGCCTGAATATGGGAGATATCTATATTCAGGTGCAAAGAAGTTGTAGTGCACTCATTCACCAAGTACGACCCCAAACCATTAACAAACTGATGTGCTTGATAACTCACGTCAATAACAATAGTACGAGTGTACCTAGCTAAGGAGTTGAACTGCAAACTATACTCTTGGACGCTCATATTACCCTACTCCAAATGTAAGAACATGTCTTTCCTGGTTCGTCGAAGCTCAACCAGCAAATACTGCTGTAAAAATGCCTTGGAGAACTCCCTCCATGTCGTTGGTAGGTCATTAGGTTCCCGAGTCTGCTCCCAAGTCTCATACCAGGTCACGACAATATCACGCAACCTATAGGAAGCTAACTCTACCTACTCAGCATCTGTAGCATGCATAACTCGTAAGGTCCGTTGTATCTGATCCAAAAAATCTTGTGGGTCTGCATTAGGATTAGTCCCTGTGAATACTGAAGGGTCCAGGTTGATAAAGTCCTGAAATCTCATGCTCACAACCCTATTATCAATATCGGGGATCTGACGATGGGCTTGAAAGGCCACTAATCGAGTCAATAATTGCACCGCACTCCACATATCTAGATCCTGATCAGAGGCAATCAGAGAAGGAACTGGAGGTACATCGGCTCCCCTAGGCCCTTTTGGAAGTGGTAGTGGGGTGGGGTCCTGGAGGCCCTAGATACAACCTTATCCTAGTGCTCTTATCTCCCCGGGTCAGCGGGTGGTACATGACTGGCACCCTCTCCCGCCTCCTCATCTAACCTCCGCAGAGCCTCATGTCATCTAGTAGTAGCAGACATATCTGAGAACATAAACATGATGGAGATTAGGAGTGGACAATTAGGATTCAACATTATCACACGATCTAGATCAGGAAGAAAAGTAACCATCTTAAATATCATATAGCTTCCTGCTTATAAGTGTGATGCACAACACACTCATAAATAAGACTTTAATAGATACAATTTTCAGACTCTCTAGGACAGACCTACTCTGATACCACATTTGTCACACCCAAACCTTGGGGGGTGGGGGGTGATCGGCACTCAGCACCCGAGGGTCTGAGCGAACCAACCGTAGCATCCTGGAACCTGTGATATGAAACTAGGGCCGACAAGGCCTCCATATAACCATAACAAGACAAGAATGAAAGACAACCTGCAACCAGAAAAGTCTCAACACAGTATATACAGATAACTAATACCGACAAATCCACAAGAAGATTACTACAACTGACAAAGGGACGACAAGGCTACGATAAAAATATACACGCCGTACACTAGTCTACAAGCCTCTAATAATGTTATAATATATCAACGGGTCAAGACAGGGCCTCGCCATACCTAAAATTCTAGGAATATGTACAACGATACCTATCGATTCCTGAAATGCAACTTTAGAGAAGTGGAGTGCGACAACCAACAGTTGGAGCAGGCAACCTATTAGGGAGGAATACCGCTCTGTCTATCTGTACATGTGAGCATGAATACAGTACCCAAAAAAGGGCATCAGTATGAAAGATGTACCGAATATGTAAGACAAGAGATATCAGTAAACATAAGGTGTAACAATAGGTATATGGAAACAGAAGTCAACCTGAAACTCATATCAAGCCGCTGAGCGCATAATCTGTCACAATAATTGTGTATATATATATATATATATATATATCAAGCCGCTCAATGGGGTTAATCGTATCATTGTATATCATACCCGGACTAGATCATAACTGGCCTTAATAGGACTCAGTAATGTCAAAACCAACTACAGTGGTATACGCATATAAGCGTCGTACCCGACCGATTATAGCACAGCTCGGTAAGAAAATAGATACATATATATAAGTGCAATGCAAGACAGACTCCCAAGGATATCACAAGCAAAGCCGAAGTGACCTATCGTCGTTATCCTCCGACTATTGTTATTGGCGCTACGTTCATGAGTCTTAATACAACCATTCTGGAACGTATAGAATTCGAGAGATGATATAGATTAGAAGTATTCAAAGGAGTATGATCATTTTAATAAGAAAGACTTATCGTTATTCGATTTCACAAAATGGGACTCTATTCAAAGAAACGATTTAATCAAATCATGCCAAGAAGGAAAGTTGCCCTACATACCTTGTCGATGAAGTTAGTTACGTTCAGCGAAGCCTTGTACGTGGTGTGGACGAGTATCATAACTAGCCAAGATTGCACCTTGAGACCTAATTCTAATACTTGGGTAACTCCTCCACCAACGTAAAAACAAACTAGTAACGATATAACTTGTATTACAAACTTTCTTGCGAGATATTCACGCGATTGCTCCTTTCGGATTATACTTAGACAAGTATGGAACACTTAGGGAGCTTTTGGAAGCTTAGAGGGTCTATTTTGATGAGAGAAATGAGGTTGAGCTTCCATGGATTTAAAAGAGTATAACACCGTCACACCGCCTAACTTTTACGTTAGGTTTTACGGTGGCTCCACCCACCGTAAAATGTTTTAAGACTCATAACACTACCTTTGTAAAACACTATCTCCAACACCAACTCTATGTTACCTTTTACGGTGGAGGTCTAAGAGTTTTAGAGCCCGTAAAACATTTTACTGCCGTAACTCTCACCGTAAAGCACAGAAATCCCTCAAGTTGCGAAGAAACTTATTCCTTTCGATTCGATTGTGCTTTATACGTCTTGACACATCCTTAACCTGTCCCAACACCCCACTGTCCTTACGGGAACTCTCATTCATTATTTTTAACACGTAACCTAGTTAGTGACGCTTTCCGACGGGAAAAACTATGGGGTGTAACAATATAGTGTATAAGAATGTATATGTAATGTATAATAGTGTATAAGGATGTATATGTGACGTTACAAAAAAAGATGAGGAATTTATATATAGATATACATTACATATACATTATTTATACACCGATGATACAATGAGATACATGGCAGTAAACTGGATGTGTGGGCTGTATATATGAATTATTACCCCAATTTAAAAGTGGGTCAAAAGTAATTGAAGCTGCCCTAATTTAAAAGTGGACTAAAATTGCAAAAATGACCTTTTTAGGATCCCATTTAAAGAATAATAAATTTTTTAGAAGTTTCTAAAGTTTAGCTGCTTCATAATCAACTTCAAACATGTGAGTCTGATGTTGAGATTACGAGTTTGAAGTTTATAAATTCAGACTCTTGGATTTGAAAATTTTTCCAAAGCATAATTTCGACGTATGAAGTTTGAATGGAGTTCAAATTTAGGCTTCAACGTAGTCCAACTTCAAATCCGTAGGTTTTAATTTGAGCTTTGACTTTTTCAAACTTCAAATTTCGAATACGAGGTTAAGCTTTGAAAAAAATGAAGGTTTGGAAAAAAGAAGAAGAAGCAACAACAACTGAAATTCTAAAACAACAATAACAACAAATCTAGTGGAATTCCACAAGTGAGGCCTGAGAAGAGTATGTTGTACGAAGATCTTACCCATATATTAGGAGGTAGGGAGACTGTTTTTAAAAATTAAATATATTTTAAATAAAAGTACTCAAAGCAGCTACTTAGGTGCAAATTTTTCAAAAAGAAAGTAGTGTAATCACCCTTAATGTGAAGCTTTACTAGTTCTAGTTTTATCGGTCCAGTTAGAAAGGGTGATTTGTAAGAATAACATTGTAGATTGGTGGTCTTAAATTTTTAACCTCGCTTGCTCAAAAAGTGAATTTTTTTAAATTTATTAAGTATTGACTTTTAATTTAAACGAAGAATCGGAACATGAAAACCTAGTTTCAAATAGTGAAATACTTGTAAGTTTCACTCACAAAATTCACATATTTTTTTTTTTGCAATTTCAACTTTCAAAAAGGTTTGCCCATTGTATAAGCGGAAGTCAAAAGTCCAAGACGACCCGTTTTCAAGGTAATTGAGTGTCAGAAGGCCCAAAAGAGAGCAAACATCGCAGTCCATGAAGATGGGCCAATCTAACCAACAGTCCGACCCACTAAGCCGAAATCTGCCCATTTCCATTTGCATACTCTAATACCAAAATGGAAGGAGGAGAATTCCAAAAACCGCTCATTTCACATTCTCAACTTTCTCTCTCTAAAACTCTCTCTCTAGCACACACAAATCCATCAATGGCGTCGCCACGCGAAGAGAATGTCTACATGGCGAAGCTTGCTGAGCAAGCTGAACGCTACGAGGAGATGGTAGAGTTCATGGAGAAAGTCGTCGGCGCCGGCGACGAAGAACTCACCGTCGAGGAACGCAACCTTCTTTCCGTCGCGTATAAAAACGTGATCGGAGCAAGGCGAGCATCGTGGCGTATAATTTCATCGATCGAGCAGAAAGAGGAAAGTCGTGGTAACGAAGATCACGTTGCTTCGATTAAAACCTATAGATCTCAGATCGAAACGGAATTAACTTCGATCTGTAACGGTATACTCAAATTGCTTGATTCTAAGCTCATTAACACGGCTGCTATTGGCGATTCGAAGGTTTTTTATTTGAAAATGAAAGGAGATTATTACCGGTACTTGGCTGAGTTCAAAACTGGAGCTGAACGAAAAGAAGCTGCTGAGAATACTCTCTCAGCGTATAAAGCTGCTCAGGTGATGTTCTATGTGTATCACTTTTGGTCCTTCAATTATTTGTAAATTCTAGTTTTGATACCTGTGATATCTGACTTGCCACATTTAACCTTCAATTAATATGAAATGTGCACTTTTGATCCCTTTGCTTGTGAATATTCACACACTTACCATAATTATTTTGATGTTCTCTGTGTATCACTTTTGGTCCTTCAATTATTTGTAAATTCTAGTTTTGATCCCTATGATATCTGACTTAACACATTTAACCCTCAATTAATATGAAATGTGCACTTTTGATCCCTTTGTTAGTGAATATTCACAAACTTACCATACTTACTAGTCGTCGTTCCGCCGCTTAATTACTCATGTGTTATGTGAAGTTTGTATTGTTACACTCCATATTTGATGGAAATTGGAAATATAGTTAAAATATACCATACTTCTTACATAAAAGGACTAAAAACACACATTTCCATTAATTGAAGGTCAAATGTGCTTGGTCAGATATCACAAAGAACAAAATCAGAATATACCTATAATTTAGGGACTAAAAATGCTATTATCTCAATTTGGAAATTGCCTAAGCAGTACTGCAAATCACAATACAACTACTATACATTAAAAGTCATTATCGAGGGAAAAAAGGTTTACTTGTGCTGAACAATGTGGTATTAGTTTGTCCAAGTATGAAACTGACGTCTTGTTCTTGTTTCCAGGATATTGCTAATGGGGAATTAGCCCCTACACACCCAATCCGATTGGGGTTAGCTCTCAATTTCTCAGTGTTTTACTATGAGATATTGAATTCTCCTGATCGTGCTTGTAATCTCGCCAAACAGGTAACAAATTTATTGTATCTCTTGTTTCCTGAATGAGCATCCAGTGTAATTCTGAAAAGAAATATGGATTTTGGATCTATTTAATGATGCTTATGGGTTGTATGGTTGTTGTAAAAGGCCTTTGATGAGGCAATAGCTGAGCTTGACACCCTTGGAGAGGAGTCCTACAAGGATAGCACTTTGATTATGCAACTTCTCCGTGATAATCTCACGTTGTGGACCACAGATATGCAGGTAAATTCTTGTGTTCTCTTGTTTATTGGATTGTTTTGTTTTTGTGATAGTTTGGCTAATCCATCTCTTGTTGACTTTTCTTCTTCAGGATGACGGAACCGATGAAATCAAAGAACCATCAAAAGCAGATTAGCAGCAGTAATGTGAGTTGAACCTCTTTGCTTGGGATTGAGAACCAATGATGTAACTTTGCTCATTGATCAAAATTGGATGTTTGTAGACCTAAATCCCGTGATTTGTAATACCTAAAGGCACTGTTTCTTGCCATTTGTTGTTTTCAGCGAAGATTACTTTTTGTCTCAGCATTTCTCTTGTATTTGGATGCTCTGATGAAGCACTCTTATTTCGTGGAAATGAATTCTTATTGTTACGAAGCAAATAGCACTTTGTATTTCCCTTTTCTCATAGAAATGGGGCATTGCGGATTTGATCTCCCTTTAAATTCTGCATTTTGATTGCCTACTTCATCTTGTGTTTACATGGATGTGTTTAATAACCTTGTATAAACTCAAGATTGAATTTTTCGGAGACACATCTTTTGTGTTGCATTCACATACTCTTAAGATATATGGGAAAATCTTTATTGCAGGCAGTAAGTGCATATGCATCCATTCCTTCAGCTTGGATATTTCTTGAAGAATAATTACTCTGCGGCTCTGCCTCTACTCAATATCCCATCTGTTCAAGTAGTCCCTTTTCTTAATTTTTGGTAGGTATTCACAATTAGTGTATATAGATCTCTGTGACAAACCTTGGGAATAACGTTATTCTCGGTTTCTGGATTGGCAAATAACTAGTTGTTGACTTCTGATTTCATTTGTCCCATTTTTAAATGTCTCGCCAAGCATGATGTTGCACACTACTAGTACTATCCTTTTTTTTCAAAAAAAGGTGGGCAGCCATTGTTCTTGCCTTATTCATTGAATAAAGTTCTCATTTGGGGCGGCAACATCTCATTGGCTAGCTGTCTAGTTTAATCAAGATTCTCTATTGAATTTTGGGTTTGAAATTTGAAAACTTCAAATGCTGTAAATATTGGCTACAGAATTAGAGATTTTGAGTACTAAACTCTAATAGAGTGCTGTTTACCCTTTAGTAATTGTGAAAGTGTTTCCAGCATCAGCACCAGAAACTTTGACTGGCGAAAGGCAAAATAATGCCTGATACTTGCCATTACTTTAACTGATACGCTAAAACATTTTCTTGATGAATAAAGCTGGTACTGGACTCTTTTTGTTCCGCTTTTCCAAACTTTACAGTTTGATTCACGAGCCTGCAAAATTGTTGGTCCTTGGTGTATGTCATTCAAGTCTATTATTTATTGCTAGCGATGAAATCCAATTTGGAGTGGGTCAAAAAACTCTGATTATGCATCCTACTGTAAGCGTTAGGGTTCTCAACTGAACAGATTGATGACAAGTTTCACAGGCGCTCTCTCAACCTCTTTCAATGTTATTAAAAGCTATCGCGTCATTGTTGCTTTAAACTATGACGTGCAAACGAAAAGTGGTGGTTTTTTAAATTTCAACTATGAGGGATTATTGTGCACTTCTTGTTTTTCGCTTCAAGCCTCGTGGAACTTTCTTCTTCTTTTTTGTGCTTTCACTTTTATAAACAATGCTCCATTCCTCTCGTTGTAATCCCCCCTCCCCTCCCCAAACCCAACATGCAATGACTACTAATTTTGTTGCGTGTCGTGGATGTCTCCTCCAATTTGCATACATGTGTGAATACAGATTTTTTGCAACACCTTTGAATGTGAACTTGTGCCTGGTTGACTTGCAGAGTTGCAGTTATCTGAAGCTACTAATATGTCCTTTGACCCATACAAAAGGGCATTAAATGGGGTTGACACAATGTAAACGTTCTTTGAGGTTTTAAATGTCAAGTGGTCTACATTTTCATCCATACTGTGCAGCAGGTTAGTTCTTCCTCAAACATTAACGAATAAAAACATCAACTTAAAGTTTATGCAAAAGATTTACCACAACTAGGTCACCTAAAGGCTATTATATGTAAACTCTCTATAGTAACTACTGATGACAAATAGGAAAATTCTTGGATCCTTTCAATTATTTGTACTTTATTTGCAGCTCAGCTTTGTGCTGTATAGCATTTTAAAATTAACTACAAGTTAGAATTATGTTTTCAAATTTTGAGCTGTTTGATAGCACCATGTGAACAGCAAGACACAAGTACATTCACACAACATTGTTGCAGAGAAAGTTGCTACTCACTATGTTCCAGTTTGTTTGATACTTTTCATTTTTCTAGTGTCAAAATTCTTAATTTTGACCGTCTGTTTGAATATAGAATCTTTATATTTTTTGAAATAAAATTGACATAATTGAAAACTACGTAAAAAGTACTATAAGTCACCATAATTAATAATTTAAAATAATTAAAAAACATGAAAAAATTATGGTCAAAGAACAATTCGTTTGACTCTCGAAAAGTGAAAAGTGTCAAACGAATTGGGGCGGAAGGAGTATTAAGCTAGAAATTTGGAACCTATCATTTTAATTTTAGGCTTCTTGTAACACCTCGTACCTCCAAACTTAGCCATATTTATGATTCAGGGTAGAGATGGCAGTGGATCCTGGACCCGATCCAGATCCGTTTTATAAGATATGGATCTTCAAAATTTAGACCCGACGGATCCGGATCGGACCCGGATCCATTTCTGACGGATCGGATCTGGATCTTGTATTTGAGATTAGTATCCGGTCCAGATCCGACCCGTGGATCCGTTTTTTATTAAATATATTCATAACCTAGAATGTAATTTTATAAGTATTTTCTTAGAATTGCTAAGCACATCCTTGCAAGTTTAGTTCTCAAAACAAGTTTAATTTATCCCCGCGTTAACTCAAACCAAAAAATAAAGAGGTAACTTCGATAATAAAATCAATGTTATATTAGTGAATGACTAACATCTCCATAGACAAGTAGTTAAAATTATATTCACTTCATTTGTGATGATTCCAAGCACATGCAAGTTCTGCATTGTGGAAATACTAGTCAGCATTTTCCACAACTATTGTCATTGTCCAACATTTTCAATTAATAGCTCACAATCAAAATGAGACAACGAACAAAATATCTCATATGGACATTTCAAAATTGAAACACAGTAATCTGTTAGCTAAGTAAAAATCGTTTGTCAGTTAAAAAAAAATTCTTCGCAAGGTTACATTTTTAGCAAGGCAACTTTTTTTACATGTGGATCCAGATCCGATCCGTGGATCCGGATTTGGATATGATTTTTTTGGACCCGATGGATCTGGATCTGGATCTGGATTCAGGTATGAAAAACGGATCTGGATCTAGTACGATCCGGTCCAGATTCGATCCGTTGCCATCCCTAATTCAGGGGTTTAGAAAACCAAAACGGGGAATTTAAAGTTGAAAAATCAGTTTTAGTTCTGCAGACCTAGATTTACTCCCCCAGAATGACGGAGCATAAAAAGTTTTACGGATCATCGAAGTGAGCCGTCAATTCTGTTTTGAAATTGACGGAACCCTATAGTTTTTACGGACCGTATAAGATTACACGACCCGTCCTTTTTTACCGTAACGCTCCTTCCAACTTTTTGAGATCACTGATATTGACATTTGGATGACGATCCATTTATACGGACCGTACAATATTATACAGTCTAGACCCAGACCGTAGAAAATTCGATGGTCCGTCGAATTTGATCGTAAAAGTCCCGACGAACTGAACAGTATAAATACGCAGACTTAGTTCCAAAATCAGTTTTTCATACTCTCAAGCCCTAGAATGAAGTTTCTCTTTTCCCAACCTTCTCCTACATCCATGTAAGCCTTTTTCACGCGATTCTAAGTGATTCTAACATAATCATCATGAATTTTAAATAGAATCCATTGTTCTTAACCTAGGGTTTTCAAGATAAACTCATTCCAAGGTTTCAAGGTTCAAGCTTTGGATTCCTGCTTCCAAGTTCAGATTTTAAGATGAGTATTGGAGCGAATAAGGTATGTAGAACTTCTATCCACATGTGGAAATATCCATGTCCTTCCCCACGCCACGTTTTTTCATGAAACACAAATTCTTCATAAGTTTAGGATTTTGTTCCATTATCATGATAACTCTAATACATGTAATATTATATAACATGTCTATATTACAATTCATCAATTATATTCATCATAGGTCATTATGATTGTCATGAACATGTTCGAAATCCGTGAAAGCATGCTTTGAATTCCATGAGTTCTTAAATACAAGTTATAATTATTATTACACAATTTCCATGAAATTATACATGCTCTTCATGATTTATGCAAGTTATATGATATATCTATTCACATGTTAAACTATAATTGCAAACCATGTTTTACAAGTTATTTTTATGAAATTCATGGGCTTACAAGCCAACTACTTTTAAGTACATGTCTTGGGAGTTGCATAAATTACCGAGAAGGCTCTTACAGCCTGAAACTACGTAGGATAAGGGTCGCTCCGCCCAGAATTCAGATTATTGATTAGATCGTTTCATATTATGTTCATGTCTCATACCCCGGCAAGGTATGGAGCGCTCTGCTGGTCGGGCCAGTTACCAGACTCCACGTACCCACATGGTGATTTCATGTTGTCGGTTATACTACTGCTCTCTCCATAGATATACAGATATACAATTTAAAATTTTTACACATGTTATTACATTCGTATTCATGTTAAGTTTTAGTTTCAGTTTCATGTTCCTATTATATCATGTGCCTTCTTATTCTTTCAGTTGCTTTACATACAGTACAATTCAAATGTACTAACGTCCCTTTGATCGGAGCCTGCACTTCACGGTGCAGGTACTGAGTTTCATGACGAAGGATGTGCTTACTAGGGTTTACCTCAGTATCAGCTATTGGTGAGCCACATCTCATTCGAGGTGTTAGTCACTTATTTTACATGTCATGTTTTATAGCAGAGGTATGCCAGTCCTGGTAAATAGTTTTGCAGACTCATGTTTCAAAGGTTCTATAGACTAGACTAGCTATCATGTCATGTCAGTATTATTTTCAGACTTAGTATATTTTATTCAGATATTTCCGCTATTATATTTCAGACTATATTTTCAGTAATTATGTTTTACATGCTTTAAATCATTGCTATTGCATGCTTTTGATAACCATGTTGATTCAACAAGCCATGTGGTTCGCTCGGTCACATGCAGTTAGGCACCGAGTGCCGTATTTCACCCGGGACATGCTTCGGGGCGTTACACTTCTGTTGTAAAGTATGTAGTCTTGAAAAAAAACCGTTTTAGCTTCAATTTGTCACAAAATCAACATTTTTTAGCTACTAATATGTGTATTTAAAATATTTGAATT
Organism: Anisodus acutangulus; assembly: GCA_029783415.1. NCBI lineage: Eukaryota > Viridiplantae > Streptophyta > Magnoliopsida > Solanales > Solanaceae > Anisodus > Anisodus acutangulus. The sequence continues at coordinate 59,181,410 of CM056492.1, read as the reverse complement.
AACACCTACATCCCATTGTTTCTATCTGAAATATTTGAATTAACACCTACATCCCATTGTTTCTATCTGAAATATTTGACTTCCAAACTCCAAGTACGATTATAGGAAGAGTTTGACCGAGTAACTCTTTTTACCCACTAAAGTTTAGGCAGATAGAACGAAATCAACTAATTTTATTTTTCCACTAGGATCCGTACCAGGTTTCCCATGACTTGATTATAATTTTATTGACTATTAGGCCACACTCGTGAGTTTATGGCACAAACCTTATTCTTTTGCACACAGTCCATTTTAGGATCTCAATAATACGTTGGGCTACTCTGCTTCGTTCAAGCTCGTATAAAATAATTAATTTCATATCCATGAAGGGGCAAACACCATTATTAGATTCTTCTAGCTAAGACAATTACAAGATTACTTGAAAATCAATTACGTAATATAATTAATATAATATGTGTAGTGTTATAAAACAGTGAACAAACTTTTACACTTACATATCATGCATTTTCACTCGAAGTACACACAGTACTGGATAAGTAATAGGGACGACTTCACTAAGGAAACTAGGTTAAAAAATCGACATATTAACTTGCAGCTTAAAAACAACACCACTTTAAGAGATGCTAACTTCTATGTTTCCAAAAATGTGTTCTTAGTCTTGTTAAGCCTCTTGACTACGTCTGTCATAGTTATTCTTGACTCTGGTTTTTCATTTGTGCAATCTAAAGCCAATTCTATCAGGGAGGATATGCAGATTTCACTTTTGGAATTGACATGTTTTTCGTCATGAAAAAGATTGACATCCACAACTTCCATAATTGTCTTGGGAAATGCTCGTCTTATCCACTGCCTCAAGCCAAAATTTTCATTGAATATTTCATCACCAATTGGTCTTCTTTTTGTCAATACCTCTATCATCATGATGCCATAGCTGTAAACATCCCCACTAGTGGACACTCTACCCTCCAAGCCATATTCTTAGAAGAATGAAAATGAATAAATAAATAAATTAGATTCAAAGTATAATAATAATAATTTTGTACAATCAAAGTGAAAGAAATAATTCCCTTGATTATTTTCATTAATTGAAAGGCTATATATACATGTTACGTATTTCCATAATAGGAGAATCATATTTCTAAAACCTTATTCTACCATAATTCTAACTATACAATTATGGTAAGTGTACAAGACTAATTAAGGTAACAATATTACAACAATATATACCAAATATACACTAATATAAAACCCCAACCCGAGATGGGCTTTGCTGCCCTCTTCCGTGTTGGGCTGACTTCCGAGATGGGCTTTGTTGTGATTACCCGTGATATACACTTATGTATATTAAGTGTATATATCACGGGTATATATACCTTGTTTAACATAGAGAATTGATTTCTATTAAGTTCTATAATTCAGAAGGGCTTAATTATGATAAGTGAAAATCTAAGAGAAAGAGTTTATGATAAGTTAAAAAGAACGAAACAAGTATACATACCTGGTGCAATGTAACCAAGAGTGCCTAAAGTCGCAGTATGTGCCATGGACTTGCTTACAGATAATATCTTAGAGATGCCAAAATCACCAACATGTGCCACCATTTCTTCATCCAAAATAACGTTGGCTGGCTTTAAGTCGCAATGAACTATCGGAGTGTCATGACCATGATGTAGATATTCAATTGCCACAGCCACATCAAGCATTATGGTGACTCTTTGAGGAAGGTTTAAGTGGAGATCTTCTTTGTACAACCAATTATCAAGACTTCCATGGGGCATATACTGTAGAACAAAGGCTCTTATGTATTCACTGGAGCAAGTAGTAATCACCGAAACAAGATTTCTGTGCCTAACATTTCTCATCACTTCACATTCAGTATCAAACCTTTTGCATACTTCCTCATTTTGCAAATCCAGAACCTTTATTGCCACCACAGTTCCATTAGATAATGTGCCTTTGTACACAGAGCCAGAACCTCCCACACCAATTAAATTTGATCCATCAAAATTATTGGTCGCTCGTTGAATCTCTTGATAAGAAACTAATTGATGAGTCCTGATCCCCAGTACCTCTTCAACATCTTTGGACTTCCCTTTCTTCTGTCGTTTCATTATCCAAATTGAAGTCAACAACAATATCAGAAAGGATGAAATAACCACTGGAATGATAATTTTTAGCACAAGCTTCTTAGACTTTGATTGATGTCCAGGATTAGTGATAGCACAAGCAGGAACCTGCAATATGTGCATTCCACATAGACCTCTATTCCCTAGGAAAGATTGTGGAGTGAAATTTGCAAAAACACGACCACTGGGTATTTCACCTTCTAATTCATTAAATGAAACATTGATACTTATAAGGTGTGATAGTTTCTCCAGTGACTTAGGAATAGTACCTGATATGGTATTTAATGACAAATCCAAGAATTCCAGGCTTACCAAGCTGGCAAAGGATAATGGAATTGGGCCAGAAAATGAGTTGTTTGATAGAAAAAGATACTGCAGGTTCTCGAGGTCCCCTATTCTTCTTGGTATTATGCCCGAAAGGTGGTTACCAGAAAGATCTATTGCTATAATGGCCTTCAGTTCTCCAATATTTGGCGAAAGTTCTCCTTGTATAGAATTTCGTGAAATGTTTAGGCGGAGAAGGCCACTCATTTTCCAGAGGCTCAAAGGAAGCGTTGATGAAAGTTTATTAGAACCCAAATAGAGGTGTTGTAGCATGCTAAGATTCCCTATACATGCTGGAATTAACCCAAAGAGCTCATTATCATGCAGAGATAATAGAACCAAATTAGATAAATGACAAACTACCTCTGGAATATTCCCTTGCAATGTATTGTTATATAGATAGAGACCTTGTAGTTGTTCAAGCTTACCGACCTCAAAAGGAATGTTTCCCATCAAGTTGTTATCCTCAAGACCTAGCGACAATAGACCGCTTATGTTGCCTATACCTGTGGGAATGAGGCCACTTATGTGTGCATCCGCTATATGAAAGTTTTTAATAGTAGATGAAAGATTCCCAATAGAATTGGGCAAAACACCATTCAACAGATTGGAACTCAGTTCTAGATATTGCAACATCCTACAGTCCGCCAAGGAATCAAAGAATTGCAACTCATGTTTACTTGGTTCATTGGTAAGTTGATTATCAGATAGAAACAATCCCCACAGCTCACGGAGATTTCCCAAATTAGTAGGAATAGTGCCTGTGAGAAAGTTATGTTCTAGCCCCAATGCCTCAAGCTTGGAAGCATTTGTGATGTATAGAGGAATTTCCCCTTCAAGCTGATTGTTTCCCAAGAAAAGTTGTTCCAGGTTTGGAAGATGAAGACCTGTAGTGGTTGGGATTCTCCCCGAGAGGTTATTGAAGCTGAATTCGATAATTTCCAAAGAAGATATATTAAAAATAGCCTCCGGAATTTGACCACTTAATCTATAATTTTGGACAAAGATAATTTGCCTCAAATTTAATAGCTTCTCCAATTCCAGAGGAATTGGCCCCTCCAAGTGATTGCTTCCACAATAAAGATTTTGCAGAGTGGAAATATTGCCCAATGAAGTGGGAATAGTCCCTGTTATTGGATTATCACCAATATAAAAATCCTCGAGCTTGGATAAACAACCAATATTTTTGGGTATTTCTCCGGTTATGTTGTTGGAAGATATGGACAACCCTTTTAGCTCCCTGAGTTGGCAAATGTTGGAAGGAATGCAACCAGAAATTTTGTTGTTAGATATACTTAATTGCTCTAGATTTGACACAATATTCTCTTCACCAAGCAAGAGAGGACCAGAAAGGCTATTGATTCCCAGACCGATGGTAAGTAGCGAGGAGATATCAAACAGTACTGCTGGAATAGAACCTGTTAACTGATTATCAGTCAAGGACAAATATGTAAGTTGTCTTAGATTACCAATTTCCTTTGGAATGTTGCCGCTGACTCTATTCCCATACAAACTGAAGCTCAACAACTTTGTGGCGTTTCCAACCGTAGGAGGGATTATACCCGTGAGGCTATTGTTCCTGAGATTTAAGACTCTGAGTTCCGGTACATACCATGGACCTTTCCACATTTCACCACTGAATTTATTGAAAGCCAATGAAATATTTTGAACTCTCCGGTGCTGAAATAGACTTGTTGGAATACTTCCTTCTAGCTGATTGTTTTGAACATCAATCACTCGCAAGCGAGGCAAGTGGCCAAGTACGTAAGGGATGCCACCACGGAAGCTGTTGTTCCCAAGATTGAGCACACTGAGAAAGGACAAATTGGCCAAAGACGGGGAAATTGTGCCTTGAAGTTCCAAATTAGGAAGCGCCAAGGCCACAACCCTTTGCCTTTTTGAACTGCAAGTGATACCAAACCAAGAGCAAAAAGAAGTATTCTTGGTCCAATTATCGGCCAAAAACTGACTAGGACTCGTAATAAGATTTTGGAAAGCTAGTAGAGCTTCTTGGTCTGTCTCATTTGAGGAAGCAAATGATATAGAAAATTGAACTAGAAAGAGAAGAATCAATAAGAAAGTGTGCTTCTCCATGCTGTTACTATGCACTTGAAATAGAATGTTTAAGGAATTTGGACACTGGAATTGTGTGGGGTATTGCCAGAGATCAAAGTTACTCCACTATATAGCACCAAAACAAATAACATGTTGAAAAGGATAGACTATAATTTGGAAGATGTGAAAACAGATTAAAAGGAGGAAAAAAAATAGCAAAAGGAAAATAGAATCTGTCCATTTCCCTTGATAGTTGACTAGTTGGGTTGTGTTTCACAAATCGGAATATAAGTCGGCTAACTCATAATAGAAATTAGAAGAAATTAATCTTCTTTCCATAAAGTATAATGAGGAAAGGATAATTCTTTATGTGGTTCTGATAGAAAGCTTTATATGGTTCAGAACCAAGTCAATGAGAATCAATAGGAATCCATGCAGTCCACAGAAGTTGTCCCATAACCCAAGTCAATGGGAATAAGTTACTCCCTCCGTCCCATATTGATAGAATATATTAGTCATATATACCGTGTATATTGGATTAATATATACACGGTTTCCATCTGTATACCGTGTGTATATTATTACCATATATTCACGGTAATCACTTACCATATATTTGTAGAATTCTTGTACAAGTATAATTATGGTAGTATCTTGTATTAGAAAAAGGTAATAGTCTTGTATTAGGAAAAGGTAAATTTATTTTTCATAATTAGAGATTGTATATCATGTATATATATCTCTTCATTAATGAAAATAATCAAGGGATTATTCTCTTTCATGGTATCAGAAGTCTAGGGCAAATTTTCCTTCTCCAAACCCTCTCTTCCGCCACCCTACCTCTCGGATTCCAACCATCGGCCGACGGCCGACCGACTCCTCCCTCCCAATTTTATTCCAAATCTCTAATTATCCTCTTTTTCTTTCATCATGTCTACCACAAAGAACACGTTTTATCCTGCCCTTGCAGTCTCCAACATCAAGAACAACATCCCTCTCGTTCTTGAGATGGAAAACACCCAATACGCGACGTGGGAGGAACTATTCAAAGTTCACGCACGGTCTAATCGAGTCCTTCATCACATCATCCCCGACAACAGGCAAGGAGAATGTGCCTACTACCGATGATGAAATAGAGTTGTGGGCAACTCTTGATGCTATGGTACTCCAGTGGATTTATTCCACTATCTCTACGGACCTTTTGCAAACTATTATTGAACCCGACACCACGACAATGAAAGCATGGATTAGGTTGCGTGATATATTCCAGGATAACAAAAATTCCCGTGTCGTGACCCTTGAGCAGGAATTCTCCCACATCAACATGGAGGATTTTCCGAATGTCTCCGCCTATTGTAAAAGGCTCAAGGAGTTGTCGGATCAACTCAAGAACATTGGCGCGCCCGTCACGAACGACCATTTTGTTCTTCAGATGGCTGCAGGCCTCTCCGAGGCTTATAATGGCATTGGGACGCTCCTTCGACAAAGTAATCCTCTCCCGCCGTTCTACCAAGCACGTTCCATGCTCACCTTAGAAGAAGCCAACTTGGCTAAAAAAGCATCTACTGGAGCCAATTTTTCCATGATGGTGGCCACGTCCGCTGACCCTCACTCATTTTCGGATAATTCTAGCCAAAACCGTAACAATGGTGGCGGAAAAAGGGCGAAAATCAGAAAAATGGTGGCAAAAACCGCGGCGGTGGCAGTACAGGCATCAAGGGCGCCAGTGGCCAACCGGCTGGGCCGCAACACCACTGGCCGCAGCCTTAGGCCAGTGCACCGTGGCTGTGGGGCTGCGCCAGTGGGCAATAGCCCACGCCATAATTTCCAGGATACCAAGCAGCGAATTGGACTAGGCCCAACAGGCCCCAATAATTTCAGCCGACCCAGCAATCACGACTGGGCCTTGGAAGCAGGCTGTTCTGCTTGTTACTCGGCCTCAGTAGGCCTTCGCTCCTGCGGGTCCAGCGACGGTTCCGACTCCCACAGATATTGAGGCCACGATGTATACGCTTGGATTAAATCCTCCGGACGCAAATTAGTACATGGACACCGGGGCCACTTCTCATATGACGTCCGTGCCAGGTAATCTCTCGTCTTATTTCAATTTGAGCAAAAATCGTGGCATAATTGTTGGTGATGGTAATTCAATTCCAATTCGTCGTTATGGTCACACAAATTTATTTCTCCTGAACCCACATTTAGCCTTGAAAAATGTCCTTCATGCTCCTCACTTAATTAAAAATTTGGTGTATGTTCGAAAATTTACAACTGATAATTGGGTTTCTGTTGACTTTGACCCTTTTGGATTTTCTGTGAAGGATTGCACGACAGTGATACCTCTAATGAGGTGTAATAGTCGGGGAGAGTTTTATCCAGTCACCACCACGACCACCACTTCCACTAGTCAAGCCACACAGTCAACATTTGCCGCTCTAGCACCTTCCTTGTGGCATGCACGTTTGGGTTATCCATGGGCGGCTGTTCTTTCCTATTTTAAAAACAATAATTTTATTAAATGTAATAGTACGCACAGTACTAATATTTGTCCTTCTTGTCTGTTTAGGAAACATGTTAAATTACCGTTTGTAGCTTCAAATTCTAGTACTTTGTTGTCATTTGATATTACTCATAGTGATTTGTAGACATCTCCCATTTTGAGCTCTTTGAGCCACCGTTATTATGTGTTATTTTTGGATGATTATTCTAATTTTTTGTGGAACTTTCCTTTATCTAAAAAGTTTCAAGTTTTTACACATTCTTATCATTTAGAGCATTCATCCTTACCCAATTTGAACGGAAAATTAAAAACATTCATGTGATAATGGAAGGAAATTTGATAATGGGCCGTTTCGAAAATTTTGTAATATTAATGGCATATCTTTTAGATTTTCTTGTCCTCATACGTCCTCACAAAATGGGAAAGCCGAAAGAAAAATTCGTACCATTAATAATATTGTTCGGACCTTACTAGCCCATGCTTTCTTACCACCTTCTTTTTGGCATCATGCGTTACAAATGGATACTTACCTCCTTAACATACTCCCTAGCAAAGGATTAGCATATCAATCTCCACTAACAATCCTTTATCATAAAGATCCTTCGTACTCTCATCTTAGGATATTTGGGTGTTTGTGCTATCCACTCTTTCCGTCCACTACAATTTATAAACTTCAAGCCCATTCTACCGCTTGTGTGTTTTTGGGTTATCCTTCTAATTATCGTGGTTACAAATGTTTTGATTTATCATCGAATAAAATCATAATTAATCGTCATGTCATTTTTTATGAAACCCAATTTCTGTTTGCTAAATTGTGTAATCCCCTGTTTAATTCTTATAATATTTTGGATGATGGGCTATCACCGTATACCATCCACCATTTGGCCCAGCATTCCCGTGACCCGATTCAGCTAGCAGGCCCACTGCCTGCTGGCCCAAATTTATGTAAGTTGTCTTAGATAATTAGATTACCAATCTCCTTCGGAATGTTGCCGTTGATTCTATTCCCAGACAAACTGAAGTTCAGCAACTTTGTGGCATTTCCAACAGAAGCAGGGATTATACCTGTGAGGCTATTGTTGGTGAGATCCAAGACTCCAAGTTCTGGTACATACATGGACCTTTCCACAATTCACCACTGAGCTTATTGGAAGCCAATGAAATAATTTGAACTCTCCGATGTTGAAATAGACTTGTTGGAATACTTCCTTGGAGCTGATTGTTTTGAATATCAATCACTCGCAAGCGGCCAAGTCCATAAGTGATGCCACCATGGAAGAAGTTGTTCTCGAGATTGAGCTCTCTGAGAAAGGACAAATTGGCCAAAGACGGGGAAATTGTGCCTTGAAGTTGCAAATTAGGAAGCGCCAAGGCCACAACCCTTTGCCTTTTTGAACTGCAAGTGATACCAAACCAAGAGCAAAAAGAAGTATTCTTGGTCCAGTTCTTGGCCAAAAAAGGAGAGGGACTTGTAATAAGATTTTGGAAAGCTAGTAGAGCTTCTTTGTCTGTCTCATTTGAAGAAGCAAATGATATAGAAAATTGGACTAGAAAGAGAATAGTGAATAATAAAATGTGCTTCTCCGTGCAGTTACCATGCACTGGAAATAGAATGTTTCAAGGGAATTTGGACACTGGATTTGTGTGTGTGGTATTGCCAAAGATCAAAGTTTTACTCCACTATATAGCACCAAAACAAATAAATTGTTGAAAACAGATAAAAGGAGGAAAAAAGAAACTGTCCACTTCCCTTGATAGTTGACACTACTTGGGTTGTGTTTCACAAATTGAAATATAAGTCGGCTATCTATTTTCTTTATATTGTTAAGAGCCAAGTCAATTCCAGTGGCCATGATAGTCAATCAAATTGCATTGAGAAAGATATTTATCTCCTTTAAATGGCTCAGAACCAAGTCGATGGAAATCTATGCAGTCCATACAAGTTGTACCATAACCCAAGTCAATGGGAATCACTTACTGACAAAAAAAAAATAGTCAACGGGAATCAGTTACATTATTATTGAATAGCTGTGAGGCTACAGACCATTTATATTAATTAGTAACAGAGTGATTTGGTGGGATTATGTAAGGTAATTAAATTACTTGCTTATAGGCAGAGAGTTTACAGCAAGTTTATAGGAGTATAGAAGGCATCTATAAGCTTAGATTAGGTGAATAAGTTTATAAGAAATATTTAAAAAATCTAGGTAAAAATCTCATAGCTATTCTTATATATATATATATTGATTTTGATTCATGGCTTTCTTTTAAGAAATGGGCTTACGGTCTAAACTTTATTAGTCTACTATAGATAAAATCAACGGTAAAAATAAAAAGTTTGATGAAAAATTATACAAAATATTTAAAATTATTTATAATTAATATATGGCATATATATATATATATATGTATAATCAAAATTGTGTATAGAAGTGTGTGTTTTGTTCAGTTTTTTCTTCGGTTTGTTTTAATAATTCAAACCAAACCAAATATTGTCGGTTTTTAGAATTAAAACCCAAACACAATAAAGTATCGATTTATTTAGTCGGTTTGGTTCTATTTTTTGGTTTAGGTCGGTTTTTCCCCAAACCATGAACAACCCTACCTATTAGTATTAGAAGCATAAAAACAGTTATGGTATGGATTGTTAGAGTTCTATGTGATTGTTGTTCTTCCCATTATATGTGTCAAGGCAGATGAACATTCAATCTGGTGATGACTGATAAGGAACTGATTTCTGGTGCATTGGCCTTCTCAGGATCTTTTAGAAGCTTTAACTCACTAAGATTGAAGCTGAAAGTATTTTCACCTTTGCTATCTTCGCATCCTCAACCATTGCATTTGACGACTTCATCCTCTTCGTTTCTGTTCTGCATTTATATATTCTGTTCAGCTTTGACAGCATTTGCTTCATTGATATCCTGCTTTAAGATCTATCTCAATCATAAGTTTTCTTGCCTTCCTGCTTTAGTCATATGCTCGGCTGCTTTAAGAGACTCGTTGAGCTTAGTAGCCTCGTGTAGAGTAAGATCTTTTTCTTCTTCAACTTCTTTTATACACGCGATGAAGCTCATTTCTTTCCCATTCCAAGCCAATAGTGACTCCCCTGCCTCTAATTTCAATCTCTCTGCAGTATTGCTATATAGCACTGTTTCCTTTTTCACTTCTCTTGTGTCTCTCAGTTCCTCCACAAGTATTCTCATTTGATCTTGGATGATCAAATGTCTATCGAAAAGAGGTGGAAGAGATGTTTCCAAACATGCAAACAGAAAGAAAAATAGTGCAGCTAAATACCTTCATAATATTTCTTGATTAATTCTGGTTTATTCAAGCACTCAAAGCATAATTACTTAAAAAAACTTAAAACAGGTTCAAAACAACTGAAATCTGAAATCACAAATGAGGGAAATGCAACACTCTGAAGTACAAACTATACATGACTCCAAGTAGCTAGTACGGACGACTTTACTAAAGAAACCAGGTAACCGAAAAGCAACATATTAACTTGCAGCTCAGAAGAACACCACTGGAAGAGATGCTAACTTTTACATTTCCAAAAATATGCTCTTGATTTTGTTAAGCCTCTTGACTACATCTTTCATGGTTATCCTTGATTCTGGCGTTTCGTTTGTGCAATCTAAAGCCAATTCTATCATGGAAATTATGCAGATTTCACTTTTGGAGGTGATTTGTTCTTCCTCAAGAAAAAGATTGGCATCCACAACTTCCATCATAGTTCTTGGAAATGCTCGTCTTATCCACTCCCTCAAGCCAAGATTTTCATTGAATATCTCTTCATCTGTTGGTCTTCTTTTTGACAAAACCTCCATCAACATGATGCCGTAACTATAAACATCACCACTAGTGGACACTATTCCCTCTGAGCCATATTGTTAGAAGAATGAAATGAAAAAAAAAAAAATTTACTCATCCGATATAACAATAATAATTATGTACTAACAATATTTTCTGAAATAAAAAAGAAATGGTCTTCGATAACTAAAAAAGAAAGAGACCAGTATACCTGGTGCAATATATCCAAGAGTGCCCATTGTCTCAGTATGTGCCATGGACTTGCTTACAGCTAGTATTTTAGAGATACCAAAATCACCAACATGAGCCATCATTTCTTCATTCAAAAGAACATTGGCTGGCTTTAGGTCGCAATGAACTATCGGAGTGTCATGATCATGGTGTAGATATTCAATTGCCGTAGCTACATCAAGCATTATGGTGACTCTTTCAAGAAGGTTCAAGTGGCAATCTTCTTTGTACAACCAATTGTCAAGATTTCCATTGGGCATATATTGCAGAACAAAGGCTCTTATTTGTTTGCTAGAGAAAGTAGTGATCACCGAAACAAGATTGATGTGCCTAACATTTCTATTCACTTCACATTCAGTATCAAACCTTTTGCATACTTTCCCACTTTGCAAATCCAGAACCTTTATTGCCACCACATTTCCACTAGATAATGTGCCTTTGTACACAGAGCCAGAGCTTCCCACGCCAATTAAATTTGATCCATCAAAATAATTTGTCGCGCATTGAATTTCGTGATAAGATACTAATTGATGCGTCTTGATCTCCGGTACCTTTTCAACATCTTCTGACTTTTCCTTCTTCTTTCGTTTCATTATCCAAATTGAGACCAACAAGAATATCAGAAAGAATGAAATAACCAATGGAGTAACAATTTTTAGCACAAGCTCCTTAGACTTTGATTGCTGTCGAGGATTAGTGATAGCACAGAAGAAACCTCCAATATGTGCATTCCACATAGACCTTTGTTCCCGAGAAATGATTGTAGAGTGGAATCTGCAAACACGCCCCCACTGGGTATTTCACCATGTAAAACATTAAATGAGACGTTGATGCTTTTAAGGTATGAGAGCTTTTCCAGTGACTTAGGAATAGTACCTGACAAGGTATTTAAAGACAAATCCAAGTCTTCTAAACTTATCAAGTTGGAAAAGGATAAAGGAATTGGACCTGAATGAATTGTTCGATAGATTAAGAGACTTCATGATTTGGAGGTCACCTAACTTGCTTGGTATCATGCCCGAAAAGTGGTTACCAGAAAGATCTAGTTCTACAATAGCCTTTAGTTCTCCAATATCTGATGGAACTTCTCCCTCTATAGAATTTCGTGACACGTTTATATGGAGAATACCGCTCATTTTCCAAAGGCTCAAAGGAAACTTTGAAGATAATTTGTTAGAACTCAAAGAAATCTTCTGTAGCATGCTAAGATTTCCTAAACACTCTGGAATTAATCCAGAGAGCTCATTATCATTTAGATTTAATTTAACCAAATTAGATAAAAGACAAACTACCTCTGGAATATGCCCTTGCAATTTATTGCTAGCTAGATATAGACCTTGGAGTTGTTCAAGCTTACCAACCTCAGAAGGAATGGTTCCTATCAAGTTGTTTTCCTCAAAACCTAGTGTCGCTAGACCGCTTATGTTTCCTATACTTGTGGGAATGAGGCCACTGATGTGTGCATCTCCTAGATGAAATACTTCAATAGTAGACGAAAGATTTCCAATAGTATTGGGCAAAACGCCATTCAACAGATTGGAACTCACTTCTAGAATATGCAACTTCCTACAGTCCACTAAAGAATTGAAGAATTGCAACTCATGTTTACTTGGTTCATTGATAAGCTGATTATCAGCTAAGAACAATCCTTCCAGGTCACGAAGATGTCCTAAATTAGTAGGAATAATGCCTGTGAGAAAGTTCAATTCTAGCCCCAGTATCTCAAGCTTGGAAGCATTTGTGATGTATAGAGGAATTTCCCCGTCGAGCTGATTGTCTCCCAAGTCCAGTCCTTTAAGGTTCGGAAGATGAAGACCGGTGGTTGTTGGAATTCTCCCTGAGAGTAAAGAAATGACTTCCAAAGAAGATATATTAAAAATATCCTTTGGAATTTGACCAATAAGATTATAAGTTTCCTCAAAATCTAACTGCCTCAAATTTGATAACTTCCCTAATTCTAGAGGAATACGGCCCTCTATTTGGTTTCTTGAACAACTAAGAACTTGCAGAGAGGAAATATTGCCCCATGAAATAGGAATAGTCCCACTTATGGAATTATTTGCAATATAGAGCTTCTCGAGCTTCGATAAACAACCAATATTTTTGGATATTTCTCCTGTTAAATTGTTAAAAGATATGGACAAAACTTTGAGCTCTGTGAGTTGGCATATGTTAGAAGGAATGCAACCAGAAATTTGGTAGTCAGATAAACTTAAAATTTTTAGATTATTCAAAACATTCCCTTCATCAAGCAAAAGAGGACCAGAAAGGCTATTGTCTGCCAGATATACGAGAAGTAGCGACGAGATATTAAACAATGTTGTAGGAATGGAACCTGTTAATTGGTTATTGCCCAAGGACAACTCTGCAAGTTGGCTTAGATTACCAATCTCCTTTAGAATGTCGCCGCTGATTCTATTAACAGACAAACTGAAGTTCAACAACTTTGTGGCATTTCCAATAGAAGGAGGGATAATACCTGTGAGGCTATTGTTCCTGAGATTTAAGATTCTAAGTTCCGGCACGTACCATGGCCCTTTCCAAATTTCACCATTGAGTTTATTCAAAGCCAATGAAATTACTTGAACTCTCCGGTGTTGAAATAGATTTGTTGGAATACTTCCTTCTAGCTGATTGTTCTGAATATCAATCACTCGCAAGCGAGGCAAGTGGCCAAGGCCATAAGGGATTCCACCATGGAAGAAGTTGTTCTCGAGATTGAGCTCTCTGAGAAAGGACAAATTGTCCAAAGACGGGGAAATTGTTCCTTGAAGTTGCAAATTAGGAAGAGCCAAGGCCACAACCCTTTCCCTTTTTGAACTGCAATTGACACCAAACCAAGAGCAAAAAAGAAGTATTATTGGTCCAATTATTGGCCAAAAAAGGAGAGGGGCTTGTAATAAGTTTTTGGAAAGCTAGTATAGCTTCTTTGTCTGTCTCATTTGAGAAGCAAATGATATAGAAAATTGGACTAGAAAGAGAATAATGAATAATAAAATGTGCTTCTCCATGCAGTTACCATGCACTGAAATTTGGACACTGGATTTGTGTGTGGTATTTCCAAAGATCAAAGTTACTCCACTACATAGCACCAAAACAATAAAATGTTAAAAAGGATAGACTATAATTTCCAAAGTGTGAAAACAGATTAATACGGAGGAGGAAAATAAGTAGCAGAAAGAATAATGTGAAAACAGATAATAGGAGGAAAATAAGTAGCAAAAGGAAAAGAGAATCTGTCCACTTCCCTTGATGGTCCAGTGGCCTTGATAGTCAACCAACTTGCATTGAAAAGATAGAAACCTTCATATTTATATGATTCAGAACCAAGTCAATGGAAATCCATGCAGTCCACACAAGTTGTCCCATAACCCAAGTCAATGGGAATCACTTACTAACTAAAAAAAAAGTCAACGGGAATCAGTTACATTATCTTACATTATTGTTAAAACATTCTGGGAGTCACTTACTGACAAAAGAAATAGTCAATGGGAATCAGTTACATTGTTTTGCATTATTGTTTAAACATTCTGCTCTCAGATATTATAATAGATTATAGCAAAACAGATGATATTACCCCTTTTGTACTACAACAACGAGTACACTTAAGTTCCAAGTTAGTTGTGGTCGACTATATGAATTCTCACTATCCATGTCACCCAATTTAGAGTATCAATCTATACCTCTGAATATGTTGCATTCATATGGAATTGGAAAAAAAACAGTGTCCTCCTTGCATTGAATTGAGTGCAGTTCATAATATGAATGCAATAAAGACAGTTGTGAGGCTATTAATTAGTAACAGAGTGATTTGGTGGGATTATTTAAGGTAATTAAATTACTTGATTATAGGCAGAGAGTTTACAGCAAGATTATAGGAGTACATGTAACTATGAAAAATAGAGAGGTCTTCTGGAGATTCCAGGGTCTGTCTCCAACCCTCCAGCTTAGCGTTAACTCCGCCGCGAGTCTCATCAATCAAAACTATGTCATATGCGAATAACATACATCATGGCACCTCTCCTTGAATTTGCTGCGTCAAAACATCCATCACTAGGGCAAATAAAAATGTGCTAAGGGCTGACCCCTGGTGCAACCCCATCACAACTGAAAAGTGCTTCGAGTTTCCTCTCACTATCCTTACCCTGGTCTTGCCTCCATCATACATGTACTTGATCGCCCTCGTGTATGCCATAGGTACACCCCTAGCCTCCAAACATCTCCATAAAACCTCCCTCGTGACTGTCGTATGCCTTTTCTAGGTCGATGAACACCATATGTAAGTCTTTCTTCCTCTCCCTATACTGCTCCACTAGTCTCCTTACCAGATGAATGGGTTATGTAGTTGAGTGCCCCGGCATGATCGTTGTATATTCTTACGCTAAATAACCATATTTATGTAGCATAGTGTGAAGACAACAAAGATGAAAATAACTGTACAATTTCAAGTTGTATCCATTTACAAATGTCAATTTAAATGATCAATTCCTACGAAGACTATACGTAATTTTGGAAAGGAAAAGCTCAAATATGCAATCAAACTATCATAAATGCCTCATGTGAAGTTGAGAAGATATTCAAGCCAATTCCTACTCAAAAGTGGAAAGAAATAAAAGGAAATTTTTCTTTGTTAGTTTTCGAGTGTTATTGGAATTTAGATCCTTTCTAGGAAAGACTTAGACCTAGTACAATCAAACTTCTCTATAATGACAGCGTTTGTCCGAAAGTTTCATGGCTGCTATAGTGAGGAGTTGTTATATATGTATAATGACATTTGATATTTAGATCTCATTTAGTTGTTATAAACGAAAGTACGCGAAGATTATTTTTATGTATTTTTTATGCTATAAATGAAAATAATATACTTGTTAATTATAGGTAGAATGTTATTAAAGAGAAGTAAAATATAACATGAAAAATCTGTTTCGGACAAAATCAGGCCGCTATAGTGAAATGTTGTTATAGCAAATGGCATTATAGAGAGGTTGACTGTAGTATAAACACAAGCTAGCTAAAGTTTATTAAGATTTCAAATATGCCCTAGAAAGATCAGAAATAGTCAGAGATGTAATTGTGCGTACATGTAAAGAACTCAAACGTGACAATAGGATGATAATACGATATGATGACAACGCTGCAGTTGTTATTGATCAAGAAGGAAATCCAAAAGGAACTTGAATTTTTGGTGCAATCGCCCGGGAATTGAGAGAATTAAATTTTACTAAAATAGTTTCATTAGCTCCCGAGATATTATAAAATGAAATTGTGATATTTTTCTAGTGGGCAGCAAATCTAGTTTCCAAATAAGTCAGAATCTTAGTGGAAGTTCATCCTTTGCCAGCTATTCCTATGCCAGCTACTAGTACAAAAATTAGAACCTACGTGTATTCCATCTTGTAACTTACTTTCTCTCTTGATAATAATAAAGTGTCGGCCGTTCTCCGTGGACTAGGATCACATAGATACGAACCACTTTAATTACTGTGTTTTTATCATTTATGCACTAACAATTGGTATCAAGAGCCTACAGGTCGTGAGATCTAGGAGACGAGGAGACTATGGCATCTATGAAGTTTGAGGTAGCGAATTTTGATGGGCGAAGTAATAACTGTTGGAAATTAGCCTTTGGCGGGGAGATGCGTCCACCCATCTTTGATGAATTAAACACTAGTGTTCCGTATGTTGGAGACCTTGTCTCTTTACACATGCATGATCTACGAAGTGAGTAGATGACCGTAGGGCCAAGAATCGTCTAATTTCGTTGAGAAATGAAAGAGATATTGGTCCACGAAGTAAGGTGTTTGAGACATGGAAATGTGGTGTGGGACAAATCTACCACATCGGTGGGAATAGGAAGAATTGCTCTCTATATAAGTCTCTAATTGGTAAAGGGTTTGGGACCCCAAGGGGTATCCCATGTGTTTAAAGGAGGGAAGACCTAGATGTACTTGGGTTCAAGGCTAAGCCCACACGCGCGCCGCCGCCGTCCGCCCGTCCGGTTCCGGGGTCACGGGTTCCGGGTTCCCGGGGTCACGGGTCACGGGTCACGGGTCACGGGTGTGGGCCTTTCTGATATTATCTTTTTGGACCAGAGAACTCTACCAGATGTACAGTTTGATCTCTGAAGTTTCATATGTACAGTTTGGACCAGAACTCTGCCAGATGTACAGTTTGGTCCCTGAAGTTTCAATATTTACAGTTTGGTCCCCAGAGTTTCTGGAGACTTTTTCTGCCTACCGTTGGACTGTTTTCTGGAGCATTAACCAGCCATTATTTGGCTGATTAATTCCTTCATTAACAGCCTATTACTTGGGCAGTGAGCAGCCTCTTTCAATGGCCTTAATAGCCATTACTTGGCTGTCTTAATGGCCTCCTTTAAGGGCCATTACAACCTTGTTTGTGGCTGTTGGACAGCCCATCTTCTTGCTATATATTGAGCTCCATTTGGCTGAAAAACAAAAGCAAGAAACGACCAGAAAACAGCCAGAAAACTGACTGAAAAACAGTCACGAAAACTGCTCAAAACAGTGAGCAAACTGAGACAGAAAATAGATGAAAAACAAGCAGCAAACAGGCAGAAAAACAGACGAAAAAACCACTAGAAAACAGACTGAAAAATCACGAAAACAGTGAGCAAAAACTGCTCGAAACAGTGGCTGAAAATCAGTCAAAAACAGTGACCAAACCCTCACGTATACACAAGATATACACTACAGAGACACACTATATACACAGAGACAAAAGAGAAGAGTAGACAGAAACTCTTCCTTCCTATTCCATATCTTCAGCAAGTCGAGTCATATTTGTTTTCTTCGCCAGGCTCAACCTATTGGCTTTGTAGTGTTGAGATTATAGTGTTGTTTTATCTTGGGAGACTATTGTCCGCTAACGTAAAAGCATATATACGGGGCAATCTTGTCTTAAGGATAGAGGGCTATCCTCGACTCAACACACAACGTTGTAACCATCCAGATTTAGTTGTTTCTTGATTTCAGGATATCAACATTCAAGACACAACAAACTTGCGGCAGTTCTCAACATTGGCTTTGCAAGGTGATCAAGATTCAAGACACAACACACATGCGGCAGTTTGAAGATTGACCATTTATTTATCCTTTCGAACATTTGTAATAGTTATTACTTCCCGTACTGCTCTATAAAGTACCATAGAAATACCAACAATAACTTCAACATCTTGAAGATCAAGATCATGGCGTTGTTACGGAGAGAAGGATCAGTCTATGCTCTGGACGACTCGTATTCCGAAAAGACGACAGAGGCCAATAAGCAGAAGATTGAGATGGATGCGTTTTGTGCAATTCAATTATCTTTATCAGATAGCGTGTTATGTGAAGTCAGTACCGAGAAAATGGTTGAGTTTATGGAAGAAACTTGAAGATCTCTACCAGAAGAAGTCAGTAACAACTAGAATGTTGTTAAGGCAACGGTTACACACCTTCTAAATGAAGACAGGTACAACTTTACAAGATCATCTTGATGTTTTTAATAAATTAGCTATGGATCTTATTCATGCTGATATTAAAGTGGGAGATGAAGAACTAGCGTGCACTCTACTATTTTCGTTATCACCGGTGTACAATGACGTAGTTAATTCAATAATGTACAGTAAGGAGGTGGTCACATTACAGATGATAAGACATGCATTGAATTTGGATGAATTAAGAAACCATATCAACAATGGTGTGAAAGAGGACCATGCTGAGGGTTTGACTGTTAGAGGTCGCTCGAGCCAAAGAGGGAGAGGAAAATCAGTAGCTAGGTCAAAGTCTAGGAAAAAAGTGAGTAGAAAGGATGATGAATGTTGGGGTTGTCATCAAAGGGTCACTTTGAGAGGGATCGTCCTAATAGAAAGACTGATAAAACAATAGCCAGTGCATCTACGGTTCAGGTAGCTCAGACATCTGGAGAGGATTATGCGCTAACTACTTCAACAGACGACATTCAGACACACAAGTGAATTTTAGATTCAGCTTGTACCTTTAACATGTGCTTCAGAAAAGATTGGTTTACTAGCTACGTGCAGACGAGTGAGACTGTACTTATGGGGAATGATGCAGTATGTGAAATAGCAGTCATTGGTTCAGCCCGGATACAGTGTCATGACGACATCATAAGAACATTGTCTAATGTTTGTTCCCGATATGAAAAAGAATTTGATCTCTCTTGGTACTCTTGATAAGCTCGGATACAAGCACGTAGGTGAAGGTGGAATCTGCAAGGTGGCCAAGGGTTCTCTGGTCATGTTAAAAGACAAATTGGAGGGTGGTCTTTATGTACTTATGGGAAGCACCATTTTAGGTACTGTGAATGCTACAACTTCACAGTTATCAGATGATGACATGGCTAAGATGTGGCAAATGAGATTAGGTCACATGAGCGTGAGGGGGTTGGCAATTTTGAGCAACCGAAACCTTTTGAAAGGTGAGAAGATTAGTACACTTGATTTTTGTGAGCATTGTGTCCTTGAAAAGCAGAAATGGGTCAGCTTTAGCACATGCAAGCACAAAACCAAAGGGGTACTTGACTACATTCATTCAGATATATGAGGTCCATCTCAGGTTCCATCCAATGGTGGAAAGAGGTATCTTCTTACTTTTATTGGGTATACTTTTTAAAGGCTAAAAGTGATGTCTTTGAGAATTTCAAAAACTGGAAGACATTAATTGAAAATCAGTGTGGTAGAAAGATAAAGTGGCTTCGAATAGATAATGGCTTGGAGTTTTGCAATGAAGAGTTTGACAATTTCTTTAAGATTCATGGTGTATTAAGTCATAGAACTGTTAGGCATACACCACAATAGAATGTAGTAGCTCAAAGGATGAATCGCACTCTTCTTGAGAAAGCACAATGTATGCTCTCCAATACCAAGGTGCCTAAGGAGTTCTGGGCGGAAGCAGTAAATACTGTTTGTTATGTTGTCAATCGTTCTCCAGCGTCGACGATTAACTTCAAAACTCTAAATGAGGTATGGTCATGTAAACCGTCTGATTACTTGTACTTAATAATCTTTGGATGTCCCGCATACTATCATGTAAGTGATGGAAAACTCGAACCTAGAGCTCGAAAAGGTTTATTTATAGGATATGTTGGAGGGGTAAAAGATATAGAATATGGAGTTCAAATCCTCTGAAATTTATAATCAGTAGAGATGTTACTTGATGAGGCCTCTATGCTTGATACTCGAAAGGCTTCTATTGAGTTTACAGAACAAAAAGGGGTGAAACAACGTTGCTCTATTCTTACAACAGAATCGGTGAAGGAAAATGTGAAACTCACTGAAGAGGAGGATCAAGTGACTCATGTGGAGTCAGATAATGAAAACGGTCACACATTAGTACCTAAAACTGAACCATACAGTATAGCTACTGGAAGGGACAAACAAACTCTGAATCCTAATCTAAAATATTATCCTCAGCATTCGCAAGCTAATCTTATGGCCTATGCATTAGCTACTACCGAGGAGGAAATAAAGGATCTGGAACCCTCAAGCTATACAGAAGCTACTATGTGTGGTGAAGCTGATCAATGACGTTTATCCATGACCGAAGAGATGGAGTCTCTGCACAAGAATCAGACATGGGATTTTATGAGTCTAACAAAGGGGAAGATAATTGTTGGTTGCAAATAAAAAGGCACTCTGGTGCACTAAGCTCCCGCTATGCGCAGGGTCCGAGGAAGGGTCGGACCACAAGGGTCTGTTTTACGCAGCCTTACATTGCATTTCTGCCAGAGGCTATTTCCACGGCTTGAACCTATGGCCTCCTGGTCACATGGCAGCAACTTTATCAGTTACTCAAAAAAATGATGGCATTCCGGGTGTAGAAGATGCTAGATACAAAGCGAGATTGGTTTCTAAAGGCTTTTGTCAGAAAGAGGGAATCGACTTCAATGAGATTTTCTCACCAGTCGTGAAACATAGCTCAATTGGTTTGTTACTAGGTTTGGTTGCCCATTATGACTTGAAGTTTCATCAGCTTGATGTCAAGACTACATTCTTACATGGTGAACTTGAAGAGGTGATCTTCATGAATCGGCCCGAGGGTTTCCCTTATTGAAGGAAAAGAAGACTAGGTTTGCCAATTGAAAAAATCTTTGTATGGTTTGAAACAGTCCCCACGATAGTGGTACAAGAGATTTGATGTGTTCATGATTACTTAAGGTTTCTCGAGAAGTGCATTTGATAGTGGCGTGTATCACATAACGGTGTCAGGTAATTTAAATATTTATTTACTGTTATATGTTGATAATATGCTTATTGCTGCTAATAGTATGACATAGATAAATGATTTGAAGAAACTGCTATGTAAGGAGTTTGACATGAAATATTTAGGTGAAGCTAAGAAAATCCTTCGAATGAAAATTCACAAGAAGAACAGTGAGGTACATCTTTCACAGAAAAAGTATATTGAGAAGATACTTCAGAGGTTTGGCATGGATAAATGTAAACCCATTACTTTACCGTTAGCACAACATTTCAGACTTTTTTCTTTGATGGCACCGCAATCAAAGGAAGAGGTGAGTACATGTCAAAAGTTCCTTATTCTAGTGCAGTTGGTAGCATTATGTATGATATGGTTTGCACTCGGCCTGATATTACTCAAGCAGTGAGTGTGGTAAGTCGATTCGTGTCTAATCCGGGTAAGACACATTGGGAAGCAATTAAGTGGATATTGAGGTATCTTAAAGGTTCTTCGAATGTTGGTCTAACTTTTTGTAGGATGAGAAATAAAGGCTTCTCGGCCCTTGGTTATGTGGATTCTGACTTTGCAGGTGATCTTGATAGAAGGAGATCAACAACAAACTATATCTTTACTCTTGCAGGTAGTTCTATAAGCTGGAAGGCAACTCTCCAGTCTATAGTTGCTTTGTCCACAATAGAAGTTGAATATATGGCACCAACAGAAGCAGTAAAAGAGGCTATATGGTTGGAAGGCTTGGTGTCAGAATTGAGTAGGATTCAACATGAACCAACTCTAAAATGTGATAGCCATAGTGCTATTCACTTGATAAAAAATCAGATATTTCATGATCGCACCAAACACATTGATATCAGATTCTATTTTATTCGTGATGTTGTTGAACAAGACACAGTTAAGGTCGTGAAGGTCGACACAAAGGACAACACAACGGATATGTTGACCAAGGTGGTTCCTCTTGTCAAGTTCAGTCATTGTATGAATTTGGCAGGAATTTGCATCAACTGATGCGTCAGGATGGAGAATGGCAGGGCAAGGTAGAGCTACTAGTATGAACAAGGTTTCGGTTAGTGTCTCTTGTTTCCTACACAGAGTTAGCTCCTGTAGGCTTAGAGACATTGGACTAAATAACGTTCATATGGAAGCTCGAAATTCATCTCACGGTGGAGATTGTGAAGTGGGAAGATATTCAAGCCAATTCCTACTCAAAAGCGGAAAGAAATAAAAGGAAATTTTTTCTTTGTTGGTTTTCGAGTGTTATTGAGATTTAGATCCTTTCTAGGAAAGACTTAGACCTAGTACTATAAATACAAGCTAGCTAGGGTTTATTAAGATGTACAGAAATTAGAACCTAAGTGTATTCCATCTTGTAACTTACTTTCTCTCTTGGTAATAATAAAGTGTCGGACGTTCTCCGTGGACTAGGATCACATCGATCCGAACCACGTTAATTACTGTGTTTTTATCATTTCTGCACTAACACCTCATTTATCAGTCACATGTCTTTCATTTTCTCAAGAAAGAAAATGGATTGATTTAGTCAGACAATCTTTCAGTTGAGAATTTCCCTGTCTAGCTAAGTTAGCAGCAGCTTTTGCAGTATTTGCTTCATTGATAGCCTGCTTTAAGATATCTCTCAATTTGAAGTTTTCTTCCCTTGCTGCTTTAAGAGACTCGTTGAGCTTAGTGGTATCGTGCATAGCAAGATCTCGTTCTTCTTCAGCTTTTCTTATACACGCGATAAAGCTCATTTCTTTCCCATTCCAAGCCAACAGTGACTCCTCCGCCTCTAATTTCAATCTTTCTGTTGTATTCCTATATAATTTTGTTTCCTTCTTCGCTTCATCCAAAAACATTTTATATCTAGCCTTAGTGCTTTTGATCATCTCTTTCAGATTTCCAGCCTCCTTTTTTACTTGTCCTAATTCCAACTGTGCAGCACTAAGTTTCTCCTTTGCCTCAGATGCTTCAGAAGCAACTTCCTTCAGCGCTAACGCTAAATCATCTAAGGCCTTTCTGCTCTTTTCTTCTGCCTCATTTGCCAAATTCATTTCATTTTTAAGCAAAGTTATCTCATCATTCAAAGCCTTGGCCTTTGATGATGCAATCTTCTCATTATCATTTGCCAGTTCGAGTTCAGAATCGAGGTTTCCCATTTCTTTCTCTGGCGTTGGCAATCTCCCCATTGCAAGAATATTCAACAGTCTTTCCGTTTTGCTTGGAGAAAGTGTGTGAGATTCAAACTTTTTGTGAAGAGAAGCTATCTCAAGCTTGGATTCTTCGAGTTCAATCTTGATTTCTTCAAACTGCCTAGTCTTAGACAACCAAGCATCAAATATTTTGGACTCTGATAACTTCCTGTTCTCCAATTCATCTTCTAATTCTTGAACCCTTTTCCTAAAATCTGACAACCAATCCGTCACACGAATCTTGAATGCTTTTACATGACTGAATCCCTCTTTCACTTTTCCTAAACTAGCTTCTTTCTCTACTAACTTGAGCTCACATTTTTTCGCCTTTTCGAGCTCCAACTTCAAAGTCTTGATATTCTTATCTTTTATCTTCAATTCTTCTTGTTTGTTAGTAAGCAATTCCTTCAAAGTCATAACTTCTGCATAGAGTTCCCTTGGTGAAAATCCATCACTTGCTTTCATATTGGCCTCATAGGCTACTTGTTTTATCTCACTAAGTTCATTAATGGCTCTAATCTTTTCTCCTTCAACAGAACATAATTGCTCTCTAGTCTCTCGCAGATCCTCCTCAACTTTTCCCATTTGTTCTTGCATGACAACAAGTCTATCTGCCCGATTCTACACACAAAAAAACAAAAAACAAAAAATTTAATTTGTTTGGACAAAAAAAACAACTAAAGATTTAGGAGTAACATTTTTGGACAAAACCGTTATCTATATTCATCGAAAAGTCACTTCCCCCAAAATTGAAAAAAAAATCAAGAATTTATTTGCATAATTCCCTAAAATAATTTGAGTAAAAAGAATATAGTGAAAAATATTAATCCCTCAGCATAGTAAAGAATGGGAAGTTTGAAGTATGTGAGTCAATTCATCATTTTTGTGTTGATTTGGCCACAATTCTAAGCTAGTTGGAGTCTGATATATTAATCCTGACTATCAATTTCTTCATGTGTTTGAATTGAATATCAATCTTTTTGACACAAAATTTGCAAATTTTGTACTAGTCACAGGAAAAAAAAACTATTTGACAGATGGGTATCAAAGATGGCATAAAAAGGTTTTGTAAATACCTTCGACAAATGCTTAACAGAGGACCTTCTTTCAAGAGAAACAACGGCATTGTTATCAATTTGTGATCTCAAAGCATCACATCTGCAAAGCTTAGATGCCGAAATTGTTCTTGAAATGATTAAAGAATGTCTTCTTTTTCCAGATGCAATGGATCCAGTAGCTCTGCAAACAGTAAAATAGTTAAGGTGCCCGCAAGTTGTCCTGGAACCACCTCGTATGATAAAATTAAGAAAAATTGAGACAAGTATATCAATAGCAGAAAATAAGAGGTACCTTGACTTGGAATGAAACACCATGTGTTTATGTTTGGAATCACTATTCATTGGAGATTCTTGATCTTGGCTAAAAATCAGAAAATATTTCAGAAGTTCCACTTTATATTTGCTATGAACTTTTTTGCAATGGCTATGGGGAAGTTGGAAGTTGGGACTTTTAATTTGCAACTAAGCTGTAACGGCCAAAATCCATAAAGTACAACATATAAATAACATTAAATGTTAAAAGATTATATGTATATTAATAACATAACTTGCTTTAACAGTTTCAACCTTGTATATCTAATTAGGTTTGTTAATATAATAAAGGTAAATAAATGTGTTGCCTTTCTAATAAATCTTAAAGATGATGTAATCACACAAATTAAATAACAAGATAATCCATGCTTCTTTCACTACTATATTATTCCAAATCCATGCCTCCTTTGGCATGAAAGATCAAAGAATATTTTCTTTCCTAACGAATAACTCAAACATTTTTACATGTTTGGTGCAGTGTCTGACTTTGTCTAGGGGCCGGCAAGCATGATTTTTTATTTTTGTTTTGTTTAATTAGTGTTGTGCAACTCTATTTAGTTAAACTAATTCAATGTTATTATATTCTCTAATAACTACTGCAACAAGTACCTTCATATAGTTTGTTGAGCTTTAAGTTACAATTGGCACCAAGTATATCATGTCTCTAATAATAGTTTCAAATACAAGTCTGCACATTTGCTTCTTTTTAGTTAAAATTGCTGCTGCTAAAGGCAAGCATATAAGAAATTAAATTATAGTATAAAGAATTTTTACACAACTTTTTCCGGTTATATTAGATTAGATACCAACTTGTCGTGATTGTCGAGCAATATTATTATAGAGAGTTAGCCCATGGCATGTATCGTGCGATTTGGCCTAACAGAAATTTGTCCACTAATGGGCTACACCATTATCGACCCAAAAACGCACATACTTTAAAAAACATTTCAGTTTCATCTCTCATTCCGATGTGAGATTCGATAAAACGTTCGTGATATATTACCAGTATTCGATATTGGGTCATTCATAGCATTTCTATACTTTCCGTATCTAAGGTGTCATTTGCATCCCTATTTCAAAAGATTGTCAGTCTAAAAGCATGTCCTTCTCTTTGTGGGTGTCACAGTAAATATGTTTTACACTATGCCCATTAGTTAGGCTCTTAAACTCAAAGTAACAAACTTACACAATTTTACAACCTATAACTATGATATCTTGGGGCTATGTCACTAAAGCCTAACATTATGCACATCAAATTTCAATGAGATTGTTGATTATTTTTTTCCCAAACTAAGGAATATAGAGTCATCCTAACACCTACCCCTCCTAGCTTTCCGAAGGGGAAACTGATAAAATACTTAAAGAGGGTGATCAAATCAGAGTTTGAGTTTAAGTAATTATATGTATTTACAGTGTAGATCTGGTCTTTGATTCACCTGCAAAATTCATGGAGTCCAATTGAGCATACTTCCGTTTAGTAAATGGTTGAATATAACAGAAGAAGCTAATGAATCAAAAATATGGAGAGGGAAAATGAGGTGGAAGAGATAAATATTTACAAGCTTGGCATACAGAAAACAAAATAGTACAACTAAACACATTCATAATTTTTCTTGATTTACTTCTGGTTTATATAAGCACTCAAACAATAATTACTTAAAAAGTAAAACAGTTTCCAAACCACACAAATATGAAATCACAAAATGAGATAAATGCAACACTCTGAAGTACAAACAGTACATGACTCCAAGTAGTACGGACTTTACTAAAGAAACCAGGTAACCGAAAAGCAACAGATTAACTTGCAGCTCAGAAACAACACCACCGGAAGAGATGCTAACTTTTACATTTCCAAAAAAGTGTTCTTGATTTTGTTAAGCCTCTTGACTACATCTTTCATGGTTATCCTTGATTCTGGCGTTTCCCTTGTGCAATCTAAAGCCAATTCTATCATGGAAATTATGCAGATTTCACTTTTGGAGGTGATTTGTTCTTCCTCAGGAAAAAGATTGGCATCCACAACTTCCATCATAGTTCTCGGAAATGCTCGTCTTATCCACTCCCTCAAGCCAAGATTTTCATTGAATATCTCTTCATCTGTTGGTCTTCTTTTTGACAAAACCTCCATCAACATGATGCCGTAACTATAAACATCACCTCTAGTGGACACTATTCCTCCGAGCCATATTCTTAGAAGAATGAAATGAAGAAAAAAAATTACTCATCCGATATAACAATAATTGTGTTCTAACAATATTTTGTGAACTAAAAAAGAAGGGTACCTGGTGCAATATATCCAAGAGTGCTCAATGTCTATGTGCCATGGACTTGCTTATAGCTAAAATTTTGGAGATTCCAAAATCACCAACATGTGCCACCATTTCTTCATCCAAAAGAACGTTGGCTGGTTTTAGATCGCAATGAATGATGAGTATGATGACTATGATGCAGATATTCAATAGCCACATCAAGCATTATGGCAACTCTTTGAAGAAGGTTCAAGTGGCGATCTTCTTTGTACAACCAATTTTCAAGACTACCGTTTGGCATATACTGCAGGACAAAGGCTCTAATGTATTCGCTAGAGCAAGTAGTAATCACCGATACAAGATTTTTGTGTCTAACATTTCTCATCACTTCACATTCAGTATCAAACCTCTTGCATACTTCCTCATTTTGCAAATCCAAAACCTTTATTGCAACCACAATTCCACTGGATAATGTGCCTTTGTACACAGAACCAAAACCTCCCACACCAAGTAAATTTGATCCATCAAAATAATTTGTTGCTCGTTGAATCTCGTGATAAGATACTAATTGATGCGTCTTGTACTCCTGTACCTTTTCCACGTCTTTGGACTTTCCCTTCTTCTGCCCTTTCAGTATCCAAATTGAAACCAACATGAATATCATAAAGGATGAAGTAACCACTGGAATCACAATTTTTAGCATAGGCTTCTTAGACCTTGATTGTTGTCCAGGATTGGTGATAGCGCAAGCAGGAACTTCCAATATGTGTGTTCCACATAGACCTCTATTCCCTAGAAATGATTGCAGAAAAAGTTGCTTTCTAGCCCCAATTTCTCAAGCTTGGAAGCATTTGTGATGTATAGAGGAATTTCCCCTTCGAGCTGATTAACTCCAAAGAGAAGTTCTTTAAGGTTTGGAAGATGAAGACCTGTAGTGGTTGGAATTCTCCCCGAGAGTTTATTGAAACTGAAATCGATCCACACCAAAGAAGATATATTTAAAGTAGTCTTTGGAATATGACCTATAAGATTATAATTTTGGGGAAAGCTTATTTGCCTCAAATTTGATAGCTTCCCCAATTCCGGAGGAATTAGCCCCTCCAAACGATTGTTTCCACAATAAAGATTTCGCAGAGTGGAAATATTGCCCAATGAAGTGGGAATAGTCCCTTTTATTGGATTATCACCAATATAAAACTCCTCGAGCTTGGATAAACAACCAATATTTTTGGGTATTTCTCCAGTTATGTTGTTGAAAGATATGGACAACACATTGAGCTCACTGAGTTGGCAAATGTTGGAAAGAATGCAACCAGATTTTTGTTGTTAGATATACTTAAAAACTCTAGATTTGACACAATATTCTCTTCATCAAGCAAGAGAGGACCAGAAAGGGTATTGATTCCCAGACTTACGGTAAGTAGCGAGGAGATATGAATAGAACCTGTTAACTCATTATCAGTCAAGGACAAAAATGCAAGTTGTCTTAGATTACCGATTTCCTTTGGAATGTTGCCGCTGACTCTATTCCCATACAAACTGAAGCTCAGCAACTTTGTGGCATTTCCAACCGAAGGAGGGATTATACCCGTGAGGCTATTGTTCCTGACATTTAAGACTCAGAGTTTCGGTACAGACCATGGACCTTTCCATATTTCACCACTGAATTTACTGAAAACCAATGAAATATATTGAACTCTCCGGTGTTGAAATAGACTTGTTGGAACACTTCCTTCTAGCTGATTGTTTTGAACATCAATCACTCGCAAGTGAGGCAAGTGGCCAAGTCCGTAAGGGATGCCACCATGGAAGCTGCTGTTCCCAAGATTGAGCTCTCTGAGAAAGGACAAATTGGCCAAAGACGGGGAAATTGTGCCTTGAAGTTGCAAATTAGGAAGAGCCAATACCACAACCCTTTGCCTTTTTGAACTGCAAGTGACACCAAACCGTAAAAAGAAGTATTCTTGGTCCAATTATCGGCCAAAAATTGACTAGGGCTCGTAATAAGATTTTGGAAAGCTAGTATAGCTTCTTGGTCTGTCTCATTTGAGGAAGCAAATGATATAGAAAATTGGACTAGAGAGAGAATAATCAAATAATAAAATGTGCTTCTCCATGCTGTTACTATGTTTCAAGGGAATTTGACCCAAATCCGACCTAATTAGAAAACAGTAAATAAGCGAAAGAACAAATAACACACAGATTTATAGTGATTCACTCTCAATGCGAGAGCTACGTCCACTTTGTCAATGCAAATTTCACTATAATCGAATAGGGAGTTTGTGGTTACAATTCTCTCTTCCTCACATACAAAGAAAAACGGCGCCCAGAATATATAGCGAAAACTAGGGCTAACATAATACAAGCTCGAAATTCTCAAAATACCCTCCGCTAAATAACCTTAGGGTCTTCTTGCCGACGATGAATTAGGCTCCACAACTCAACAGGATTTGTGTGTGGTATTGCCGAAGATCAAAGTTATACTCCTGGCTTTTATTTATCTTGGTGTTCCTCAACCATTGCCTTTGGCAACTTCATCCCTTTTGCTCCTAACCTGCATATGCTGACGAAAGCAACCGTTTATATTTTTTATCTATGTTACTCGGACTCTTCAAAAATGTCGACGGGCACGTGATGGATCCTCCAAAACTAGTGCATTTTTGGACGACCCGACACGGGTGTGGCATCCATTTTGGAGAATCCGAGCAACTTAGTTTTTTATCAATCACAAGGATCTCATTTTTTCAAGAAAGGAAATGGATTGATTCATTCCTTTCTAGTCAGACAATCTTTTAGTTGAGAATTTTCCCGCCTAGCTAAGTCAGCAGCAGATTTTGCAGCATTTGCTTCATTGATAGCCTGCTTCAAGATGTCTCTCAATTTGCAATTTTCTTCCCCGCTTTAGGAGACTCGTTGAGCTTAGTAGTCTTGTGCTTAGCAAGATCTCGTTCTTCTTCAGTTTTTCTTGTAAACACGATAAAGCTCATTTCTTTTCCCTTCCAAGCCAAAAGTGACTCCTCTGCCTCTACCTTCAATCTCTCTGCTATATTCCTATATACTTCTGTTTCCTTTTTCCCTTCATCCAAAAGCTTTTTGTATCAAACCTTAGTGCTTTTGATAATCTCTTTCAGATTTCCAGCCTCCTCTTTTACTTGTCCTAATTCCAATTGTGCAGCACTAAGTTTCTCTTTCGCCTCAGATGCTTCGGAAGCAACTTCCATCAATGCTAATGCTAAATCATTTAAGGCCTTTCTGCTCTTTTCCTCTGCTTCATTTCATTCTTTAGCAAAACTCATCTCATCCTTCAAAGCATTGGCCTTTGATGATGCAATCTTCTCATTCTCTGTCGCATTGGCAATCTCCCTATTGTAAGAATGTTCAACACTTTACGTTTTGCTTGGAGTAAGTGTCGAAAGATTCAAACTTTTTATGAAGAGAAGCTATGTCAAGTTTGGATTCTTCAAGTTCAATCTTGATTTGTTCAAACTAAGGGTCTTTGACAGCCAAGCATCAAATATTTGATAACTTCCTGTTCTCCAATTCATCTTCTAATTCTTGAACCCTTCCCCTAAACTCGCACAACCAATCCGTTACACGAATCTTTAATGCTTTTACATGACTGAATCCCTCTTTCACTTTTCCTAAACTAGGATTTTTCTCTATTAACTTGAGATCACATTGTTTCGCCTTTTCGAGCTCAAACTTCAAAGACTTGATATTCTTATCTTTTATCTTCAATCTTCAATTCTTCTTGCTTATTAGTAAGCAATGCCATCACTTGCCTTCATACTGGCCTCATGGGCTGCATGTTTCATCTCACTAAGTTCACTAATGGCTCTGCTCTTCTCTTCTTCAACAGAACCTAATTGCTCTCTTGTGTCTCTTAGCTCTTCCACAAGTTTTTCCATTTGGTCTTTCACAACAAGAAGTCTATCGGTCCGATTCTACACACATATAAAATAAAAATAGAAATTGGACAAAACCCGTAATCTATATTCATCAAAAACTCACTTCGCCAAAAAGGAAAGAATCAACAATTTATTTGCTTAATTCTCTAGAATACGCTTGAGTAAATAAAATTAAAATGAAAAAACATTTATCCCTCGTCACACTAAATACTGTGAGGTTTTAAGTATGAGGGTCAATTCATTATTTTTGTGTCGATTTGAGACAACAACTACAATTATGCCATAATCTCAAACTAGTTGGAGCCGATTATATCAGTTCTAAGTATCCATTTCTCCATGACTCAATTAATTAAGTAGTTTTTTAAGTTTATTTTTTATACAATTTGCATACTAAGTACCAAAGTTGCTCGGACTCGGTGCGGGTATCTGATACGGGTACGATACGAGTGTCGGGATTCGGCAAAATCTAATCTTTAAGATTCGGGAGTGCGGATCCAGGTATGGATACGGGTGTGGCACCATCGGCTAAGAAAATAAAAAATAGAGCTATAAAGATATTATAAATTTTGAGAGATATTTTATGAAAACTTACATGTATATTGTAGAATTCAATCTTTCGTATATTGAAAGTATGACATTTCTCTTATCTTAAATCCGTTTTCTCTTTAATTTTGATAAATCAAAATCTCAATTTTCCCCCAAATTTGTCGATGGACTGCAGTCAAAGTATCTGAAGTTGGTTGACCCTATCCCAGACGTATCCCGCTCCCGTATCCCACCCGTGTCGAGACAGGAACGGCACCAAAAACAGAGAGTCCGCGCAACTTAGCTAAGTACCTAGATAATAAGTAAATCACAATTTTTATAATACCTCGGACGAATGCTTGACGAGGGCTTTCTTTCAAGAGAAACAAGGGCATCAGAATCAACTTGTGATCCCAAAGCATCACATCTGTAAAGCTTGGATACTGAAATTGTTCTTGAAAATATTGAAGAGTAATATCTCCTCTTTCCAGAATCGATGGACCCGCCTCTGTGAATTCTCCAAATCATCAACGATCCAGTCTTTATGATCATGTCAACTCACATATTCAATAAACAAGAAAAAACTGAATCACAACTTTAGGACATCAAAAATAACAAATGAAATCCAAGAACACATCTTTAATCCAAATAAAACATTGTCACCCTATAAAAGAACGAATATAAACCATGGGACACCAGTGTTCAAATTCGAAAATCAAATGCTAGAGGATCTCTTTCCATCTGCTTAACCCTTGCTAAGAGCCTCTTTCTATGATTTCAAGTGAACCCAATATTTCAACACAACACACATGATAAAATATATGAGTCCACCAAATAGAGTAGAGAACTTGGTTCTCTATTGTTCTCTTAAGTAAAAGCAGAAGCTAAATAACACAATATATTTATGTGAAAAACTCTTTGCTCAAGGGATTAAAAATCATGACCCACCACAGTAGGATTTCTCAACCTCCACTATAATTGAGCAAAGTTTAGATTACAACCTATTGTAACCTAGGAATTAAACTCTTAATCTCTCACCCCTTACAATAACCTTATTGCAAGTTCTCTATAATAACTCTATTGTAAAGACACACCTTGACTAGCTCTAGTAAAAAAAAAATAGCTCAGCACTTTAGGAAACCAAATAACCTACAACATGCTTCTTAAGAAAAGAGTAGGTTTACAAGTTTAAGAACTACAAACAAAGACTAAACAAACCTAGGACTTAGACATCTTCACTTGTTAGAGAACTGGTCCTTCGATTTTGTTTTAGCTTTGGTCTGATCTGAAGCTCGGATGAACTCGATGGATTGTAAGAAAAAGCAAGAGCAATTTTTATTTGTGCAAGATTAGGTTTTCACTCCTCAAAATGATGTATATATGTGAAGGATGGACCAATGGCATTAAAGTGACAAACCTTAAATCTTGGATCAATGGCATGCCCACAGCAGTGCTGCGACACTGCCATTGTGTCAGCAGCTTTACAATTGTAGAGTTGACTTGCATCGGCAGAACTGATCCATCTTCTAATGGAACTGGTCCATCTTTCTTACATGTTTGTCAAATCATCAAAACAATGCAAAGCATACATAAGCACACATTATCAATTTCCCCCTTTTTGATGATGACAAACTCCAAAATCAAAATTCCCCCTGCGATCCAAACTATGTTCAGACATTCCCTGCGACCCAGACTCTGTTGCATCAACAGACAAGCTTTTTCTCCCTTAATGACACTTCCCCCTTTTGGCATCATAAAAAAGAGTAAAGCAATAACATGAGGATAATGCATGTAAACAATGTTAACTCATGGCCACCCGGGCAACGTCAACATAAGCAGAAATAAAAACTAGCAGGGATAAACAATGTTGCACAATTTAAAGAAAATCGCCCAAGGTAATGCACACGATAAAAATAGAGTATATCCATAAGTACCAGCAAATGTAAAAGCAAGCAAGTAGTGCCAATGTCACTTACAACCTAAATCTGAATAGGGAGGGAAAAGTAGGGAAAATGCATAAGAGAACTAGAAGGAGGAAGCTCGAATGGAGACTGCTCATTGTCTAGCCAGGAGCACAACAGTCAGGTTCTTCACCTATGTCCTCAGATTAACGACTTCAGTTTGAAGCTGAGCATTTTCATTTGTCATTGCCTTCGTGGCACCTGGTCCTTCC
This sequence comes from Anisodus acutangulus, assembly GCA_029783415.1. Classification (NCBI taxonomy): domain Eukaryota; kingdom Viridiplantae; phylum Streptophyta; class Magnoliopsida; order Solanales; family Solanaceae; genus Anisodus; species Anisodus acutangulus. The sequence goes on along the minus strand of CM056492.1, from coordinate 59,147,730 downwards.
TAATGTTGTGACTTCTGTTGAATCTCCGCTTTTAAAAAAACAATCTCAAAGTCCCTTTGATTGACAAGTATAGTCAACTTAGTAACTTCCGTAGTTGCTCGTTCTTGGGCCTCGATCAAATTGGATATCATAGAAGTACTCCAACTCCTCTCTTTCTAGGCACATACTCACACTCCTCAAGAGTGTTCATGGAAAACATTTGTTTCTTGGTGCCCATTGTCTCCTTCCGAACCTTTATCCCGAAATGATGATAAAACTTAGTGAGGAGAAAACCGTAACCTATGCCATGTTTCTCATCTTTCGAAGACTTAATTTTTACCATGTGTTCTAACATCAAAGAAGGCAAGTTGACTAGAGTGAAGGAGGCCAAATTTTCCATCAGAAATATATCATGAACAATAGCCATTGACCTTCTCTTAGAGCGGGGTAACAGAACTTTGTTAACCAATTCAAATAAAAGTTGAAATTTCGGCTTCAGTTGTTTCTTGAGGACCCATTCCCCTTTCAGGTTCCCTCCCTGTTTGGCTATTATTTTCAAGAATTCCTAAGAGGCCAATCTCTTGGAGACAGTGGACACCCTTCAGTTAGAATCTCCAGAATCCTCCCAAGTTGTCACGACCCAAACCGGAAGGCCGCGACGAGCGCCCGGGCCCTACCTGCTAAGCACCACTCTTCACCTATCTACTCGCTAACCATAATCAATCATGGCCACAAGGACCGTCACCAAATATCCTGCTGACACACACATCAAAGACGACATGACCACACACGACTACTATACACAGGACAACTGTCTACAAACCTCTAAAGAGTACACGACATCACAAGGTCGGGACAGGGCCCCGCCATACCCATATGCATATGCAAAACATCATACCACGATCAGACTGCAACTCTGAAATAAGTAGAGTGCCCCAATATCAGCTGAACTAGCAACCTACTAGCGTGAACCTTCCCACTGTCTACCTAAGCCTGCGAGCATGAAACGCAACGTCCCTGACAAAAGGGACGTCAGTACGACTGATGTACTGAGTATGTCAGGCATGAAGAATAGCATAATAGAGATATAAACATAACTGAGACAAACAGTCGACAAAGATAGCTGATAGTAACAGCTGATAGTAACATCTGACTGAAACAGCCGATAGTAACAGCTGACAGTAGTGAATGCCTCTGAGGGCCATAATATGCCTAAATGTCATGCACAATGTGGTATACATATAAATATTGTCTTCATCGGGCATCTTCCTTCCCATAACAGCCTTTATGAGCATCATTTCATATTGGCTTCTGTGGGCATGATCATCACCATTTCCTAGCTGATCAGGTGGTCTGCGTAGGGAGGTGCCGCGGCCCTTCACGGCTTCGCGGCGATTTTCGACTCGTTTTATTTTACACTTTGTACACTTCTTCCTTCATTTACTAACGTGGAATACTTTGTCATTTGACCAATAACCGTCCATAATTCTATGTCTCAAACGTATTACATACGTACCAATATCTCTTTTACTAATGAAATTTGCGATACTTGGCACTACGTGTGCACGTGTGTGGAAACGACGTTTCCGACGTGCGGGCCCAGTAGTTCGTGTCATAAATTAATGAGATATACTTATTTCCACATTTAGTAAATTTCCAACACTATTTGTTGTTAACGAGTTCTACATGTAGAGGTAATTATCCATTTGAATTTTATGAGTTCCTCTAACATTCTTAGGTTAATATATAATAATAAATGGGTCACATTTAAATATTTATAGATATGATATTTTAATATAAATATATAAAGAATTTGAGCAAAACCTACTAAATTACCTTTAATCCGCGTGTAGCATTCTAGATCCGTCACTGTCTACACATGTCTTTGGAATTAACTTCAGATAGCAATTGGTGAAATTGCCCAAGTAAATTCCCACAAATTTACTTTAATCATAACCATCCTGGAAAAGAAAATAAATGAGAACACACCAACTTACAACTGCTAGTAAAACATTTATTTGGTTTAAAGTATGAGAAAAATTTAATCTCCGTATTAAAATTCGTATTATTATTACAATCGTCTTGTTTTCAGTATAAAATTTGCATAGCTATTTTAATCTCCGAATAACTAAAACAATTTGATTTTCGATATTAAACTCTGCGCAAGTTAGTTCAATACCGGAAACACATTAATGGTTGAATGACAAAAAGAGCAGCATGGTGCAGTGTGATATAGACAACTATCTTAATACAAATATTAGTGACTACTTTCACACCGGAAGTTATCATTACTCCAATTATTGAAAATGTAGAATGAAAAATTATGGTATAATGTAGACTTTTAAGTCAAGTAAAGGTTCATGGGCCGGCCTAACCAGTTGTAGACCGATTATCCTTGAAAAGCCCATAGTTAAAAGCACATACACTTCTTTTCTTTGGACATATTTGCAGAGTCCAGATGAGATCAAAATATCTAGGGGCAAGTAACAACTAACAAGATAGTCCATTTTGAGATTATCATTTAAGTTATTTTTGCAGTGCGTAAAATTTATAAGTTTCGCCACTTTAAAATCAACTCTAGGCATACGATATCTAAAATGTCATAACTTCAAACGATATTTGTAATTTGCAAGCAAACTTCAAATATTTTTGTTTGAAGTCTGGCTTGGCCAGTCCCAAACTACAAATATTTTTGTCTTGTTTAGCTTAGCAGTACCAATTTCGACCAAACTATTTAATATTTGGCTAGATAATCCCAAATTGTCACATTTTGATCACCTAAATTATGAGAAAATACTTACCCAAAAAAGAAAGAGGAAAGAAAATATCCTTTTGTGATGCATGGTGAAGTGAATTCAAAATTCAAACTTTTGAATTAAGATTAAAAAGAATATTTGAAATGAAATTCAAATATGTGAATATGTTGACTTTCATACAAGCTGGAGTTTGGATCCCAAAAGAAACAAAACAAAACAAAAAAAATATCAGTACACAATGGTCCAAACTCCAAAGTCCAATCTTGTAATGAAAGCTAACCTATTCATCATAAGTATTAAATTGGTCCTGCCTAACACACCAAAAATTATAAAAATTGGCGGCAAAACTAAAATTATAAAATGAGCATTAAAACTGATATATTTATGATTTTTAAAAGTTATGTGGACATATATTTAATTTTATTAATTTCCTAATATTTCTATTATGTGATAATTTCGCTAATAAACATAGAAAAACTTTATAATTAGTAGTAATATGCAATCTTCTTAAATATGAAATCTTTTTTTTTATAGAAAATGAATGATAATATATGAATTGTGATCAATTTGTTATTATCACTTTATCTCCTAGTAACTCAGTAAAATCATAAATTAAAACATTTAAATTTTGTTACTACTCTAGCTACAATAATTTTTATGTTGTTTCTTAACTTTACAAATATATTTCTAGAACATAAATTACCAAAATATCTGAAATAAAATATAAAACATAGGAGTAATTTAACTTTCGTCAACTACTATTTTCTTTTTTTACAATTATCTCAAATTATAGTGTCCACAAAACTCCCAACATAGTGGGCCCGGATCTAGCTTCTCCTCCACTTTTCCTCTCCATATTAATAACTATAAAACGAACTTTATATTTTAATAGTAATATGCACTCTTACTATTTAAATATGAAATCGTTATTATGAAAACAATGATGATAATACGTGCTCAGTCATTTACTACAACTTTATCACTTAGTAACTCAGTAAATTCATAAATAAAAACATTTAATTTTGTCACTTATTAGCTAGAATAGTTTATAAGTTGTTTCTTTGACTTTAGAAATACATTTTTATAATCTAAATCATCAATATTTAAAATGTTTAATTGCACGATTTTTCCTTTAAACAGGTTTATTTTTAATTTTTATTCTTTAAAATTAAACTTGTGCCTATAGAAGCATAAATTTTTTAAGAGTACTGAGCAAAAATAGATATAATTTATGTAATAATATGATGCGAAAATATATAATTAACTTGCGATTTATTTTTATCTTGGGAGACCAAAAAAAAACGGGCACAAAATAGGCCAAAAGTGCAAATGTTCCACAATAATCCCACATCCAGCTTCTCCTTCACTTTTCCTCTCATTTCCAGCCATATTTCGATATTTTATCCGCCAACCCGCTCTTCCATTTGGCGGGAAAATTTCAAAACCCTAATTTGTACTTCAAAAAAAAAAAGAAGAGGGAAATTCAAGTACAACAACAATTTAATGTTATAGATGTATATATATATACACACACATGTCACTGAAATTGTAGCAATCCCTATAGATCCATTTCGTCTATCAACTGTTCGACGAAATTCCTCAGTGAAAAAAGAGCGTCGAGAACGATGTATGTGGTGAAGAGAGATGGGCGTCAAGAAACAGTTCACTTTGATAAGATTACTGCTAGGTTGAAGAAATTGAGTTATGGACTTAGTCCTGAACATTGTGACCCGGTGCTCGTGTCTCAGAAAGTTTGTGCTGGTGTTTATAAAGGCGTTACGACAAGTCAGCTTGATGAATTGGCCGCTGAGACTGCTGCTGCGTTGACTGCTAATCACCCTGATTATGCCTGTGTGAGACTCTGATTCGTGATATTTTTGTTGATTTGTGTTTTTTTGTTTGTGTTTGAGCATGTTGAATTTGGAAATGATAATTAATTTTGAGTTATGTTTTCTTTTGAGCCGAGGGTCTCTACCTCCCAAGGTAGGTGTAAGGTTTGCGTAAATTCTACCCTCTCCAGACCCCACCATGTGTTATTATACTGGGTATGTTGTTGTAGTTTTGAGTTCTGAGTTAATTTGAGGTAAAAGTATTTTGTGATATAATGAAATGGGGCCGAATAGTGGGGAATTGATAGGATTCATATAGACAACCCCAATTAGTTTGAAATTAAGGTATATTAAGGCTGATTATGCCTGTGTGAGTCTCCCATTTGCTATACTATTATTGATGTGTTATTTGGTTTGTGTTTTGAGCATGATGAAGTTGGAAATGATAATTAGTTTCGGAATCTGTGTTAATTTGAGGTAAAAGTATTTTGTGATATAATGAAATTGGGATGAATAGTGGGTAACTGATATAGAGAATTCATATAGACAACTCTGATTAGTTTGAAATAGAGCTGGATGTGATTGATATTGATTGGATTTATTTGCTGCAGTTTCAACTTTGACAATGTTTGATTGGACATGTAATCTTTAAGATGTTAATATAATTTTACCACTATGCTAGTAGTATTAAAAAGATATACTGTATAAAACCATTGATTAGTAAACTAGTTTGATAGAGATAAACATTATGTCAAAGTTTATTACTTGAAGTATTAAATGAATTTGAATAGTTGAGAGTTGTGTAGAATAGTATAATTAGTGGAATTCAGACAAATATTTTTGAATATGCTAAAATGAAAAAAGTGTTTTATAAAATGGAATGGAGTAGTAAGTATCAAGTTCTCTCCCTCTGTTGTTTAGATAGAGTATAGCTTATGTTGAAATTACGTCTAATTATGAGTTTTTGCATTCTTATTAATGTGTATCTAATCATGCATTTGTTTAAATATATTTATATTGCAGCTGGCTGCAAGGATTGCTGTTTCCAATCTGCACAAGAACACAAAGAAAATATTTTCCGAGACGTAAGGGCTTTGAATTATTATTCATCATCGTTTGGGAAAAGAAATGTGTTGTTTACAATATTTGTGATTTTCACAGGGTTAAGGACATGTACAACCATGTCAGTGAAAGATCTGGACTTAAGGCGCCTCTGATTTCTGATGAAGTTTATGAGATTATAATGAAGGTATCATTTCCCTTTTTGACCATAGTTTGGTTTGAATTGATGGTTTAAAGGTGAAGATACATTGTTTAAGCTTTCAAGAAGAGTAAACACTTGCTTAATATTGAACAATAGTGTGTTTGTCATAAATACAATTGATTGGATTAAGATATTACAGAAAAGGTCATTGTATAATATTGAAAAATAGTGTGTTGACGTAGCTTAGTTACCCCGACCACTGTACCTTTATTTCCATATTGCCTTGCAACAGATTTAGGACCTGCTTGGCCATAAAAACTATTCATTTTTTTTTTTGGAATTTTTTCACTTTTTTCAAAAATCAGTGTTTAGCCATGAAGTATAGTTACAAATTGGTAGTTGTAGTATTATTATTGCAGGCTCGCTTAGCCTATCATACTAGTAGGTACAATATTGTCTTATAGTCCCTTGTCGTTTGATTTATGTTGCTATGTGTATTTTGTTTGTCTTATTATTGGCTATTGCTTCCTTTTGCTTCTTTCTTTTTTAGAATTCGCTTTCATGACTTATGCACTTTGTGTGTCTTACTTTGCTTGGGCATGTGCTTTGTCTTGAGCCGAGGGTCTCTCGGAAACAACCGCTCTACCTACCAAGGTAGAGTTAAGTTCTGTGTACACTCTACCCTCCCCAGACCCCATATTGTGGTATTTGATTGGGTATGTTGTTGTTGTAGTGTTTGGCCATGAAAATTTCAAATACAACTTCAAGCTGTATTTGGAATTTGAAAAACAACCAAAACCTTGTTGAAAAAGTATATTTCAACAATGAAGTGTTATTTGTAAAAACTATGGCCAAATACAACTCCAACTTCAAAAATTCCAAAAAAGTGAACTTTTTTGGTTTCTATGGCCTAATGCCTACTTAAAAATGCTCAGTTCTTTTTTCACGCACATGACATTTCCTTGCTGCTATTTAAACCAAGTAAATTTAAGATTGTTGCCCTTCATTGTGCCTCTCATTAAGAATTTTGCATCCCATTTTCAGGAAATAAGAATTGTTGCTTCTTTTTTTTTCATCCCTTTATCTATAAACTTTTTCCAAAATTTTGACTCAATAATTACATGTTTTATCTGATAATGATAGTTGCTTCACTGATACTTTCGAATTTTAGAGGTCATTTGTTAACTACTTGCATTTATATTCCACAGAATGCAGCTCGATTGGATAGTGAGATCATATATGATAGGGACTTTGACTATGATTACTTTGGTTTCAAAACCCTTGAGCGATCTTACCTCTTAAAGATTGACGGGAAAGTCGTAGAAAGGCCACAACATATGCTGATGAGAGTCTCTGTTGGGATCCACAAGGATGATATTGAATCTGCCATCAAGACTTATCATTTGATGTCTCAACGATGGTTCACTCATGCTTCTCCAACTCTTTTTAATGCTGGAACTCCAAGGCCTCAAGTATGTCAATTTAATCAGAAAATAGTTCCGTAGCATAATTTTCCTGATGTCTTAATAGTTTTCTTCCTTGACTTGCAGTTAAGTAGCTGCTTCCTGATATGCATGAAAGAAGATAGTATTGAGGGCATTTATGACACTCTTAAGGAGTGTGCTGTTATTAGCAAATCTGCTGGAGGAATTGGAGTATCTGTGCACAATATTCGTGGTACTGGGAGTTACATCCGTGGAACAAATGGGACATCAAATGGAATTATTCCAATGCTACGTGTGTTTAATGACACTGCTCGATATGTTGACCAAGGAGGTGGCAAAAGAAAGGGTATGCCTAGTCCTGTGTCTGTATTAGATGTAGTTATAATGGGCCAAGGCCTTGATTTGATTTTATCTGACAATTTTATGTTGTGTATAGGTGCTTTTGCTATCTATCTTGAGCCCTGGCATTCTGATATATTTGAATTTCTGGATTTGAGGAAGAACCATGGAAAGGTATAGTTACTATCCTTGATCTAATCAATTCCCTATATGTATTATACTCCGTAGCGTGTTTGGCCAAGCTTCTTGGAAGTCAACAGTGTTTCTCTCAAAAAAGATTGCTTATTTTAGGGAAATTGAAGTATTTGGCTAAGCCTTTAGGGGGATAAGTCTTCTGAGTAGTTACAAAAGTTGTTTTTTAGAAGCTAAAAAAGTAGTTTTTCCCCAAAAGCACTTTTGGAACCTTGGTTAAGCACAACTTCCTGCTCTAATATTGGCAAAGGTGCTTTTCAAATTGATTATCCAAACACAATCTACTACTTTCCGGAAGTCCTTTTAAAATAAACTTATTTTGGAAGCTTGGCCAAATAGGCTATTAGTCTTATAGGACAAAAAGTGGCTCAATCTAACTGTTCTTTCAACTAGGATTTATGTAATCCCTTCATATCATAAGGCTTGTAATTGCTTAATTAACACAATATGTCTCTCTGCAGGAAGAGCATCGGGCACGCGATCTTTTCTATGCTCTTTGGGTGCCTGATCTTTTTATGGAAAGAGTCCAAAGGAATGGGCAATGGTCTTTATTTTGTCCAAGTGAAGCTCCTGGATTGGCAGATTGCTGGGGTGAAGATTTTGAGAAGCTGTATACAAAGTATGAACGAGAGGTAAAAACAAGTCTGCTATTGTGAATAATTGCTTGCCAGGTTTGTATTAGTTGATGATTATCAGCATATGATCTTAAATGATCCCATTTTTTCAATTCAGGGTAAGGCAAAGAAGGTTGTGCAAGCACAAAATCTCTGGTTTGAGATCTTGAAGTCTCAGATAGAAACTGGGACCCCATACATGCTGTATAAGGTGACTTTAATATTGTTTATCTTGTTGTTTGGATGCATTAAATGTTTTTTAATCCTTTCTTCCGTTTGTTATCATAGGATACTTGTAACAGAAAAAGCAACCAGCAGAATCTTGGCACAATCAAGTCTTCCAACTTATGTACTGAAATTATTGAATACACAAGTCCTACTGAAACTGCCGTGTGCAATCTTGCATCAATTGCTCTTCCACGATATGTTAGAGAAAAGGTAGTTACAAATGCCATACACTTGAAAACATTGCTTGGTTTTTAGTTTTCTTGTCCTGTTAATTTTCTTTATCTTTTAGGAGGTCCCAAGTGAATCACAACCATCTAAACTTGTTGGGAGCAGAGGCTCTAAGAACCGGTACTTTGATTTTGACAAACTGGCAGAGGTTAGATTTTTTCTATCAAATCTGACTTGTCTACTTCTGATGTGTCTTTAAGTTATTCATCTTGGATATCCGCCTTATCTTGTTCTATTTTATGTGAGACAGGTCACTGCATTGGTGACTAAAAACCTGAACAAAATTATTGATGTCAATTACTATCCTGTTGAAACTGCAAAAAGGTCTAATTTACGACATAGACCTGTTGGACTTGGGGTCCAGGGTCTTGCGGACACATTCATATTACTTGGCATGGCATTTGATTCACCAGAGGTAAGTCACCTTGAATCTGACTTTTGTTGTTTAGCTGGTTCAGTGGGGCTGATATCGTATTTTGTCTATGTATAGGCTCAGCAGCTAAACAAAGACATATTTGAGACAATATACTACCATGCTTTAAAAGCCTCTTCTGAATTAGCTGCCAAGGAAGGTCCATATGAGACATACGAAGGAAGTCCAGTAAGCAAGGTATATATTTGAGCTTTTTCTTTAGCTGATGATTTACAATGTGGATTGCATGTTTGGTTGTCCAGGACTTCTGAAAATTGAGCCAAGCTATCATCACGTGCCCTTCTAGATAAAGAATATGCAATTTTGTTGTTAACTTTGAAGATGACATCCAAGTCAAAAGAAAATCTGGAAATGTGCCTAAAATACCTTGAAACCTCTCTCTATAACAACGTTGTTTGTCTAGATATTTTTTTGGCCGCTATAGCGAAATGTTGTTATAGAGAACATATAATATAACATAACATGAAAATCAGTTTCAAAGAAAATTTGGTCGTTATAGTGAAATGTTATAGAGGATGACTGTTATGAAGAGGTGTGACTGTGGAAACTGATCTTATGGGGCCAAAAGTGGAATGATTTGTCAGATTCTGTGTTTGATTCAATGTTATCTATATCTTACTAATTTTCCGTTGTACTCAATTAAGATTGAACTGTTCTGTTCAGGGTATTATCCAGCCAGACATGTGGGGAGTAACACCATCAGATCGATGGGATTGGGGTGTTCTCCGTCAAATGATTGCAAAGAATGGTGTAAGAAACTCACTTCTTGTAGCTCCGATGCCCACTGCTTCAACCAGCCAAATTCTTGGAAATAATGAATGCTTCGAGCCGTATACATCGAATATCTACAGTAGAAGAGTTCTAAGGTTACTTTTTTTGCCAGATCCTTTGACTCAATGCTTATTGTGTTAATTTTGCTGTCTTCAGATTCTAACTATGGATGTTCTTTTTCAGTGGTGAATTTGTTGTTGTGAACAAGCATCTTCTTCATGATTTAACTGAGATGGGGCTTTGGTCTCCTACCCTGAAGAATAGGATAATTTATGATGATGGTTCTGTGCAGAAAATCCCAGAAATTCCACAGGATCTTAAAGTCATATACAAGTATGAATTTCTTTTTCGTGTTGCTTGTTTTTTCTGTTTGCATGCTCATTTTATTTCCAATTCGATGCTTATACTATTTATTGATGTTAGGACCGTTTGGGAGATCAAGCAACGGAACTTGGTTGATATGGCTGTTGACCGTGGATGCTATATTGATCAGAGTCAGAGTCTCAACATCCATATGGACCAACCAAATTTTGGAAAGCTTACATCCCTGCATTTTCATACTTGGTCCAGGGTATGCTTTAAATTTCAAAACAGTATGTTACTTCAATTTTAAGATTATTTTGATTTAGGGGTGGCAAAATTAGCCATGAAACTTTGACCCGCTCATTTATTAGCTTAACCTATTTTAGCTCAACCCATTTAGCCCATCTAAAAAATGGGCTAATATGTAGCCCAAATTAATTCATAGGGACCTTGTCAAGATACTTCCAAAAAGACTTGTTTGAAATGTTATATATAGCCAAATTAGGTACTTAAAGATTATAAATGAACATACAAAGAATTAAAATTAGTAACAATTGGGCGGGTTGGGTTATGATCCGCTTTTTAGCCCAACCCATTTCAGCCCAAATCCAAACCAACCTGCCCATTTGATCAATTGTACTAGTTGGCATATCCTAATATTTTCTTACTAGACCTAATAGTCAGTCTAGGAGACACATAGTTGCTCGAAATTCCTATGTGAAGATGGTCTTGTTGGGTTTAGTTTCCATATGTTGCTCAAGTGTCTTGACATTTCAACTTGTTACTGGCAGGGTTTGAAAACAGGAATGTACTATCTAAGATCACGCGCTGCAGCTGATGCTATCAAGTTCACAGTTGACACTTCCATGCTGAAGGTAGTAACCGTAATATCTTGTTTTACTCTCTCATCATAAAATCATTATGTTTGTTGTTACATAATGCATTTGGGACTTGAATGCAGGAAAAGCCAGAGACTGCAGTTGATGAAGAAACTAAAATGGCCCAGATGGTGTGCTCGTTGAGTAACCGTGACGAGTGTATGGCTTGTGGAAGTTAGTGCTCTATGCAGATAACCAGAAGCATTTGAAAATTTGGCTTTCGTTATGTATTTCTTCCCGGCTTCCTGGAAAAGCTTAGTATATATATCCTCTATTGGGATGTGGCTTGTTTTAACGTCCCTAGTTGAATCTGGTTTAACTCTGTACATATAAGGTTATAGTATCTGCTGTTACAACCAAGCTAGTAATTTCCTTATATCAGTAAATGGCTTTCTGTTTGGAGGCTGTGAAATTTGATAAACAGGAAGGCGTGATAACTGCAAAGATTGTGAAATAGGTGAAAGTGAACACATGTGGTTTACAAATATTGTATATGTGCTTATCAGTTTTGTTAATGTTGGTATTTTAATGGAGAAATATGGTCATTGAGGATTGGCATTCTTCCTTGTGCATGTGTTATAGCTCTTAGCTCTAAGCACCAATTCCTTGGTGAAAAGAGTTGTTGCCTTTAACTCAAAAAAGGAGATTGGAGTAGCTAATTCAAACCATGTTGTAAAATAAGAACCCCCACATTCAACCTCCTTTTTTTTTTAACCTTTAGCAAGAACTTGTTCCAATTGTGTATTGCAAGGAGATAATCAACCTTAACTGGATTAAGGCATTAAATTGTTATATTTATCAGTTATATGCACACTATTTTCAATGATAATATTGATTTGTAAAGTAAACAGTTACTATTATTTTTTTCTCCCTTAGACAATTGCTCTAACATTGTAAATTCTCTTAGCTCAAAGTTCAACATTTTCACTGGTCAAATATTTAGAGGAATTTTATTCAAGAACCTCCTATAACCATATCTTCCCCATCTCTGATGATGAAATTGATAATTTAGCTAATTGATGTGCCACCCTCTTACCATTGAGTTTCAACATTCAATTAGAAACTTCAAAAGAAGAAATTAGAGCTTTGATATCATCCACAATGTGTTTTAACTCTGGGTTCGGGTCTTGTTGGAGCACATTTCCCATATTGAACACTGCATGTGTCCACATCTATTCAGTTTTACTCATTCTGTTTCAAATTATCTGTCGTGATTTCTAAAAATAGTTATCACAAATTATTCGTCATTTTAGAAGTTAAAGACAATTTAAATTCCCCCCCCCCCCCACCCCCATTTCACCCTTAATAGTTATAGTCTTGAAGACTACAAATACCTCAACTATGGGGTGATGTTATGATTGTTCAAATACCCAATGAAAGGTAAAAATAGTTAAAAATCTTTTCTAACTAATGTTTTTTAAGAGACATGTAAAAGAGAATCATTATAGATAATTTGAGACGAAGAGAGTACTAGTCAACTGAAATTTAGTTAAACATTACACCATGGTTTATTCCTTCTTTCTTCATCTTCTCATATTTTACGGATTCTGTAACAATATTTTTTTAAAAGAAAAAACAGAGACGAAATAAGTCAAATTTTAAGAAGAAATCATAAAATATAGTTCAGTAAAATACCATTATATATTATACTGAAAAAATCACTAGTCTTCTAAACTAATGTTTATAGTTGATATTTTCGCACTATTATTTTCAACAGTCAAAAAATTATAAAACTCAAGTCAACAGTAACAATAAATGATGCCCATAATTTTATAACCAATAAAGAAGTCAAAAGCTACGAATTATTAGTTATTTGTTGATTTAATATAAGAAAGCATTCAAGAAAGCGACATTACTGTCCCTTTTATTATCCCATGAATATCCTAACACTTGTCAATTTGCATATTTTGGGGTCTAATCTTTGACTTTGACTTCCACTAATTACGTAACTTATGATATAGACAAATTATAATTAATGAATCAACGTAGTAAGAAGATGATATTAAGTTATTAGAATTTAACTTCTATACCCTCATGGTGTAATAATGCTTTTGTAATTGTAAGATCATATAAAAGTCAAGTATATGTAGTGAACATTCTACGACAAACACGACTTCTTAACAAGCAAAATATAGTAAGGGCTCGTTTGGATATACAACAGTTTTTGCTTAATTTTCTTTTAAAAAAAAGATATATTTTGTTATGCATTGTATTAATTTTTCATTCTAACTTGAAGTTGAGTATTTACTTATAAAAACTAGTTCTAACCACTTTTTTCAGTAAATTTCTTCCCTCACAAAATATCAAGATTTTTTCAAATGAAATGTTCGTCCAAATACAACTTCAATTTTCTAATACCATTTTTCAACTTAACTTCAAATACTGTCTTTTTATATGTCACCAAAATCATATCCAATCGCCTATGAAGTTACTTATAATACAACACATAATATTACAGTAATATTAATGTAAAACCCTCACATTACTAGTGTTTAATAAGTTAAATCACATGTTATAACATTAACAAGTTGTACATATACATTCATACTTTCTATGAGTTGCAATCATGTATGTATAACAAGATCATATTGTGTCACTTTTTCTAATATTCGTTGACCTTATTTAATTAATTTGTTATGTTTAGGAACTCTCAGATCTGGATGAAATCAAACTTGGATAATGTTTTGCAGTCTAAATAGTAAAGCTTTAGTTTATTTGAATTCAATTATTCTATTACTAAAAATTTAATAAAGTTGGACCTAAACTAGTAAATGCATATGCAACAATTCATAACCATTACTTAAAAAAGTCGGTTCAAATTTGTGGACAAAATTGATTTTGGGTTTGAAATATATGTACATGTTTTTTTCTTTTACTAAATACAATATTATGTGTTTTGGAAGGGGAGCCTTGGAGTAACTGATAAAGTTGATGTCATGTGACTCTTCCCTGGATCCCGCGTATAGCGGAATCTTAGTGCACCGGACTACCCTTTTTACAATATTATGTGTTTTGAATTATTCGTAAGCATTAGACTTTTGTCATTTTCTCGTGTGTATATATTATACCTTTTTAGGGTTGAGGAAGAATAAGTCTGATGCATGCACATTTAATACAAGTGGACTTAGGTTTATTCTTATTAATACACACTTGGTTGATTCAATATGAAAAAATAAAGTTCTAAACCAAGAGTTAGCGCACAAAAAGCTCATCCAATTAATATTGTGAATTATGTGGTATTATCAAATTTTTCCATGTTATGTGGTATTATCAAATTTTTCCATGTCAGCTGGAAGAAGGAAACAATTGTTGATTTTGTGATGTGTCTTTGAAATGATTATCCTTACAAAGTGAAGTTGAAAGAACAATACAAAAGTCTTGGCCTTGGTGAAACAGATGAGAGGAATTCAGATACTTTTGTTTGACATTATTTTCTTACAAAAAAGCATAATTTTTTATATTTTTAATAAAAAGTTTTTAGAATCATACTGCAATAAGTTTTAAAAATTAAACAAATATTAAGACATATCTAAATGTACAAATTTTAAAATTCTTACTTTCTTTCTTAAAATTTCAATTATTCCGAACAAAGTAAAATCACGGGACATTACTGAAAGAAATAATCCCTTGATTATTTTAATTAATTGAAAGACTATATATACAATTTACATATTTCCATATTTTCATAATAGAATAATCTTATTCCTATTCTACTCCTAAAATCTTATTCTACATGGAGATTAACTATACAATTATGGTAAGAGTACAAGACTAATTAAGGTACACTACAACTATACAAACTTGTGTACAATAAGGACAAAACCCAGGGAAGCCGAGACCAAATATACATAGGATATACACGTGCATAACGCGTATATCGTATGTATATTTGGTATATTTAACACACACCCGCAGTTATAGCGGGCGATTTTCGAACGCTGAGACTATCCCTAAAATCTTCAAAAAGGATCGAGGGAAGACCCTTTGTAAAGATGTCGGCAATTTGATACCTTGACGGGACATAGCAGACGCGGACCTGACCATGAGCAACCTTTTCGCGGACAAAGTGAATGTCCATTTCGATATGTTTAGTGCGCTGGTGCTGAACCGGATTACCAGAAAGGTAGATGGCGTTAACATTATCGCAATACACCAAGGTTGCTTTCTGAATAGGACAATGAAGCTCCAATAGCAAATTACGTAACCAACATGATTTCGAGACCACATTAGCTACCCATCGATACTCGGCCTAGGCACTGGATCGGGATAATGTCGACTGACGTTTCGCAGACCATGAGACCAGGTTATTGCCAAGAAACATACAATAGCCAGATGTAGACCGTCTGCTGTCTGGATAGCCACCCCAAATCAGCATCCGTATACGAGACCAGTGTGGACGTCGAGAAAGGATATAAATGCAAACCATAGTCAAGTGTACCCTGAATATACCGAATGATGCGTTTGAGTGCATTCATGTGTTCAACTCTGGGATCATGCATAAACAAACACACCTGCTGGACAACATACGTAATATCTGGTCTCGTGAATGTAAGATACTGAAGGACCCCTGCAAGACTGCGATAGCGGGTCGAATCCTCTTATGGTACGTCGGTCGCGACACTAAGCTTGGGCTTAGTATCAACTGGAGTGGAAGTGGACTTACAGGATGACATCCCAACCCTCTCAATGATCTCAGCTGCATACTTCCTTTGAGATAAGAACAACCCACCTGCATGACGAGTGACAGCAATCCCCAAAAAATAACTCAAGGGCCCCAAGTCTTTCATAGCAAACTCAGAGCTGAACATTGTCATGATAGACTGGCGTAAGGCATCGGAAGAGGCAGTCAGAATAATATCATCCACATATAACAGGATATAGGCCAAAGACGAACCACGACGATAGATGAACAAGAAATTATCCGACCTGTTGTGAGTAAACCCAATAGTCGAAACATAGTCGGCAAATCGTGTATACCAGGCCCGTGGAGACTGCTTAAGCCCATATAAGGACTTATTCAACAAACAGACATGATGAGGATGTTTGGGATCCCTAAATCCCAAAGGCTGGTGCATATAGACTGTTTCCTTAAGATCACCATTTAGGAAAGCATTCTTTACATCTAACTGATTAATAGGCCATGCTTTCGAAAGAGCCAAGCTAAGCACAATGCGAATGGTAGCCGGCTTGACCACCTGACTAAATGTCTCACCACAATCCACACCAACCTGCTGAGTCTTACCATCACCCACAAGTCGCGCCTTATGTCGGGCAAATGAACCATCTGAATTTTCCTTATGAGCAAAAATCCACATAGACCTAATAATATTAATACCAGATGGACGGGGCACCAACTCCCACATCTTATTATCAATAAAAGCATTATATTCATCGATCATAGCAATTTTTCAATTCGGGTCATTTAATGCAGACACAGGATTACGGGGTAAGGGTGATTTAAGAACATCAGAATGTAAATTAAAATGTCTTTTTGGTTTAAAAATCCCCCGTTGACTACGGGTGACTGGTCTATGACTCGGGGCAGAGGCGGGTGGATTTTGGGAATTTTTGGGACTCGGGACGGACTGGCGTGTGTGGGCTCTTGGCCCAAATCAGAATCTGGCAGAATCGAATCGGGCCAACATTGGACCCAGAAATAGTGCCCGGAACTGGCCCAGAACTGGGTAGAATGGATAGCCCAGTTGCTGGACCCAGATTTGAAGACGATGCCGTTTGGGGAGGACCAGCGGGCAGTGGGCCCGCTGGTGGAGCTGGGGTGCGGGACACGTCTGAAAAATAGTGAATAAGTTTCGGGGAATGACCATCATCCAAAACATTATATGAACTAGGCCCGGGATTACTAACCTTAGTAAACGGAAACTGAGATTCATAAAAAATGACATGGCGATTAATGATGATTTTATTAGAGGATAAATCAAAACATTTATAACCACGATGATTAGACGGAAAACCCAAAAACACACACGGAGTAGACCGGGCCTGAAGTTTGTTAATTGTGGTGGATGAAAATAATGGATAACACAAGCACCCAAAGACCCTAAGATGAGAATACGAATGTGTTTTATTATATAAAATTTATAGGGGGGAAGAATACGTCAAACCTTTGGAAGGAAGAATGTTAAGGAGATATGTAGTCATTTGTAGAGCATGATGTCAAAAAGACGGGGGGTACGGAAGCATGAATCAATAAAGTTCGGACAATGTTATTTATGATACGAATTTTGCGTTCGGCCTTCCCATTTTGTGAAAACATACGAGGACAAGAAAAATGAAAATTGATCCCATTATTAGCACAGAATTTCCGAAACACCCCATTGTCATATTCTTTGCCATTATCACACTGAATATTTTTTATTTCCCGTTCGAATTGGGTTCTAATGAATGCTCTAAATTTCAAGAAGATGGAAAAAACTTGAGATTTTTTCGCTATTGGAAAAGTCCATAAAAACTTAGAATAATCATCCAAAAAAAGAACATAATACCGATGACCCAAAGAACTAAGAACATGAGACGTCCATAAGTCGCTATGAATAATATCAAATGTCATTAAAGTATGAGATTTTGAGTCTACAAATGGCAACCTAACAATTTTTCCTAAAGAACAAGACTGACAATTTTGAGTACTACGCGTACCCTTACATGAAATAAAATTAGTTTTATCTAATGACGACAAAATAGACGACCCCGGATGACCAAGACGAGCATGCCACAAGGAAGGAGAAAGGGCTGCAAATGCTGATGACAATGCTTGACTCGATGGACCGGAACTGGGTGTGATAGGATAAATATCTCCCCTACTATCACACCTCATAAGAGGACTCCCCGTCTTGAAATCATTCACAGAGAAACCAAATGGATCAAATTCAATAGAAACGGAATTATCAGTAGTGAATTTACGGACAGACACTAAGTTTTTAATCAATTTGGGGGCATGTAGGATGTTTTTCAAGATAAGGGGTGGATGAGGGGGAGATAACGTTTTATGACCATAACCACGAATTGGAACAGAATTACCATTATCAACAATTATGTCACAAGGGTTGCTCAAATTGGAATAAGACGAGAGAGTACCTGAATCGGATGTCAAGTGGGTAGTGGCACCGGTGTCCATATACCAATTCGGGTCCGGTGGAGTCAAACCAAGTGTGTGCATCGCGGCCTCAATATCAGTCTGAGTTGGGCCTGCTGCGTGGTGGGCTTGCGGAGGTCGGGGCCCAAGAACTCCTCGTGACGCCGCCTGGCCCGTGAATCGCCGCCGAACCATCGCCCAGATGGGCGATGGACCGTCGAGGCTGCTGGGAAGCCCACTAGCCGTAGGGCCACTGTCCACTGGTCCAAGCCCACGGCCCAAAGGCCCATGGCTGAGACCAGTGGGTCGGTGGCCACTGTAACTGGGATGGGGTCTACCGCCACTGTTTTGGCCACCGCGACTGCTGTCGGAACCGCCGCTTTTGCCCCAGCGATTTTTTCCATTATTTTTCCGGCCATTTTTGCTGCCCCGTGAGATCGATTTTGGTTCGAATTGTCACCAAAATTTTGAGGATTAGTGGAGGATGTCATCATGACCACGGGACTAGCATTAGTAGTCGCCTTTTTAGCCAAACCGGCTTCTTTCAAGGTAAGCATGGATTGGGCTTGATAGAACCTCAGAAGAGGATTACTTTGACGAATGAGAGTTCCAACGCCACTATAGGCCTCGGATAGGCCAGCAACTATCTGTAAAACAAGATGATCTTCATTAACTAGTGCACCAACGCTGCGGAGTTGGTCCGCCAATTCTTTCAACCTTTTGCAATATGCTGAAACGTTCGGGAAATTTTCCATGTTGACGTGGGAAAAATCTTGTTCAAGGGTAACATCTCTGGAATTTTGATTATCCTGGAATATGTCACGCAGTCTATCCCATGCAGTCATTGTAGTAGTGTCTGGCTCAATAATCGTCTGCAATAGGTCGGTAGAGATATTAGAATAAATCCACTGAAGGACGGTGGCATCAAGTGTTGTCCATAACTTAGGATCATCCTCGAGTGTAGGCACCTCCGTATCATCAGGAGCCGCGGGGATTATGTGATGGATGACTTGATGCGAACGAGCGTGAATTTTGAACAACTCGACCCACGTCGCGTATTGGACATTTTCTATTTCAAGAATTAGAGGGATATGATTCTTGATGTTAGAAACAACAAGGGCAGGGTGAAACGTGTTCTTTGACGTAGACATAACGAAAGAACAATAGGTGATAGAGGGATTTGGAAGAGAGATTTTGAGAGCGGAAAACAATGGCAAACCCGAGGAGGAGGGCTCGGTAGAGGCTTGGCCGAAGAACAATAATTTGTGGGAGAGAAATTGTTGTTTGACCTAGACTTCTGCTACCATGAAAGAAATAATCCCTTGATTATTTTCATTAATTGAAAGACTATATATACAATTTACATATTTTCATAATAGGAGAATTATATTCCTATTCTACTCCTAAAACCTTATTCTACATGGAGATTAACTATACAATAATGGTAAGAATACAAGACTAATTAAGGTACACTACAACTATACAAACTTGTGTACAATAAGGACAAAACCCGAGGGAAGCCGAGACCAAATATACATAGGATATACACGTGCATAACGTGTATATCGTATGTATATTTGATATATTTAACAATTACTTCCTAGAGTGCTCTACTTGCATTACATGTAGGATATTATCATTTTTGGTTTTCTCAACCGGTCTTCGCTATTACTACGAGACTTGTTAGTTGAGATTCCCATTGAAAAGTCTCATTTTGAAGAGTAAAATACTCCTACCAAAGAATATTCATTCCCATGCAGAATTTTCATTAAGAGAAGTTCAAATATAAAGAAGTAACCATACAAAAAAACTAAATTAATCAACATATAATATAATATGCATACAAGTCTTTTTATATATTTATACCGTGTCGTTTTCAACAAATGACAAAAATATCTCTGCCATTACTCAATCCCAAATTCAAACCTAAAAACTAATTAAAAGTAAAAGAATACTTATCATCCACCACAATCTTGATATATGTTGGATATATACAAAGTATAAAGGGCAGCTCGGTGCACTAAGTTTCTGCTATACGCGGAGTCCGGAAAAAAATCGAATCACAAGAATTTATTATACGTAATTTTATCCTATATTTGTACAAAAAATTATTTTTACGCCTCAAATTCATAACTTCATCACGTGACATTAGCTCTACCAATTATGTCTAAGACCCCTTCACCTATGGGATATATGCTAAAGCAGAAAAAATTGTTTGCTTGCGTTCCATCATGCATCAGTCTGTTATCAAAACCGCGTTATATTTCACAGACTTTGACTGAATCAGCGTTGACCAACCACTAAAAAGGCCTTTCGGTGTCAGCACCGTCAATCTCCGTCTACATTCTTCGACGCCCACAAAAAAAATACTGCAAAATGTTACAGATTTGTTTTCTATTTCCCATTTTCTTTATTTTCTTCAAATTTGTTTTCTATTTCCCATTCTCTTTATTTTCTTCAAATTTGTTTTCTATTTTATCTTATTCTTTTTATTAGTAAGATAATGCAACTAGAGTGAACTATTTGAACGTAACCCCCTAGTTAATGAAACAAACTTCATGAATAATTCTAAAACCACTAACTACATTGCCGCTGATTTATTATGTCTATATATATATATACGAATCCTTAAGTCATAACACTACGTGCATGTTGTTAATAATGAATGTTCACTCTCTCTATATATATATACAAATGCTTAAGTCATAACACTACGTGCATGTTGTTAATAATGAATGTTCTTGAAAAAAACGTCGATTTCCTAAATTTTTTAAAAATATAAAATAATGATAATAGAAAAATAAAAAAACATCTGATTTTCATCAAAGAGTCAATTCTGAGGAGAACCTTCATTGCCTTTTATTTTATGCATGCTAAACTAGACATATATGATTAATTGAAAGATATATATATTAACGCCTTCTTATTACGGGAATGTTGTGAATTTGAGATTTTATATATTAGTAGCTATTTTCAGAAATTTCAATTCTAAAGTCTAAAGTCATACTTTAGTATTAAGTGATTGAATAGTTAATAATTATCGTATATTCAAGAATGTTTGTAAATAAAGAAATTACAAGTGCATATTTTAATTTATTAAAAACTAAATGTGTTTAATCTGCAGATATCAGAAGGATTATAATAAAAAAAATTACCAACTGAAAGACCAAAAATACTATTTCTTCTCCGCCACAATTTTAAGCTTTCATACTATCATTGTACATAGCTAAAATTCTTTTTCAAAATAAGAACCAAAAGGAATGGGTATTCCATGTCGGCCCTTAGCTATAGGATTCAACGCCGACTTACAAAACAAACTCAATAAAGATTCTTATATACCAATCTACTCCTTTTCACACTTATCTTGTCCAAAAATAAATGATATTAATTACGTGTCTTACCTTTTTATTTGATTTGTTGTAAAAAATATCTCTTTTAATATTTAATAAGTTGACAATTTAAATATCGTATCTGGCAAGTTTAAAATTATAAGATTCAAAAACTTATTTGTTACTTTAATCTTTCATTTAAGATCATAAAATTCAAAAAATTTCCTTTTATTTTTTAAACTTCGTGCTGAATCAAATTAAGACACTTAATTTGAGACGGAGGGAGTAATGAGATGTAAAACAAAAAGGAAAAAATAATAAAAAAAGAATGTTTCATCAAGAGTACTTTCTCCTCCTTATAAACTATTTATTCAACTTGAAAGAAGAATACAAACTAAGGAATATCTAGCTAGCTCATGAGCTCACCAGCTGACTATTTTCTTGTGGCTTTGGTTTAATTCCTTCATAAATCTATATATATATATATATTTTTTTTTTTAAGGTTTTGGGTTTACTTTTTTGTTTCTTTTGTATTTTAGTAAATTTTCAACTCCCAACTTGAGCGGTCTAAAATCTCTTTATCTCTCTATATATAACGGTCTGTTCAAGAAAGCTTAAAAAAGAGGATCAGTTTGCCACCTCTTGTCAACTTTCTTGAAACTAAATATTTTTTTTCTCACTTTGAATTTTGAAGTTTAATTCAAACTTTCCATTTTATATTAATAGTAATTGTTAAGACTTTTTTTTTAGTTATTAGAGTATATATACTATTGTATATTTTTTTTTCTTTGTTACTAGTGTATGCTCAAGGTGGAGAATTTTAGAAACAAAGCTAATTGTAAGCCTATTATAAGAGATGAAGGTGGGATTAATGTGATGTTTCCTGGGATTAATATAGAAGAAGAGATGTCTGTGATGGTTTCTGCACTGACACGTGTCGTTACTGGTGAAGATAGAGTAATGGATCAAGGTGATAATGGTGCAGCTAATTGGAATAGTAATAATAATATTGGTTCATCTTCTTCTTCTTCTTTGAGTGAATATTCTGGAGTTGTTGGAGAGAAAAGAGGACGTGAAGAGGAGCAATACTTCTTGTCTGATATAGTGTCATCAGGTATGCACATCTATATTTTTTCTGATGTAAGTTTTGTTTTGGAGTTATAGTTTTGTGCATTGACGAGTCTAAAAATTCACGCAAGCATATATATTATTCAAAAGTTAATTATAAGTAACTATAGTGGTGATGGAGACAGAATTTTTGGATAAACCCCCTTCCAGTATTCCTCACTCGTATGATTATGTATAAATAATTCTATTTAATAACATTGATTGGAAATGTTTTATGAATAATAAGTAATTAATATGTTATAACATGTTAAATTATATTAGTAATATAAAAAAGTTGCACTATCAAATATATATGACTTAATTTTTGTGTAGTACTAATTTGTTCTTGCTTTTGATGTATAAAAGACATGAAGTAAAGCTAAGATCGAGCATTTTTCTTATATTTTGAAGAGTTTTGTTAATAAGCTAATTAAGTGTAGATGATGACCAATAGAGAGGAGGTATTTAGATGAGTAAATGATATATAAAGGACTAGTAAGCAACTAAGCATGTTTGCTAGTCTGCATCTTATTAAAAGTAAATTGCCGCAGCACCTTTGTTCTTACCTTTGTCTATCATAACATGGCACTAGAAGCTGACAATATCAAGCTAAAGATTTCAATTCTTGTTAGTGTATCTTTATGAAAAGCAATTAATTACTAGATGTTTAAGGTTTGTTATGAGCTTGTCATTCTACTTATGCAATAACGACTGATCAATTCTAAATTAGTTGGGATTTGCTATATAAATTCTTAATTTCCATTTTGTTTAGTTTGGAATTGTTCATTCAAAACCTTAATAACTTACTAGTATCTTTTAAGACGCTTAGAAGTTCTCTATATTTTCTTTTGACATACGATATCTCTAATAAAAAAAAATGACTCCTAACAAATAATAAGCCCAACATAAGTGTGCCAATACAATTAGGCTTTATCCCAATTAGTTGGTATAGTCTATATGAATCTATTATTTAATTGTGTTCTGATTGATTCGTTCATTTTGCATGAATTTTCAGAGAGTGTAGGTCTTCTCCTGATTTTTATTTTTTCGGAATGTATTATGTTAATAGGTGGTGAAGATTCAAACATTAGTCGGACTATTGCTTCACAAACAACAGAAGCAATATTCATATACACAACTCCTACATATGATCATAATAACACCATTATTGATCATAATCAATCAAGAAGAAGATATAGAGGAGTGAGACAAAGGCCATGGGGAAAATGGGCTGCTGAAATTAGAGATCCATACAAAGCTACTAGGGTTTGGCTCGGAACATTCGACACTGCTGAAGATGCTGCTAGAGCTTATGATGAAGCTGCACTTAAATTTAGAGGCAGCAAAGCCAAACTCAACTTCCCTGAAAATGTTAAACTCTTGCCTACTTCTTCAATCCCGCGTCAAAACGCCGTCGATAATATGAGATTTACAACGGAAAAACAGTTCTCTACGAGCACACTTACCACGGAATCCGTGCGAAATACTCGTGTTTCTAGTGCTCTTTCTCATGATAAATCTCCAAATACTCTTTCAACAGTCTACTCATTTCCTAATAATAATCCTATTGTTCACACTCAATTACCTAATAGTAATAATAACATAAACCCTCAATTTTTCTTGAATGATGATTTTCAAAAGGTGCATTCATCTTCAAGTTTGTTAAACCAATCCATGTTTTCTACTACGTTACAGTACTCTTCTTCTTCTCAACTGCCTTTTGGTCCATTTATGTTTTTCGAGGGTTCTCAACCTACCTGTCAGAGTAGTGGAAGTGATTTTCAGGCTACTTCTTCAGATTCAGCTAATCACCCTCCTCCTCCTAGATAATCTACTTGTAGTTAGGTTTTTAAATATATTTATCACTTCAATGTGGTTTTTGAATGGATTGTGAACCAGAATCAGTGATGTATTCTTGAGTGGGAGCTTATAAAATGAGTTATTTTTTGAAATTTCTTGTTTTAACAAGAACAACAAGATGTTGATGATGAAATAAGCAATGATTATAACACAATATTTGTCACTCTTATTTTACATGACGGTATTTCACTGGATAAATCTAAGAATCAAAAGAAATCAAAGCTTTTGAGTACACAAACATATATGGAAGATACTAAAATTGAGCTCAGCTCCCAACTCAATTGGGTTCTCCGCAGGTTGAGAATTCCTCTTCCGCGCATCTTTCTTGGGTGGCTGGAACGAAACAAACCGAAAAGGACCCAGCTAAGGGTGAGCCAGGCAGACCAACCCAAATGCTCGATAGAATATAAAACAAGACCACATGTGTAAACACCTCAACGAACTCATGTAGATGTTCCTCGGTCCAAGAAAAATATAATCGCATGTGTTGATGTAGACCAATTAGGGAGAACTGTAGACTATTATCATAAAAGGATATTGCGGCTGTTCACCCATTAAGAAGGAAAGGGAGACTGTTAAACTCTCAAAGACAAGTAACTGACATTCGCTTTCATTCAAGATATATAACAAACAATTTTCAAAGATGGATGCATTGCCTTGGACCTGTCATCACTAAGTCTAATCTCGACAGTATAGCAATTGATAAAAGGTATTTTCGCCACCAGAAATTATATAATCCGGTGTCGCACGAAACACATGATTGATATCAAACCTGTAAAAGAGCTGCATTTTTTTCGTCCTATGATCCTATTTGATTAATAACTCTTGAGTAAATAAGTATCAACAAACCTGTGATCTGTTGTTGATCACAATGAATATAGCATCTGGAGAATACAAGAGGAAATACAAAACAAAACAAAAATGTAAATGCAAGGAAAAAGAGTCTAGCCAAGAAGCTGAGGAAAGCAAGCAGGCAGATGAAGATAGCAGGGGTAGAAGGATGAGACTACGAGCTCTTTTCCCCTTTGGACGTCGGGCAAGCCAGACTGCAAAATGATTTCAATTTTGTCACATAATTGCTTGCAGATCACAAATTGATGAGCTACCTTTAGAGTTCTGCCAGTCTTTCAAGCCCTTATTGCAGCTTTGTGCACCATTGTCTCCTTGTGGATTTGGTGACAACTCTTCTCAACAAGGTCGAGCAACTTCTCCAAATTAAAAGCCCAGGAATTTAAAATGTCATTGCTGTCTTTTGCAGGTTGAAAACAGACTATACTCATAGGTTTATCAATCTTCGCGACCAGTGCTTTTGATACAACCATTTCAGAAAGATGCTTTTCAGCTTCCTGAGAGGAGAAGAAAAAGATGAGCATCATCAGAAGAATATGTTAATGAGTAAAACACGCAATCTCAATCGAATAAGAACATCTAACAATGTTCTAAAGAACAGTGACGGAGGCTGCGGATTAGATAGATACACAGTATGATGAGGAAGATCATATGGAACTGTATAACGGACATTTTTCAGTCATAAAATAGTTCACTTAGGCAGCCATATTTAAAAATCTAAGATTACAGACTGAATATCTAGAAGGGCTCTAATTTAAGGTTGCAGATGGAGCACAATTTATGAGCTATCCACGAGAGTTACAAATGCTAGTAATGTATGCTACTACACACTCGAGAAACAATGTTAGTGACATGTGGGAAAAGAACATTAACCCAAAGATTCAAGCTCTTGCAGCCTTCACTTAAATTAAGTTTTGATGGTGCTATAGCAGAACCTGGAAAAAGGTTAAATTCCTACAAACTTTGCAGTAGAGAGTTGACCTAGAGAAAATTTAACTAAATTTCAATATTAGAGTATGAAGAACTTCTTCTGTACTGGAAAACGATAAGTTGCTGCAGATGTGATGTATAATCAAGAATCACGAATACCGACCTGAATTTCAAGGCACAATAAATCTGCTAATCTCTTCAAAGTTATCCTCGAGTAGTATTTTGAGGCAACAAGAATGTTCTGCAAGGAAATAATAATTAGAAATATGAATTAATAGAAGCCATAAAAGGAGCAAAATGGAGACTTGCAGTTGCAGCATAGGATATACATGCTCTGTAACTCTCAGTCTAAGATCTTCAGCTGCCTTGTCACCGAAAGAACCACCGAGCATATTCTTTTCATTTTCAAACTCATCCTTGAAAGTATTCCATAATGATGTCCACTGAATGACTTCCATGGTAATTAATTGTTTCAGAAGCAACCTAAAACAAAAGAAAAGGCAGATACTAATAAACCTTAGACCCAAACTGCTTGCCTACTGGAGCACAAGGATTGAAGAAAATTGTAAATTTTCATATTGAACCTGTCCCATAAAAGATGAGACTATTTTCGGACTATTTCGCTTCCAGGTTTATAAATTGAGAGAGACTAGAGACGATGCCAAGACCCATGAGTACTATATGGTTAATTCATCCCAAGCCATTACTCATTATTTCCCTTTACAGTTTCTACTTAGAAACTAAACTTAATAATATAGATGCATAAATATTAAATTACAACGATCTTTTATTGATGGTAATCAGGAATGCGTTCTAAAAGTTCATCAAGAGCAGCCTCACCACTAAACGTATTACCGTACTATATACAATATCTTCTTGTAGAGGTTTTACTTAAAAACAACAGTTTTAAGAAAGTAAACTTTCTTAATTTAGAAAATGAATTATGATAATCTCCTTTTGATGCTTGTCAAGAAATGATGTTTTGCTGAAGAAGCAGCCTAGTTAAAAAGCGATGTTCTGCAAGTCCATCAAAAGGCAGCCTCACTACTCAACTTATTACCACAGAGACACTAGCTATTATCAAACATTCAGGTTGATACATCTGCATCTAATCTAGAATATGTATTCAAGTCATTATGAGATGAAACACAATTTTTCTTTGATAAAGGTAATTATGAGAAAAAAGAAATATCTAGCTTGCATAATGAGAAATGTAAGCTAAATCACAGGGTTTCTTCTCCATTTTATTACAAAATACTACCAAATGGCCCATTGATATAAAAGCAGGGGATATTTTCCAGAAAGGGTGCTGATGATGGTTTGCAAAATTTGAGAAACATCTTTCCACAAGCTCCTATGGGCAAATGAAAGATAATTGCTTATCCTCAGCTCCATAAACAAAATATTGCCAGTAGAGTTTTCGAGAGAACCTGAAATGAGGGATCTCTGAAAGATTCTTGTCCTCCAAAGTTGAGTTATGAAGACTTGACTGCATAGGATCATGCGGTGACAATACCAAGTACCAGCAGATTTTCCTCAGCACCTGCATAATAGCGGGGAAAAATAACAGCATAATTTAGGGGCAATCAGGTATCATATAGATCTCTTTCGAGTAAATACGTTAATATTCAATACCTTCTTTTACTTGTGTCACCAATGTTCATTGGGATTTGATATGGCATGTTGACATTATACATTAGTTCTCTAGTTAAGATTGTTAATTCATGGGTGCAATCTTGAAAGAAAAATAGCATATGAATTGCACAGATTACCATAACTACACCTCAAAATTATAAGTGAACTAGGCTTACTGGTATCCATTGTGCTGGGTCTTCCTTTACAGAAGGGATCTCATATATGGCCTTGTAACAGCGACATATCTCAAGGTAATCATTGTTATGAAAGTAATGCCTGCAGCACCGGAATAAAATAAATTATTGTGCCAGTTTAAGACATACAAATGCAAAAAATGGTTCCAGATGCAACAACTACAGTCTATCTTTCCAGTAAGTGCTTAAAGTTATCTCATAGTACCATAACTAAGTGTGTTCTTTCAAGCTCTAGACGAAACTTGTAAATCAAAAATGAAGTAAATCAGGTATGATCAAGTGCTGGCAACAGTGGGCCATACTCGCATAAAACTTTCTATGAAGGGCATGAACTAAGTCTATGATACAAAGCATGATTTTAGTTGTAAAGGAAATTCCCGCTTCACAACCAGGTGCCTGAACATTAAGAGCTATGATCTTAACAAGGTCATAATGGCCCTCTTCTTTTGGTATATGGCTTGTATACGGGGTTTCCCCAATTGTTAATAAAATCATTTACCTTATCTAAAAAAAAATGGCAGATGCAACAGCTTATACGGTTCTCATGAAGTGTAGGTCACTCTTGACGACTTTCTAACTGCTCAGGGATGAACCTAATTAATAGTCAATCTTTTCATGGCTTAAGAGGGTCCCTTGGGTTAAGGGAGGATCAAGACTTAAATCTTAAGCTTCGGATAAGGCAGTGTGCTCGAGCATGATATCAAGTCTATGGCAGAAGCATTACTTGGGTTACAATGGATTTTCCCACTTCAAACACGAGTAAGCAATTAAGCTGCCTGAACTTAAGAAAGATTACATGACCTTACATTTTTTGAGACTGGTAACACATTAGCATATATAAAAGCACTAAGGCAGTCCAAAGCAAAATTTACAAAGAGTCCAAGAACCCAGCTGTGCGAAAATCAAATTTACAGAGACTATTAAAAGATTAAATGACCTTACTAAGCCATAATGACAGATGGAACTGCTGAAGACCTTTGTAGAACTAGAACTACCATTTACATCAAGTACGTCAACACACATATGCAGCTAGTGCACAAGCACGCACATGAAAAAAAAAAGGGGTTTGGGGGTGGGTGGAGGTAGGGGTGGGGGGTGGGGTGGGGTGGGGAGCCAATCACAAATATTAATTTAGTTTTATGAAATATACCTTTCGCCACTCCTCAAATGGATGTTAGAATCCACCATCCACATACCAATGATTATCATGCACGCAAAAACCAATGCCAAAAACTTTTTGGAGGAAAAAACTAGTATAGAAAGAAGTATATTTGACCTTCTAACCAGGGGCGGATCTAGAGCCCAATAACACCCTCGGTAATAAATTACACCATATATATAGGGTATTTTTTTTATTTTTTTATATATATATAGATTTTGAATACCTTGAACACAAGAGAAGAGGTTGGTTTAGGGGTTCAAAATTCACCTTGTGGTTTCAAGTTAAAATCTCAATCACTACATTTTTATTTTTCGTACACCCTCAATGAAAATCCTAAATCCGCCACTGCTTCTAACAGTTTAGTATTCCAGTCCCAGTGAAATCTTACTATGAAAGTCAAATCAATCAGTCAACTATGCTTCAATCCTGAACTAGTTGGGATTGGTAATGCAACCTTTTCATTATGCTTCAATAAATGCAGCCTTTTCAATTGGGCTATTTCATTACTGGAATTGAAGTTCATTCATAACAAAAATCAAGCCCAAAAGCAGCAAATAAAAACTACAGCTCAAATACACACCTTTCCAAAATTTGAACGAGGTTGGCATGACATCGCAAGCATGAATATTATCTCTTTTGGTGGATAATATTTTTTTGTGTACAAGCAAAGTAAAAACAACATTTCCTTTAGTGTCACCGAATAGTTGATAACGGTAACAAGTTCTACATTTTATCATTGTAAGAACCCCACCAACATAAGGCTGATGAACTTCTAAAAGATCGCAGGAATGCAAAATCCATTTATAAGACAAACCAAATTATATGGAAAATGAGGACAGTCAGAATGTTTCACTGGAATGCACATTATGGCCACATTCAATTGTAATGGGGCATGCACTCCAAAAACAAGACAAACAAACATCACCAAAATATAGACAGTCAGAATGTTTCACCCAGAGTGCACATGTTAACCTTATTCAATCGTAAAATGAGCAATGTACATCAAGAGTCAGGATGCATTGAAAATCAACTACGAAGCAACTTAGTGAATTTATTCAGCACTAATCTGTTCAAATTAGGACCACGCTAAATCACCAAAAATCAGTGAGGAAACTAGAGGCATCAACTACAACTACTAATCTGTTCAAATTATGAGTTTGGCATAAATATGCTGAGCCCCTGAGTGCTTGGGGTAAGAATGGTTTAGTTTATCATCAAAATCAAGAAAAAATAACCTGAGGCACACTCCGAATAAAGTCATAACTCACCTAATCATCAATCCATAGTAGATTCGCTTCAACTCCAACAGTGATGGAATATCTGGAGCAGGCTCTTCGACTATATTGTCACCTTCTTTTGGTTTCTTCTTTTCTTTAGAAGGAACAGCTTCAAACACTTTGGGATTGATCTTTCTTGAGAGTATTTGTGCACGAACATAATCTGGACTATCTAAACAGAGACGCACCTGCAGAGTTCAGCATTACATAACTAGCCCAAAGTCATGCTCCAGTTTTTAGAAAGAAAAGGATCAGTGATACATACTTGTTCAAGGATAAAAGCTATCTTCTCTGTTTTTGCCATTGCTCCAAAAGTTTCAACCTGTCCATCAACACACCCATTAATGGTAACATTGCAAGTAAGTAATCCCAGGAAGCTTCTAATTTGAAACTGTGGCTCAGCTTGACACTGATCACTAGAGCAAAAAGACCAAGCAGTCACACCAAGGAGAAGGTCAATGAATACTGACCGCAACTTCTTGCATCAAATTAGCAGCCTCGTCTATGAGTCCTTGTTCTTCTTTAATTTTTGCAAGTTTCTTAATCGAACGGGCTCTCTCGATTTCAACATATATCTACAAGCAAGATTAAAGTCCCTCAGTAAGAAAAAAACAGACAAAAAGTAACAGAGTTTTCTAATTTAAAATATAAAAGAAAAACATACAAAATGAACTTACCTTTCCTGCAGATACATTATTAAGGGTCTTGATGAGTTCTATCTTAGTTTCAAGATCAGGTGTCTGGTCAATATACTGCATCGCTTGTTGGACCATAGCCTGTACAGCCTGCACAAGTCCCAAGAAAACACAGACAAAACCATAAGATCATCCATCACCACTGCAAAACACCATGTCTCACAGGTTTCTGATAGCAATGCATAGTTCCTCATACAATATGTTATGTAAAGAAAGAGAATGCTTGTAAGCACTTCATGTAAGCAATGGGCAGGAGCATATACTCAACTGTATCAGTAATCAAACTTCCCAAGGCAAATAAGCACATGTCTAGTAGACAAGCATGCCTAAGTATTAACACATATACACATCACCACATTACACATCTAATCGTGCAGATGGTGAGTGAACTATATAAAAGGAAAATCCTCTATTTTCTCTCCAAATGTGTATGACTTCTATTAATTATTTCTGATAGGTAAGTAAACAAACAGTAGAAAGCATCAACATGGTGCAAACCCGTTTTGCTAAAGTCTGCATTAAGGCAGAAACCCACTATTCTTGGAACATAATCACTGCATACCACAAAAGCACAAACCAGTACATCTGCCATACAAAATGTTTGGGCACCATGGATATTGCAAAATCTAGACAACTAAAGTATTATTTCCATAGTATGGTCTCCCAGATTGATTCTACATATTTGTATTGGTTTTTAGCAGGATTAAGAAAACATATAATAGTTGTTTTCATAATTCATGTACTTCTGTGTCTCTGCCGCTTTATTGGGCTTCGATTCATTTGCACTTACTCCCTGGTGTCTTTTTATAATGTCATAATCAAATTCCTGGTCGCTTTCTTTATCCTCGCGGAATTCACTCCTGAGATTTTCTTAATCCATCATAACGATCAAAAAGATTTTCTTAATCCATCACACCTCTCAATTGGATCGTACTAATTCAGAAAGAAACTATGCTTCAGCAACAAAGTTTCATCCAAAAATGCCAAAGACACAAACAAAATCCATCAAACACCTCTATCTAGCACTGCAATCGGTTAGCTTTGAACTGAAAAAGAGGGAAGCAATAACAGTCGAATTCATTATCTTCATAACATAAAGAAAGTGTGGGAGTAAGCCCTCAACTTCTCAAGTAGATCCACTCCATCTAAACTAAAGGAAGGTTTAAGCGAGTTCTCATAGTGAATGATCATGGTGCACCTACTGCTTTCTTTCTGATTACAAGAGCAACCAGTAAGCTGAAAAACAGTAACTGCTCTTTTTTGATACCCCAATAAGGAAAGTACTCACTTTCATACTTCTTGTACGACACAAAGTAGAAAAAGAATCATGTATCCTTCCATCTAGAACAAGAGAAAAATATTAGCCCCCTAACCCTTTCTCATTATCCTTCCTTTTCAACTTTGCACTAATTAAACCAAAGATATTAATAGTTCACGACTTAAACTAGAGTTTTGAACTACACGCTAAGGAATCAATAAGTCCTTTTGACATTTGTAAAATCCCTACCTGATTGAGAAAAAAAAAAAGAATCTACAAGTCCTTTATACTCCTTCCACGGACTTAAATCTAATACTAAGAGAAAGTGGGATTTGACAGCTCTGCCATACGATATTGCTAAAGAAAGTATGTCTAAAGAAATTAATCACTTGGTAGCATGGTTCAAAGAGACACAAAAAATGGAAAACAGAAAGTAGATAAGGTAAATTTTGTTTTCGAGGGGAAGAGGGGTTGGAAAACATTTATTCATTTCTGAAAATTCTAATACTAGTTTAAAGTTTAAAATAACAAATGATGCATATATCTGAACAACCATTGTCTTATAGCTCAACACTTCTACATGCGTTCATACCCATTGTCCTCCTTATTATATTACTATCAGTCGTCAGAATTCAGCACATCAACAAATTTAAGTAGGAAGACAATCAATCATTCAACTATATCGCAATCCCAAACTAATTGGGCCCACTCATAGGGGAAAATTTGAGATCCTTAAATACAACGGACTGACATACAGAAACATATTGAAATTTTCAAGCTTGCACATTTTCCTTTGCATAATTTCTGAAAATAAGATAAACTGCACAATTCTCAAATATACTATAAGCCGGAAACAAAAAATTCTGGAATCCCGACTTCAGAAAACATTTATTTCGCGAGACCCATGTTTGTTCGACTTCTGTTCTGCTTCTCCCCTGCTTCTCGTTAGGGTTTTCAGCTCTTCTTCTCAGGTAATTTGTCGTCTTCTTCTTCTACTACTTTCTTCTTCTTTCTGGGCTTCTAGCTCTGCTAGTGCTAGGGTTCTTTTTCTTCTTCTTTTTTCTACTCTCTTCTTTCCTCTGTTTTCCGTGCTGTTTTTTTTTCTACTCTGTTTTGTTGTTTTGCTGTTCACTAGAGCAATTATGTTAACAGTGATTATATGTCGCTGAATTTTTTTATAGAAGAAAAGTTATATGTTGCTTTTTTTTTTTGGACTTCTGCTTGTTCTGGAAAAAAATTCTAGCTGCCTTGTTGATTTAATTTTCTTAACAGTTAACAGTGATTAAAAATGTCTTCAATCAATTGTAGAAGAATAAGAATTAGATGTTGAACCATTAATAGCTTTGATTTTGTTTGTCATATGGTCTATGGAGGATTTTGTGATATTTACTTTTTAATTTTAATTTGAACTTTTGCTTATATATATTGTCTCTATTTATTTTGGTTCGCTTAAAGCGTGAAGCACGGCCTTGTCGCTTTTTTCCGCTTCACGCTTTCCTGAATTATGAACATTAGCATGTATATGTCTGTATGTACATATCAATCAACTATGCCTCAATATCAAACTAGACAATGGCTATACGAATCATCTATATGCATTCCCGTCATTCAGGCTCATTAATTCCACAACAAGGACACATACTAAAAAGATAAATGTTACCTGTTTCAATTGTCTACGACGCTTAAACAAAAAATTCTGGAATCTTAGTTTTTGCATAAGAGAGTTCTTCAATGGAATCTTAGTTAAAATTACATATAGACCGTTCTTCGAGGACATGTATACATGAACATTTAAGCACGTATACGTATGTATGCATATATCAATTAATTATGCCTCAATCTCAAACTAGTCAGAATACTATACGAATCACCTATATTCCTTCCCAGTCTATTCAGGCTCATTACATTCCACTACAAGGACACGTATGCTAATAAGATAGATGTTAGTACCTGTTTCAATTGTCTACGGAAACAAAAAATTCTGGAATCTTAGTTAAATTTGCATATATAGAGTTCTTCAATGGAATCTTAGTTAAAATTGCATATAGAGCGTTCTTCGAGGACATGTATACATGAACATTTAAGCACGTATATGTATGTACGTATATATCAATTAACTATCCCTCAATCTCAAACTAGTCAGAATACTATACGAATCACATATATTCCTTCCCAGTCTATTCAGGCTCATTACATTCCACTACAAGGACACATATACTAATAAGAATTCATTCCCAGTCTATTCAGGCTCATTACTTTTCACTACACGGACACATACTAATAAGAAAAATGTTAACTGTTTCAATTGTCTACGTCGCTTAAACAAAAAAATCTGGAATCTTAGTTAAATTTGCATATAGAGAGTTCTTCAATGGAATCTTAATTAAAATTGCATATAGAGTGTTCTTCGAGGAAATGAATACATGAACATTTAATCACATATATGTATGTACGTATATATCAATTAACTACGCCTCAATCTCAAACTAGACAATGGCTATACAAATCATCTATATTCATTCCCAGTCTATTGAAGCTCATTACATTCCACTACAAGGACACGTATACTAATGAGAATTTCTTATTACCTGTTTCAATTGTCCACGGCGCTTAGATAAGAGAACAATCTGCTCATTAAGTGTATTCCAAGCGCGAGCATCGAAGCAGAGCTGAAGAATATCAGTAGCGGCTTTCTTCGTACCCGCAACATCGCCAGCTTGTCTCATCTGCTTCTCCACATTCAACAATGTCTCTATTTTCGCCTCCAATTTCCCATCACCTTCCTGAAAATCGAGCAAAAAATCATATAATATGCCGAAATGAGATCGGAATTTAGTAAACGAAACATCGAATTTGAAGTGTAGATTACCATTTTGAATTCGAATTGAGGAACTTGATTGAGATCGTTGTAAAACCCTAAGAGAGAGAATAGAGTGTTGAATACGGTCTCTCTGATTTTTGAGTCTATGCTGCTTTTGTATTTTTCTTTGTTTGCTTTCTTTCTCTTTTCTTTCAATTTCTTTTTTTTATATCCCATTTCTCAGCTTAAATCAGACTATTCTTCAACATAATAGTCCCGATCTTTTCTTTCAATTTCAAGGGGTCAGGAGATAGTGTGTTTAATTATTTAATACTACTCCGCCTTAATTTAACTATCTTATTTTTTTGATTTATCTCATAAAAGTATCTCTTTCTATATTTAATAAGTTGACAATTCAAAGATAGTACGTGCCAATGGGACGGAGGGAATACAATTTTTTTATGAATTCAATCTTTTAAGTTTCTAATACTACTAAATTCATTAGAAATATAATTTTAATCTCTAATATATTTTGAAATTTTAATAATTTTTCATATGTATTTATATTTAGTAATGAAAGTATTGGATTCGATTGAATCCATTTCTTATACCATACATCCTCCAAATGCAAGTACAATTTTGTTATGTAGCTGGAGTGAAATTAGTTTATGCGCAATTTAACTAATTTATTCGTGTTTGCGACTTTTTATCTGGACATATTCTAGGTAAATCTTTCTATTATAGCTTAGATAGATCATTAAAAATATATTCATCATTTTATTGTCTTTGTTGATATTTGAATGACCTTCGATAATTTTTTTTACGGAAAAGGGTCAGATCTATCCTTAGCCTATATGATATTACACACGTTTGTCCTTATTTTAAATGTTATCTCAGTTATGCCCTTTATGTTTTGCTTATACTCGTGCCCCTCGATTTAACAGAAACCTAAAAAAAAATACTGGAGGGCATATTTGTTCAGTTTCGCATAGTATATGGCATATTTGATCCATTGAAAATCCTGAATTAAATATTGTATCAATAATTCTCAAATTTTTTTGTAGTCTATTTTATGCTAGCCAATATTTTTTAGTACTGCATTTTAAAACTCTACACTTGTCGTGTTACTCCACGCTTTGCTCTCTTATTCTTTCACTTGCTTATGACATGTCGGAAGCTTCGAGTTCTCCAAATAATCGTGGAAAAGTATGTGGATGTGGAGTTGTTGCACTCCATCTCACATTATGGACTCCAAATAATTCTACTAAATTTCTGTCATGCGTAAAATTCGCAAAAGGGCCAAACCACATTGAATTTATGTAATAAATTGTATAAATGCTTAAAATGTAATATTGTTTTGTTATTATTATCAAAATTTCAGCATTGTGGGAGATGTTTTTTTCAGGTTTCATAAGTCTAATGTAAGTTATCTCTTTTTTGTGATTATTTTTGTTTTGTGGCAGATCTGTCATTTTTTTTATGTTTAGGTTTATGTTATGTTGCGGAGATCTTTTTTCTTGTGATTTTTGTTGCATGCATTATTGTGTAGATAGCGACTACGAAGATGAAAATTTTTAAGCAAAAACT
Source organism: Anisodus acutangulus (assembly GCA_029783415.1). Lineage (NCBI taxonomy): Eukaryota > Viridiplantae > Streptophyta > Magnoliopsida > Solanales > Solanaceae > Anisodus > Anisodus acutangulus. The sequence goes on along the minus strand of CM056492.1, from coordinate 59,110,758 downwards.
ATCCAGGTCATCAACAAAATTGAAAAATAAAAATGATGTTATGATCATTAGTGAAAACAATCTTTTGAAAAGGAAAAATAATGCTCTTATTAGTGTAAATGATCTTTAAAAGATGAATTAATTGCATTTGATCTTTTAATTGTATAATTTAGATGTAATGTAATGGTGAATGGATTGTAATTGTAAATGTTTTTTTGTGTTTTGAAATGCAATGATATTTTGTGCCATATGGTTATTTGTGTGCCATAATAATTAGAAATTTGAATAGATAAAACATGCCCCTATACTATGTAAAACTAAGCAAATAAACCACAACAACAACATACCAAGTGAAATCACACACTGTGGAATCTGGGGAGGTAGAGTATACACAGACCTTATTGGTAGATAGAACGACTGTTTCCAGGAGACAAATATGTCTTTTAATATATTTTCGTTAAATCGAGGGACACGAGTATAAGCAAAACATAACGGTAAGGGAATTACTGAGACAACGTTTAAAATGAAGGTAAACGTGTGCAATATCATATAGGCTAAGGACATATCTAGCCCTTTTCCGCTTTTATGTACTATTTTATATCTATCAAAAATCGAGAGAAACGGACTAACAATTGTTAACCAGCTTTGAAGGTCGTAAAGTCTTTTGAGTGCCTCTCGATGAGAGGAAGAAAAGTATTTACAAATCTTTCCCAACTACTGAATAAAGGAATAGGAGAACATAAGTAACCATCATAGAACCACACCTCAAATAAAGGTCCGGATACTGTGTTTATATTTTCATAGTTTGAATGAACACATTTCATTTTGTCTCACGTGTGTCAAACATCTAAGCAATCAACAGAAGTGGAGAACAATAACTTAATATGTTTCTTTTTTCTTTTTGGCAATTGAAACAAGTCATGCCCCATTTGGATTGATTGAATGTGCAAAACTGATGTTAGAAAATATTTATAATCTTACCATATAGGAAGGGTAACAGGAAAAGAAAGACTAGATGTATACATTTTCAAATTCCTTTAACATATGTCCATAGTACTTTCAAGAAATAATAACCAGCAAAAAGTATTACAGAAAATCATCTGTGTTTTGTGACAAAGCTGTTCTGTGCCCGGTTCTCGTCCACAAGTACAGGTTGAGCCACAATGGCAACCGGAAAGAGCACTCGAGATGCACTTTCATGGCTAGCCACCACAACGTATCGCATTTCAAATCTCGGAACTGATCATTAAACCTCCTGAGTGCTGCAAAATCATTGTGGTAGATGGCTTTGGCAAAATGTTAACATCGGATAAGTTCGTTCACTTCGGCTTTACCAACCAGAATGGCGAGCCTCGGATCTGGAGGAAAACTGTGACTCCAGACCAAATCCAAAGTCGAGCTCAGAACGACTTATTGGTGACCTGTCACTTCCTCTTCCTCTAACATCTCCAATGTCTTGAGAGTTACGTCGTTGGGATATCTTCATGAGATCATCTCCAATCTCAAGATCGTCTTCTACCTTGACTCTTCTATCCTCGTCAGAGATGTCAACTTCTGTTACTTGAATGCGGCCCCCCTTGCTAGGCTTTGATGCCTCTTCATGTACATATCCGCGAAAATTGTTCTTCGAAGGTTCTATCTTCGAACAGAATACTTCAAGAAAATTGTTCATGCAACCTTGGTCATACACATTGATCCTGTTGTCTCCTCTTAGCCCTCTATGACGGAAGTTCTCATATGTGGTCTATGGAGTTCAACATAACTAAAACAAATCAAAATTATGCATGGGAAAAAAGAACAGTCATATCAAATCAATTTTATAATCTGTCATTCAACAGCCATCAAAGATTTTATCTTCCTGACATTGTTTTCATAGAACCAGGTGATGGGAACATGACAATGCATTCAACAGCAGACCATCTAAATCTCAATTTAAACAACCAGTCTAATTAAGAATGCCGAAATACAGCAACAGCACCCTAAAATTGCCGGTATATTTCATTTAGATACTCAAACTACGAAATGTTCCAATTGAGCACATGATAATTTGTTCCTATTAGACAATTCTAACTCAAGTTTTGGAAAAGTTTCTGCGCGTGTTCTCAAGCGCACATTACTTAGATAAGTTAACCAGTTAAAATTTGTCATCTACTTTAATTATGCGCATTAGCCTCTATAAGCCGTAAAACCTCATAGCTCTTTCTTTTCTTTTGTTTTCCGTTTGCCGCCTGTGGTCTGCGTACAGTTCCAGATTCCGGCAGAGCCGAACTGTTCTGGCAGATTTCCAGCGGAATTCCGGTGACATTTTCAGACATTATCACCTAAAATACCAGGTTCTATCATTCTTACTCAGGTAGTTGTATTTTTGGTATTTTATCATTCTTGGTAGTTTGAAAATCACCATTAACACCACGATAACACCGACCACCCCCATCTCCGATCTCCACCAACCATTTCACACCATCACAGCCCACCACCGACCACTGCTCCACCAAAACGAACCACCATCTCAGCCATACCACACCGCCACCCCACTGCTTCAGAACTGAGTCCAACAACTAACCATCAGATCCACCATCTCAGCCATCTCGTCACTACCACACCGGAGTTCCGGTGAACCCCGTCAAACACACAACCCACCAGATCCGGTTCTATGCTACTGTTTACTGTTAATGTTATCAATAATGGACTGATTTTACATTATTCCTAAGTTTTAAAATATATGTTGGTTTTGTGCCCGGAAAATACTTCCAACGATCAACGGTACTGCTACATTTTATCACATTTATTTAAATTCATTTGGGGCGAATACTGCTTCCTATATCTCGTCCCTTTTCCCTTTGTGTTTTCCTTTGCTTTGCTTTTGCAGGTACCAGCAGCTATATATCCAAAGCATCAACTTCCGGAACACGATCGTCGAGAACAGATCTGTCATGATGCACATCTGGGCTCTATCTATCCAGTCTCCCGCCAAACATCCGGGTTCTATCTCTCTGATCTTCATTCCGGTTGCTAATGTATCTTTGCTTGGCTGTCGAATTTGTTTCGTAATATATTGATTCCTGCCCTTAGTATATTACGTTCTTACATTTACTCTTCTTGCCTTTAGTTATAGCATTCCTGTTTTAGGTGTAAACCTTTGATTAGCCTATTAGTGTATATCCACTTTATTCGCTTTGGTGAATGATGGTAGACTAGGATCATGTTCTCAGTCGGGGACGGGGGCGAGGGTTAGGGGTAAGTGGGATAAGTGAGATGCTAGGTTGAGAATAGGGTCTTGGAACATTGGGACTTTAACGGGGAAGTCCATAGAGCTAGTTAAGATTCTTAAGAAGAGCAGGATTAATATAGCATGTGTCCAGGAGACCAAATGGGTAGGACCTAAGGCTAAGGACGTGGACGGGTATAAGTTATGGTTCTCGGATAGGTCGAGGTATAGGAATGGGGTAGACATTTTAGTAGACAATGAGCTAAGGAATTAGGTGGTAGAGGTTAGGAGGTTAATGACAGGATAATGACGATTAAATTGGTAGTTGGAGGGTCCACTATGAACATTATTAGTGCTTACGCGCCACAGACGGGCTAGGACGATGAGGAGAAGAGGCGTTTTTAGAGGATTTAAACAAGGTGGTAGGAGGTATACCACCCACTGAGAAGTTATTTGTAGGAGGGGATTTCAATGGACATATCGGGTCACTTCCGGAGGTTATGACGACATGCATGGAGGCTTTGGCCTCGGGGACAAGAATGAGGGAGGCGTCTCACTCTTGGAGTTCGCCAAAGCTTTTGGGATGGTGATAGCCAATTCGAGGTTCATGAAGAAGGAGGAGCACTTGGTGACTTTCCGTAGCTCGGTGTCTAAGACTCAGATAGACTATTTGCTCCTTAGGAAGGTTGACAACGTTCTTTGTAAAGACTGCAAGGTTATCCCGAATGAGTATCTTACAACCCGACATAAGCTTTTGGTGATGGATTTGGAGATCAAGATGGAGAAGAAGAGGAGGGTTGTGGATGACATGCTAAGAATCAAATGGGGGAGTTTGACCATGGCTAGTGCAAAGGAGATGGGGGAGGTTGATGGCTAAGGGGGCTTGGGGGAGTAGTGGGGATGCAATCGGTATGTGGGATAGGACGGCAAGTTGCATCCGGGCGGTAGATAGAGAAGTGCTAGGGGTCTCGCGGGGTAGTCGTGGTACGCATCAAGAGGACTGGTAGTGGAATGGTAAAGTTCAAGAGAAGGTGGAAGCAAAGAAAGCGGCGTATGCGAAATTGGTGGAAAGCAAGGATGAGGTGGAGAAGTGGACGAATAGAGAATTGTATAAGATGGCGAGGAAGGAGGCAAAGCTAGCGGTTACGGCGGCGAAAACGGCAGCTTTTGAATGCATGTATGTGGAATTAGAGAAAAAAAGGCGGGGATAGGAAGTTGTTCAGACTAGCCAAGGCGAGGGAGAGGAGGGACTGTGACTTGGACCACGTGAGGTGCATCAAGGACGAGAACATCAAAGTACTGGTAGAGGACACGCATATTAGACGGAGGTGACAGTCTTACTTTCATAAACTCTTGAACGGAAAAGGAGATAAAGACATTGTGCTGGGAGATCTGGAGCAATCCGGAAGGTACCGGAATTTTGGATATTGTAGAAGTATTAAGGTTGAGGAGGTTAAGGGTGATGTTCGCAGGATGCGTAGGGGACGAGCGACCGGGCCTGATGAGATCCAATTTAATTTTGGAAAAGTGCAGGTAGGGCAGGTTTGGAGTGGCTGACTGAGTTGTTTAACGTCATTTTTAAAACGGCAAGAATGCCCGAAGAATGGAGGTGGAGTACAATGATCCCTTTGTACAAGAACAAAGGTGATATACAGAGTTGCAACAACTATAGGGGTATCAAGCCACTAAGCCATACTATGAAAGTTTGGGAAAGGGTCGTGGAGATGAGGGTGAGAAGAGACGTGTCTATTTCCAAGAACCAGTTTTGATTCATGCCGGGGCGTTCGACCACAGAAGCTATTTATCTTATTAGGATGTTGGTGAAGCAGTATAGGGAGAGGAAGAGAGACTTACATATGATTTTCATCGACCACGAAAAGGCATACGACAAAGTTTCTAGGGAGGTTCTATGGAGATGTTTGGAGGTTAGAGGTGTACTTGTGGCGTACACTAGGGCGATCAAGGATAATTATGATGGAGCCAAGACCAGGGTACGGACAGTAGAAAGAGACTCGGAGCACTTTCCAATGTTGATGGGGCTGCACTAGAGATCAGTTCTTAGCCCATTCTTATTTGTCTTGGTGATGGATGGACTGACGCGACAAATCCAATAGGAGGTGACATGGTGTATGTTATTTGCATGCGACATAGTCCTGATTGATGAGACTCGCAGCAAAGTGAACACTAAGCTGGAGGTATGGAGACAGACTCTGGAGTCTAAAGGGTTCAGGCTGAGTAGGACCAACACAAAATACTTGGAGTGCAAGTTCAGTAACGGGAGCGACCATGAGACAGGCGTGAAGGTGAGGCTTGGTACTCAGGTCATTCCAAAGAAAGGAAACTTCAAGTACCTCGAATCTATTATCCAAGAGAATGGAGAGAGAGATTGATGACGATGTCACACATCGTATTGGAACAGGGTGGATGAAATGGAGGCTCGCATATGGAGTCTTGTGCGATAAAAAGGTGTCACCAAAACTTAGGCAAGTTCTGTAGGGTGTTAGTTAGACCGACTATGTTGTATGGGGCGGAGTGTTGGCTAGTCAAGACTCCGCACATCCAAAAGATGAAAGTTGCGGAGATGATGATGCTGAGATAGATGTGTGGGCATACAAGGAGGGATACAATTAGAAATGAGGATATCTGAGACAGAGTGGGAGTGGCCTCGTTGGAGGATAAGATGCGGGAAGCGAGGTTGAGATGGTTCAGGCATGTGCAGAGGAAAGACAAATGCCCCAGTGCGGAGGTGTGGGAGGTGGACTATGGACGAGTTCAGGAGGGGTAGAGATAGGCCGAAGAAGTATTGGAGAGGTGATTAGACGGGATATGACGCAGGTGCAACTTACTGAGGACATGACCTTAGATAGGGGGTTGTGGAGGACACGAATTAGGGTAGAAGGGTAGTAGATAGTTGAGCATAGTCCTACTTACGCTTACAAACTGATAGTTGTAGTGTTATTATTGTAGGTCTGCTTAGCCTATCAGACTAGTAGGCGCAGTATTGCTTTATAGCCCCCTGTCGTTTTGATTTCTGTTGCTATGTGTTCTTTAGTGTACTTTGTTTATCTTATTTACCTGGCTTATTCGCTTTTGTTACCATCATTTTCATACTGCTTTAAATTTCTTATTCAGATCTGATTGTTCCTCTTGCTTTGCTTGTGCTTATGTTTTGTCTTGAGCCGAGGGTCTTTCGAAAACAGCCGCTCTACCTAAGGTAGAGGTAAGGTCTGTGTACACTCTACCCTCCCCAGACCCCACGTTGTGGGATTTCACTGTGTTGTTGTTGTTGGCACATTTTATGTGTTTAATGTGTTCAAGTGCTCAATTGGAACAGACCGTAGTTCGAGTGTCTAAAAGAAATTTACTAGCAAGTTTGACGGGCTGTCGATGTATTAAGCCATTAAGAATTGATAAACAAATGGCCAAGCAAACAAAGTATGGTATTAGAACATTCCTACACATACAGATTATTGACTCCAACATGCTGGAGTTAGAGAGACGCTCGTTTTGTGAGCAACATAATCATCCAGAAAACAACATGATGAATCATATAGAAACTAAAGCAGTACTGCTATTATTATACTTGCAAACTTCAGCAAATGAGAATTAAATTATATATCAACATAAGAGGTGTAAAAGACTAACCTGATTTCTATTTATGAGGTACAAATGGAAGCCAGTGAGACCTCCAACAAACCACAGTGAAACAAAACAATATGCCATCAGCGCCACTGACGCTGGTGATACTTTGATAGCCTTCCAAACAGTTCCATAATCATCCACAAGAAGCTTAAGATATAATGCCGACATGGAGAAGACGTAAACACAGAGGAGAGCAGTTGACAAAACAAATAGGAAGAAGCAACGATAGTTGCGCTGTACACAATAAAAGAAAGAAATGAGTCTCAAGAGGCAGTAAAGGCGCAGCTACAATTAATGAATAAAAAACGGCTGAATTTTTTCAGCAAAGCAGCAAAACTGAAGTGAATTTCATAAGAAAAATAGATGCTGGTTTCATCTTCATGATTAGCCCAAGAAACCATAAAGGTAGTTATAGAAAGAAAAGGAATATAAAGTGGAATATAAAGTGGAATCACAAAGGAACCTTGAGAAAAGAATAAGCTGTAGAAGGAAGATTCATTACCTTTCCAATGCATTGACCCACCCAAGGGCAATGGTGATCAAACCGCTCCACACAGTTATCACATACTGAGCAATGAGAGCATCTTGGTGGACGATACAACATGCATGTTTCGCAATATTTAACTCTCACTGGCAAACCATTTACAAGGATTTCTTTGGTGCGAGGCAAAGGTTTCCCAACGTCAATGGAAGCTGAAGAATCATAACCATTAACTTCCTCTGGAGGATGAGAATTACGGGGAACAATGCCAGGATCCTTAGTTGATGTTGCAAGTAGAAGAAACAAGACCTATTGCAACAAGCACGATATCAAGACTGTGAAGTACAAAAAACATGATTGCACTAGGGACTACTGCTATAAAATCTTGAAATGAAAAGTCTCTTACATATCCCCCCCCCTAACCCCTAACTCCCCCACCCCTCTTCCTGCTTGTGCCCGTCTTCATTTTCACCTTTAATCACAGAAAAGTGGACAAATTTTCTTGACAGTTATCAGGTGCAAGGAAAATCAAGGGCAGCTGAAAAAACATAAACAAAGAACGGTGGAGACTCTGGGGATGTTTGCAGAAATGTAAATAGAAAATCAAATTTCGCTAGAAGAAAATAAGAAGGAAATAAGAATTAAACTTTGCCCCGCATATGATAAAATATTACAGGCCAAATAAATGAAAGTGATGAGGGAACTAACATAGATTGTGAAGATAATTGCTAAGATCAAAATTGCATATCCTGTACTTCCAGTTGTGAATTTGTGAGCAAGATTCGTTGCAACAAATACACAAAATATAACAACAGGGACAAGGATAAGCGTAAATGTGATGATTAACGACTTAGCATCTGGCCCGAATATCAGCCTCCCGTCAAGCAAGAATTTCTGCAGATAACAAAACATTAACCATAAAGAAAGTTAAATGCGAACACAATGTTAGACAAGAAAAAATTCCTAGAATAGCATCTCATGTTAATAATAACATCAACAAACTAGTGATTTTCCAGTGAAGTAATTGGTGAAGTCGACTGCCTTGGGTGTTCCATCATAGGTTCCAAACATTTACTTTGTTTTTGTTGTTTTTAGTTTTAGTTCTTTTTTACCCCCCAAGAGGTCCAAATTTTCTTTTCTTCTCCAAGACAGGCAAGTAAAGCAAAAAAACAAGATCAAATCCGGCATTTCATTTCCGTTAAATTAATACTATATAACCAGATCAAAAGCCATTAGCTTACTGACAAAAGTAAGGAAAACTTTATATCCAAGCATACAAGATCCTTAAGCTAAATTAAAAGATGAAGTAATACAACTAAATCAAGCCACACAACAAGACCAAATCGTTTTTCCATGTCGAAGATCGGAATATAAAGCAACAAAAACCCAGACCAAATTCCTCTAAAGTACACCAAAAAAACAGTTTTAAACACAATATATGCACACCAAAAATCCCATACCACTAAAAAAACCATTAGCTTTCTAAAACTTAAAAGGCCCATAAACAAAAAAGAATTAGCGATTCAACAGGAATCATAAAAGAAATAGCTTTCGACTAAAGACGCAGACGATGAGCAAAAGTCTGCTTTAGTAAAGTAGCTCGGGGGAACCTTAAGACAGGACATCGGGGCGACAGGATTCGAACCTGCAATCTTCAGGTCATGAGCCTGATGAGTTGACCAATTCCTCTACCTCGAAAGAATACTCTCTCCAAGTTTACATAATCCTTCAGCTCAAAGGTAACATTCAACTAATAGAACTCAATCTAGCAACCCCAACATGCCAAATCTTCCTTATTGAAACCAAACAAGTAAAGAAGCAAAAACCCAGATCAAATTCCTCTATAGGTAAACAAAAAAATGATTTTTAACACAATATATGCACATCAAATACCCATATCCCTAAGAAACCATTAGCTTACTAAAAACTAAAGAATATTCTCTCCAAATATGCATAATCCTTAAGCTCAAAAGGAATATTCAACTACAACAACTCAATCTAGCAACCCCAACACGCCAAATCTTCTTTTCTTGTTGAAGCGAAGCAAGTAAAAAGGGCAAAAGGGCAGCCCGATGCACTAAGCTCCCGCTATGCGCGGGGTCCGAGGAAGGGCCGGACCACAAGGGTCTGTTTCCACAGCTTGAACCCATGACCTCCTGGTCACATGACAACTTTACCAGTTACTCCAAGGCTCCCCTTCGTTGAAGGGAAGCAAGTAAAGCAACAAAAAACCATATCAAATTCACGCTAAAGTACAACAAATAAAAGAGTTTTATCACAATATATGCACACCAAAATACCCATATCCTTGAAAAAACACTAGCTTCCTAAAAATCAAAGAATAATCTCTCCCAAGTTTGCATAATCCTTAAGCTCAAAAGGACGATTCAACTAATACAACTCAATCTAGCAACCCCAACACGCCAAATATTCTTTTCTTGTTGAGCCAAGTAAGTAAAGCAACAAAAACCCACATCAAATTCCTCTAAAGTACACAAAAAGAAAAGAAGTTTTAACACAATATATGCACACCAAAATACTCGTATCCCTAAAAAAAACATTAGTTTTCTAAAAATCAAAGAATAGTCTCTCCAAATTTGCTTTAATCCTTTAGCTCAAAAGTAACATTCAACTAATACAACTCAATGAAGCAACACCAACACGCCAATTTTTCTTGTCTTGTTGAAGCCAGGCAAGTAAAGCAAGTAACAAATACCCAGATCAAATTCCTCTAAAGTACACCAAAAAAATGAGTTTTAACACAATATATGCACACCAAATACCCATATCCTTTAAGAACCATTAGTTTTCTACAAATCAAAGAACATTTTCTCCAAATTTGCATAATCCTTAAGCTCAAAAGTAGCATTCAACTAATACAACTCAATCTAGCAACCCCAAACACACCAAATCTTCATTTCTTGTTGAAACCAAACAAGTAAAGCAACAAAAACCCATATAAAAAATCCTCTAAAGTCCACAAAAAATAAGTTTTAAACACAATATATGCACACCAAAATACCCATTATCCCTAAAAATCATAGCTTTCTAAAAACAAAGAATACTTTCTCCCAACATTCAACTAGCAGAACTTAATCTAGAAACCCCAACACGGCCAACAACAACAACATACCCCGTATGATCCCACTAGGTGGATCTGGGGAGGGTAAAGTGTATGCAGACCTTACACTACCTTGTGAAGGTCGGGAGGATGTTTCCGATAGACCCTCGGCTCAAGAAAAGATGCAAAGGCAACAATAATCTATGTTGCTCGGACTCTTAAAAATGTCAACAGGTGCGTGTCGAATTCTTCAAAAGTAATATATTTTAGAAGAATCTGACATGGGTGCGGCATCGAAAGTGAAGTATACGCGCAACTTAGGCAATAATAATATGCAGAATAGCAACAATATAATAAGATAAATAAAGTAAAAGCAACAATCGAGTTCGTAGTAGAGATCTAAAAAATAAGCTAAGGTACAATGATAATAATACTCCTAATACGGCCAAGCAAGTAAAAACAACAAAAACCCAGATCAAATTCCACTAAAATAAACCAACCCATCAAGTTTTAACACATTATATGCACACCCATTTAGTAATATTCTTCAAAACCCACTAGTTCACTTTAAAAAAGTTAAAAAAAATACACCATAACAAGATTGATTAATGTACAACAACAACATTCCCAGTGAAATTGCATAAGTGAGGTCTAGTGAAAATAGAGTGTACATATACCTTTTAACTCTCTGCCTTGGGAGGTTGCTTACATAATATAATGTATAACATAATATATGGACTAGAAAGAAGCTTACATTGTTTCCCTTCCATGACTGGTACACCCTCTTGGGCTTTGCCATGAAATAATAATTCTTTGCTTTATCACTTTGCTAAAGCTGTAAGAAGAATAGAACAAGGGGGGAAGAAAAACATGAACAGAATTTGGAATTCTTTTGTTTTCATTTTATTTAATTTTATGTTATTCTTGTTCCTTCATTTCTTCTTTTTTTTTCCCCAACTTTTGTGCATACAAATTCGTGTTAAAATGGCGGTCTATGGTTCAAATGCGGTGGATTTAATCATTTGTTTATGGCTTTTCCTTTCTCCCTTTTTCTTTTTTGTGTTCTTCTGTCGGCCTTTCCTTTTTCTTTTGTTTTTCTTAATCTAATAGCCGACCCTAATGACAATGCATTACTCCCTCCGTCTCAAATTAATTATCGTACTTAAAAATAATTATCTCAAATTTTTTGTCATTCTAATATTTAAGACATAATTTTTTTTCCATTTTACCTTTAATAAAATTTTATCATTAATAGAAATGACATGTAAATAAAATAAACACTTAATAGAGAGCGAATATAATTTAGATATAAATAGTCAAATACCCTTCCTAATTAATATTTCTTGAAGGGCGCGTAACACAAAAATGTGACAAATAATTTGAGATGAGGAAGTAATGTTTTGTACGAAACTAAGTGCTCCACTAATTACGTAATTCTTATTAAAAGAACAATTACATATTTCTAGACAAGATAAAATGGAGAAGCATAATGCATTAGCTTTTTCATAGTTAAAATTATTTATTAAATTTTCGGAGAATCGTAACAAAATTATTCGACATCTTTAATAAATAAAGTCATTTGTTTTGTATTCCGCAATAATAGAGCTTGTTTTTAAATAAATTTAATTTACATATTTCTAGACAATATAAAATGCATAATGCTTTAGCTTTTTGATAGTTAAAAAAAATTATTAAATTTTTAGAGGATCATAATAAAATAATTTGACATGTTTTAATAAATAATGCCATTTATTTTATAATTTCGATAAATTTAACTGGACTATTTTAAGAATTACATCAACGAGATATAAGTCAATAAAACTACTTGTATATATGTGATTTGATCATCTACTCACTCTTTCTAAGGGGTAGGGAAGTATTCACTAATAATGAATTGATACGGTCCGAGTAAATTAAATAGATGTTTGGATATGAATCGGGTGATATTTGAAGGAGAAGGGGGAGGGGGAGATAATATTTAAGTTGATAATATTTGGACATACATTTCATTGAAAAGAAAATTAAAGTTTTATGATCAAACAAAAATTAGTTAATAAATTAATCAAATCACTTTTCTTTTCTAAACTTGAAAAACTCATCTTCTTTCTTTTACTTTTTTTTTTGGTAGGAGAAAAACTCATCTTAAAAAACTAATCAAAAAATAAGTTCAACGTATAGTCAAACAGCGCTTTGAGAATATTTTTTGGAAATAGAGGGAGACAATTTATGTTCCAAAAGGGCTGTAATGAATTGTGCAAAAATAAGGTACAAACAATTACTACAACATATTGTATAAACACATTTTTTGCTCTTTGGCAATAGGAAAGTAGTCAATATTAGTGGCACAATTCACGGTGTGATTGCATAGTGTTAATTTGAATAAGAAAAAGTAAAAGTAACGTATAATATTTATTCTATCGTCTGGGACAATTTATCCCTAATTATATCTTATTTTATTTTATCAAGTTTTATCTTTTTTCAGTGAAAATTAACTAAATATTTGCTACATTACCAAAATTTCATTTTATTTTCCTTTTATGTTGATTTTTAAAATTAGAATTTTTTTCAAAAGTATACGCTGATATTTATGAGTCACTTTGAAAAATGGTCAGTTAAAGCCGTATATCTAATCGGAAATTGGAACAGTTTGGGCATTTTCAAATGATGGTGGGAAAAAAAAACTAACAAAAGAAAATTTAAAATTAATTTAAATAATAATAACAAAAAATGAGATCACTTTTTATCAATTCGTCAAGATTTTTTGGTGAAATTTTTATGTATATCATAAAAGAATATTTTGATTTTTTTTTAGTGAATTCTTTGTGAAGGGGAAAGTCCCGAAGGCGAAACCCCTCAATGCACTGCAGAGCCCTGCCAAAGGATGTAAATCGAGGATACATGCTGAAATGGCACTTCGCAAGGGAGATGACCAACGGGACACGAACCCAGCAACAACCCTTGTAATATTTCAGCAAAGACTGTCACCACACGGATTCAAACCCGTGACGTTGAAGTAGTTGTACCTCAATCACCTTACCACTTATCAACTCGACTGTGCCCCGAGGACTTTTTTGAGTGAATTCTTATCCTATTTTTGTATAAGACTAACCACAAAGGCGCTTAAAAGAAAATCTACATTCATTGCCTATATACATCCTGACAAGCTGACTCAAGCTTACCTCACTGTTATGTGTTTTTTTATCTTGATGTGTTTTTTCTAATATGGAGAGAGAAGAGTATGGATAAAATAGAATGAAACTGATACGTAACTAGAATTTAAATCTCAATATAAAAACTTATGAAACTGACTGTATTTATCTAAATTTTAGTGAGAAAATTTTCAATCTATATATTTTGATAAGAAATACCTAATATCGTGATAAAATAATAAATATGCATGCAAATTAACTCGAATGCCAACGATATAATAAAAAAAGAACGGAGACATTAAGAATTGAGCAAGCATAGTTAAGCAGATAAAGAATGTTTTGGGAGTACTTTAAGGAATATTTAAGGACTAGGAAATATAGGGAGAATAAAGATTTGACTATGAAATCCTTCTTGATAGGAAAAATAATTAATTTAATCCACAAGCATGATTTCTTGTGACAAAACAGTTGGAAAAGAATCTGCCTTTACTTGCAATTTCAAATTTGCTCCATGTGACTTTTAATGTAATCCCAATAAATTAAAAATTCATGTAAAGTTATAAAATATTTCTAATTGTGTGATCCGTGAAGCCCAATGTCCTACTCCATCTGCATGAATACTTTAGTCTATAGTGATACATTTAAGGATCACCTCCTCCCCATTACCCATTTTCTCTATTGAGACTGTCCTGAAAGTCTTTAAATAATATCAGCGGAAAACCTTTAGTAAAAATATTTGCAATCTGATAGCGTGACGGGACATGTAAAACACGCACTTGTCCGCCTGAGACCTTTTCATGAACAAAGTGGATATCCAGCTCAATATGTTTAGTGCGTTGGTGATTGACCGGATTTCCAGAGGGGTAGATGACACTAACATTATCACAGTACACCAATGTGGCCTTCAGAATTGGGCAGTGGAGTTCGAGAAGAAGATTCCGAAGCCAACACGATTCAGACATAACATTGGCAACACCTCGGTATTCTGCTTCGACATTGGATCTGGATAATGGTGTTTGCCGTTTTGAGGACCAAGATACCAAGTTATCACCAAGAAATACACCATAACCAGAAGTGGAGCGTCTGGTGTCCGGACATCCTCCCCAGTCTGCATCCGTATAAGCGACAAGTGTGGATGTCGACGATGGATATAGATGCAGGCCATACTCGAGAGTACCCTGAATGTAACGTACAATGCGTTTGAGAGCATGCATATGATCATCCATCAGATTATGCATGAAAAGGCACACATGTTGCACAACATAAGAAATATTCGGTCTGGTGAATGTCAGATACTGCAGGGCCCCTGCCAAGCTGCGGTAGAGCGTTGGATCGACAAATGATTTGCCGGATGATGCACTCAATTTGGATTTAGTGTCCACTGGAGTTGTCAAAGGTTTACATGAGGACATGCCATCACGTTCAACAATCTCAGCTGCGTATTTCTTTTGGGATACAAATAAACCAGTTGCATGACGTGTCACAACTATTCCTAGAAAATAGTGTAGTGGCCCTAAATCCTTCATAGCAAATTCAGAGTCAAGCTGTGACATGATGGACTTGCAAAGAGCATCTGATGAGGCAGTTAATATAATATTATCCACATATAAAAGAAGATAAGCAATATTATTACCCTGACGGTAAATAAACAGAGAGTGATCGGAACGGCTGTTGGAAAAACCAATATGTAAAACAAAATCCGCGAACCGCTTGTACCTGGCCCGGGGGGCTTGTTTGAGTCCATATAATGATTTCTTGAGCATGCACACATGATTGCGATATTGGAGTCCCTATACCCCAAATGCTAGTACATGTACACTGTTTCATTAAGTTCTCTGTGGAGGAAGATATTTTTGACATCCAACTGATGAAGAGGCCACGCCTTCGACAGAGCCAAGCTAAGGACCGTTCGTATAATTGCCGGTTTGACCACCGTACTGAACGTCTTCCCACAATCCACACCAACTTGTTGTATTTTCCCATCACCTACAAGACCGATTTTATGCCTCTCAAAAGTGCCATCAGATTTTTCTTTGTAACTGAAAATCCACATAGACCGAATTACATTAGCATGAGTGGGACGATGAACTAACTCCCACGTCCTATTTTTAATAAGAGCATTAAATTTATCATCCATGACCAATTTCCAATTCGGGTCATTAAAGGCAGAGACAAGATTACGAGGCAACAATGATTTGGGAAACTGGGTGTGTAGGCTATATTTGGTGTTGGGTTTGACAATGGTGTGTTGAATACGGGTGACTGGACGTTGGGCCGTGTTTTAAGATGGGCCACTGGACGGGAATGCACTGCCTGGCAATCGGCAGTGAACTGGGCCGTGACCCAAGCCACTGCCAGGCATCCGAGTTGGGCTCGTCAATCCAGTAGGCAAGTTTGGGCTCAGGACGGGAGGTCCATCTTGCTGGACATTGGTTTGCAGCGGCTGGGCCACTGTTCCGAGGTCCAAATTACCCAAAATATGTTGGTCCACCGAAACAGTGGGCTCAATTTGAGACAAAAAATATTTGGATAAATACGGGGGCATGCTATCATCTAGAAAATCATAGGTATGGGGTACGGACTCATGCATTTTAGTAAATGGAAAATTTGTTTCATCAAAGATAACATGACGACTCACTATTATTTTATTGGAGGAAATGTCGTAATATTTGTAACCTCGGTGATTAGATGAATATACCAAAAAAATGCAGGGAGTGGACCGGGGTTGAAGGTTGGTGATTGTGGTGGATGAAAAAAGAGGATAACATAAGCACCGAATACCCGTAAATGAGAATAAGATGGATCTCTTAAGTATAGGATTTTTAGTGGAGCTTGATAGGATATGTTTTTGTGGGGAAGTATGTTCAAAATATAGGTAGTCATTTGTAGTGCATGATGCCAAAATGATGGTGGTAGTGAGGCATGGACAAGGGATGTTCGAATGATGTTATTGATGGTTCAGATTTTTTGTTCCGCCTTCCCATTTTGAGAGGAAGTATGTGAACAGAAAAAAATGAAAAGTTAAACAATTAGAATTGCAAAAATCCCAAAAACGCCCATTATCAAACTCCCTACCATTATCACATTGAATATTTTTAATATCCCGTTCAAAATGATTCCGGATGAATGCTCTAAAAGTTAGAAATGTGGAAAAGACTTGTGCTTAGCCAAAGGGAACGTCCACAAAAACTTAAGTAATCATCCAGTAAAAGCAAATAATATCTATGGCTCGAAGAGCTCAAAATGGGTGATGTCAAAATATCATAATGGATAATATCAAACGACATAAGTATGCATGAATTAAATGAAACAAATGGCACTTGAACATGTTTTCCAAGTGGACATGATCGTCACAAACTTGAATTACGTGTTGGAGTACATGAAATAAAATTATTTCGTTTGAGTGAGGCTAAAACAGGTGCCCCTGGATGACCCAAACGTTCATGCCATAATGAAGGTGTGAGAGCTGCAAAAGTGGATGATGACTTGGTTCGTTGATTAGATGTGGTAATTGGATATAGCTCCTCATGACTATCACATCTCATTAGAAGCATCCCCGTCTGAAAATCCTTCATGGAAATCCAAAAGGGTAAAAAACAACAGATACCCAATTATCAGTAGTAAACTTTCTAACCGAAACCAAAATTGTAATTAATTGTGGAGCATGAAGGACATTCTTTAAAACTAAGGGTGGGTTTGGTGGAGTCAATTTGGTAGAACCATAACCACGAATTGGAATAGAATGACCGTTCCGACAATTATATCATTATTTTTGCTCAAATTAAAATAGGACAAGAGGTTACCTTGGGAGGACGTCATATGAGACGTCGCTCCGGTGTCCATGTACCAATTTGCGTCCGGCGGATTAAGTCCGAGAGTGTGCATGACGGACTCAATATCCGTTGGGCTGGCCACTACCGAATGGGCCTCCTACCACTGGTTTGGTAGTGGCCCAAAACTGCTCAGTCCGCCACTGTTTCGTGGCCCAAAAGGAGAAGGCCCATAGCCTTGTTGCTGACTGCCAGTGGCTTGGCCGGGTCTTGGACTAGGCTTGACCCAGTTACCCGACGGGACTGGGCAGGGTGGCACAACCCAAGGCCACTGCCAGGCCCAATGATGGCCGCCGGTCCCGCTGCTCCTGCCATCGTCTCCTCCGCCACCAGAATTCTGGTTGCTGCCATTTTTGCCATTTCAGTTATTTCCACTCCGATGTTTACCACCATTTCATCCTTTTTATCCCCGATTTGTATTGGCTCAAAATTGGTAGCAGTGTCATTGGTTGAGGTGGTAATTATGGCAGAATTTGAGACGGTTGCGGCCTTTTTTATGAAACCCACCTCTTCAAGACTAAAAATTGTAAAGGATTGCTTTGTCGGATGAGCGTTCACACGCCACTATACGCGTCGATAAGGTCGACAACCAATTGTAGAACTAATCGATTGTTGGTAACCGACGGACCAATATTTTTGAGTTGATCCGACAAGACTGTGAGGCGTTGACAATACGCTGACGCATTCGGAAAGTCCTACATATCGGTGGTAGAGAATTCTTGCTCCAACGTGACGACTCAAATTTTTTTTTTCTTGAAAAATATCCCGCAAACGATTTCAGGCCTCAATTGCCGTAGAATCGAGTTCCATTACTGTGTGCAACAAATCACTAGAGATAGTTGCATAATAAATCCATGAGAGAACTGTGGCATCAAGGGTTTCCCAAAGTTCTTTTTCATCATCAGTTTTTAACTCATTTGCTTTGTCATTTTCCGGTGGGATTATGTGATGAATAACCCTATGGGAACGACAACAAATTTTAAAGAGCTCTGCCCAAGTTGCATAGTGAACATTTTCCATCCCAAGAGTGATAGAAATATGTGTTTTGATGTTAGAAACGGTAAGGGCGAGATGAAATTTGAATTTGGAGTCAGACATTGTTGATCGAAAAATGAAGAACAATAATGGAAAAGTAAAATAAAAAAAAATAACGAAGAAATGGTGGTGGTCGGCCGGTTGTGGTGGAGGAAGGGGGGGGGGATTTTGGAGTAAAAATTATTTAAGGTAGGATCTTTTCCCTAATCTTCCGATACCATGTAAGAATAATAGAGTGATAAGATTATTTTCCTCAATGATATTCTTCCATAAAGGAGGTAAATATACAACAAGTAGAGACACATCTTAGGTTATAATTAGGCTATTAATAACTACTAATAGGATATGATTAGGCT
The DNA here is from genome assembly GCA_029783415.1 of Anisodus acutangulus. Taxonomy (NCBI): domain Eukaryota; kingdom Viridiplantae; phylum Streptophyta; class Magnoliopsida; order Solanales; family Solanaceae; genus Anisodus; species Anisodus acutangulus. The sequence goes on along the minus strand of CM056492.1, from coordinate 59,092,017 downwards.
AATTATATGTCATCTAATCTATCTACTTAAATGCTAATTTACCTACATGTAAGAATAATAGAGTGATAAGATTATTTTTTCTCAATGATATTCTTCTATAAAGGAGGTAAATATACAACAAGTAGAGCCACATCTTAGGCTATAACTAGGCTACTAATAACTACTAATAGGATATAATTAGGCTAATTATATGTCATCTAATCTATATACTTAAATGTTAATTTACCTGTCATTTACCTTCTAAAATCAATTATAATAATTACTAATTACAATCAATTATTAATTATTCTATCACTTACTACCTCTCACTAACACAAATACTGAATAACTCAATCCACCAAAATTTGAACATATGTGAAGAAATAACCTAATATTTTTACCAATTTTGAAATTTATACTTAGACCTGATCATGGACAAGTGAGGGTTATTCAGTTGGAAAAGCACTTCCACCAATGATCGGTAGGTCTAGGATTCAAGTCACGTTTGAGAGAAAGTGTGAAAACACTATAAATCCTCTAAAATGGGGGGGGGGGGGAGGTAAAAAAAGGATGAAAATCCTACTGGATATGGTTAATCCAACATTATTTTCTTATTGTGTGAAAAGAAAATAGGTGCTATCAGTTCTCCTAAATAATTTTAGGTCAAACCCATCGGCGATCTCTTGTGGTCATCAATATCTTTCACTTACACCTCAACTAAATCTTGTCCATTTAAACACATGAGGTAGACTCCAACTCTGTCATTTAGACACTTTTCACTTGGCAAGTTGTGTGTAACAGGTGCGTGAAAAAGTCAAAAATCATACCTTTTCCTTTAAAAAAAAAAAATCCATTCTTCCTTTTCATCCTTTTTTTTGTATTTTTTTATTTCCTCTTTCTTCTTCTTTCTTTTTTCTACCATCTTCCTACCATCACCGACATCGCCGCCGTTATCACTACCGGAAAAAAACCAATTACATTTTAATTCAACTTAATTTCTTTTTCTCTCCTAGTAAAAAGAATAAAACTCAAAGGAACTCATCGAAATCGAAACACCATTAAAGGGTTCTTTAGAAAGATTGAAGGTTTAAAATGTGTTTATTTTTTGATGAAAATTTTGAGAAATTAATGTTGGGGTTGTCTTCGGGTCTTCATGGGGAATTTTTAGCTGAAGTTATAACAAATTTGGAGGAGTTTTTCTTAAAATTTTGGATTAAAATCGTGGTTAGAACAAGAACACACATGAAAATGGTGAAGAACATTATTTCAAAAAATTTCTTGTTAGTAAATGTTTTTTTTGTTAATAATGTGTAGTGTTTAGAAAATAGATTTTTCTTTTCTTTTTTGAAATATTAGTTTTACTCAAAGTTTATTTTTTTATATTATTATGGGATCAAACGACACATGTTATAATTTAATTTGTCATTTTGCGATGTCATCTGCGAGTGCTTTATACCCACATTTTATATTTAGCTAATTTAGCGAATAAGTGTCTAAATGACACAGTCGGGATCTACCTCTGGCGTCTAAATAAAACAAGATTTAGTTGAGGTGTATAAGTGAAAGATCTTGACGATTAGAAGGAGCTACCGATAGGTTTGGTAGAAATCCAAATGGTACTCCACAAATGAATCCTACAAGAGTAGTTTGCCAATCAAATTCAACAAAAAAATTTGATTGCTCCTCTTCTTGTACTATTGTTCCTAGATGTGGAATTCTACTGTCATTTCAGTCCAATGTCAAAGCAAATCCGCACAACCTCGTGTTGCCTAGATACGAATCGTTTCCAAATGTATCGAAATGCGCGCTTTGAGGAAGCGATCCTACAAGAAAATTGCAAGAAAGATTGAGCACACTAAGAGATGTCAGCGTTGTTAGCTGCCAGGGTAGTTGATTTGATGAGAGATCTAAAGATTCGAGCATCGATAGATTCCCCAGTGAGGATGTGATTTGGCCACTTAGGCAGTTGTGTGACAAATTCAGAAATCGAACGGTACAAAGTATTCCAATCGTACTAGGAATAGTACCACGGAAATAGTTGCTCGAGAAATCAATCATCAAATACATCTCCTGTAACACCCTGTACTTTTGGGCGATGATTTGAACAACTAAACGTATGCAAGTAGATTTGAGGCCGAAGAAATTTTGTTATATTGAGGTATGCACATCAAGAACTTAATATATAAAAGAATGAAGTCCCAAAATTATTTAGGACTTAAAAGTGTGATAACGGTGATTGAAAAATAATAATTTGTGTATGTCTAATAAGGCTATGGACAAGCAGTATGTCACATGATCATGATAATAAGTATATGAAGTGTGTTAATAGTGATGATTACTTAAGTGAGTTGTGATCAAGAAATTAATTATGGGTGTAATTTGTTAAATATGAGAATTTTATGTGAGAGAAGGGAATTATTGAATAAACTTTGTGAAAATTAGTGCACTCCACGTGGAAAAAGATAGCATAATGACTTGCATATCTAATGGTGACACCTACAAGACCACTGGCAAAAGAAGGTGGACCCCACTAACCACTAAATAATTTACTACTATTGTTTTACTTGTGATAGATACACTTATCTCTTCGTTTATATATAGGACATCAGAATATTATTTTATTTGTACAAAAATTCTACAATTATGGTAAATGTGCAATACTAATTATATATAAAATATACAATTAAATATGTTACCATAACAGTGATATACACGGTTGTGTATACCGTGTATATCACGTTTTTTCACTTGTTATGGATTTCCGTGTGTATACCGTGTATAACCATGTATATTTTCAGTTAAGTGTACCTCTGAGGTAAGATTCTTGGAGATTTAACCGAGTAACGCTTCCTTCTTCGTTACAGACAATCCCTGTCCAATGACAAAGGTCGTCGATATGATCAAGGGACCATGAACAGAGAACGGAAGAAGAAGAACATGATGATGATAATAAGTTATTTTTCCATGTAGTAAGAGCTTGTCCTTCTGTTGTAAGTTGTAACTGAGGTTGAGATGTTGAGTGATAGCAGTGAGAAGAAAATGACAAGAAGTTATATTATTTAAGTTCATGTCTAACTTGCTTCCTGACTTTGTAGTTTTCTTGTTATTGATAGAGTTATATTACTCTTTCTTGTCAAATAACGCAGAGGGGGAGAACTGAAAGACAGAAGGATAAAAAAGCAAGAGATTGACAAGTCTAACGAGGGAGAATAACTGACACATTGACTGACTTCAATACTAAATATATACATCGAGTCGGTCCAACCTAACTACCAAGGTGGACCCCAATTAAGAGGCGCTAGATGGATTAAGAGCGAGATAAAGAAATCAGTATTATGTCATTGTTTTCATATATAAGAAAGTGGTAAAAAGTACCTACCATGGATGTTCACACCAAATCATACTAATTTATCATGATTAGATGATAAAATAAAATGAGAATGAGTGTTAATTAATTATGATTTAGTGAAAATGTGTCATGTATTTATTAAATTGGGTAAACTGGGAATAAGTATTTACCAAAAAAAGTTGGGTCAACGCTATCTGATCCCACTTTTATTGTGGTATCTGAACGAGCTATAAGGATTTTGTTATTGATCTTTAGTGCTTAACCAGCTGACACACTAATCAGTTTTATTACTCTCTCTTTGTTGTTTTCCCCTATTTTCTCTTTGTTTATGATGAACCAAAGTCTACATAATGACACAAGAATGTGTTGAGTTTCTGAATTTTTTGTTAGGCGTAGAGAATCAATATATACTTTGTTCGTTTCCTTTATTTACTATATTAAAAATAATAGTAATTTTTTTTCATGTTTTATCTTAGTATTAATTATTTATTTTCAAAATTATTTTTCAAGATTTAAGACTAAACATCAATTAATATGAATATTATGATAAAATATAAATATCAATTATTATTTTTAGGGGTATAAAATTCAAACTGAACAAGTCAAAGTGAATGGATGGAGTATCTTCCAAAGAAGTCAGACGTGAGTAAGTGTCTACAGAAAAATTGAAAACGACTCTGGGAGAAACATTGAATCAGCCAAAAAAGTAAAAGTTTTATGGCCACATAAAGAGAAAGAAAGAAAGGGACCTTCTAGAAATGAAAAGTCATTTTCAGATTATAAGAATAAGTAAACCAATGTAGAATAGTAGGTCTTTGAAGTTTAGACTTGTTTTACTTCTTGAAAATTAAAGCTTAATTAAAATATGTCGAGTTGTGGAGCCTAATTCATCGCCGACACTGTGGAGATCCTACGCAGAGTGTGGAACGCTGATCGACCTGAGTGGTCAGCCTAATTTCAAATGCAGGTAGAGAATTGAAAGCTGAGAGGCTTGAATTGGTGCACAGTGACGAAGCCAGACATTGCACATGCAATGGGAGTTGTTAGCAGGTTTATGAGCAATCCGGGAAAGCAACAATGGGAGGCTGTGAAGTGGATTTTCAGATATCTGAATGGCAGCTCAATTTCAGCTTTGTGTTTCCGAAAGTTAGAGACAGGATTGCAGGGATATGTTGATGCTGACAATGGTGGTGATGTTGATAGCAGAAAGAGCACATCAGTGTATGTTTACACCTTTGGAGGTACTGTGATTTGTTGAGTTTCAAAGTTGTAGAAGATAGTAGCTCTCTCTAGCTGTGAGGCTGAGTACGTTGCCATGGCGGAGGCCACGAAGGATATGATGTGACTACAATCTTTTATGCGGGAATTGGACCAGGACCATGAGGGGAGCGTGCTATATTGTGATAGCCAGAATGCCATTCATTTGGCAAAGAACCCGGTCTATCATGCCCCCACGAAGCACATTCAACTCCGGTACCATTTCATCAGATCATTTGAAGATGGAGTATTAGTGCTTGAGAAGATCTCAGGGAGTCAGAATCCAGCAGACATGCTGACGAAGGCCATGCCGAATGATAAACTGAAGTTGTGTGCAACTTCAGTTGGACTTTTTGGATGAGGATCGGAGCCGCTGCAGATAGAGACAGATGATTGAAATTAGTCTCCAAGTGGAAGATTATTGAGTTGTGAAGCCTAATTCATTGTCGACACTATGGAGACCCTACGTAGAGTATGTTCGACGTGGGGGTTGGAAGGGGGGGGTGGTAAACCCCCCTCCCGGGGGAGTAGGGGGTCCGCCCTGAAAATTTTATAATGTAAGATTGTTTAGTAGAGGGTAGTTTGAGAATTTTGGGCTTGTATTATGTTCGCCATAGTTTTCACTATATATAGACTAGGGCACCGTTTTCTTTCTTTGAGGCCGTGCAAGAGAGAAAGAGAGAATTGTAAACTCAAACTCCCTATTTGATTATAGTAAAATCTGCAGCGGCAAAGTGGACGTAGCTCTCGCATTGAGAATGAACCACTATAAATCTGTGTGTTATTTGTTCTTCGCTTATTTACTGTTTTCTGATTAGGTAGGATTTCAAATCCTAACAAAATACTCTCAACTGAATATACTTGAAATATAGACCCAAAAAAGACAGAAAAATCAATGATCTATCTATTCCATGGCTTCCCAAAATCATGTCATGTAATGCCATTTTTTGGGTTAAATTAAGGGCTTGGTTACCTGAAGGGAAGTCTTGGCGTATCTGGTAAAGTTTCTGCGACGTGATCAAGAGGTCATGAATTTAAGTCGTGAAAATAGCTTCTTGTAGAGATGCAGGATAAGACTGCGAATAATAAATCTTTATGATCAAACCCGACACATAGCAAAAATTTAGTGCAACGGGCTGCCCCGTTTAAGGGCTTGGTTACACAATAATCATTGAGGTTATCACATTCCTAACATCGCCGTACAAGGAAATAATGAGATTTTTAATTAATAAAACAACAAACAATTTATGAATAAAAGAAAATAATGAAGTTTTTACAAGGTTTGAAAGAGAATGTTCATAACATTATTGAGAGCAAAAAGTTGGTATACATATCATTGGCGGTGAGCACCAATATTGACAAAAATCGATATGGTGAGATGAAAGTAATTTAAACAATGCCAAAAACTGGTTTGCTTTATGATTTGGTCTTTATTTTATTATGATCATCACAATATAAAAATATATTGGAGCGTATTTATCTAAGCATGTTTTAATCACTACTTAGGTGTGACGAAAAATGGATAGAGGGTCCATCTTAAATTATTCAATATTGGATTTGTGGAGATTCAAATAGTGCGTGATAGATGATAAGAATTCATATTGTTGAACTTAACTAGTTTAAAGGTCCGTGTTACTTTAACTAACTCTACTCCATACGTTTATTTTTTTAGTTTAGTGGGTTAGGTTTTCCAACCTTCTAGTAGTTTTCGATTTGTTTAACACGACAAATTGAGGCCTACATATTTTGTTTCATTACTTCTTGTTACTGCTTTCTCTTTCTCTTATTGTTTTTGTGGTTCTTAATCGGTGTCATTGAATTTGTAGTTAAGAGAATACTATTAATTGTTGGCTATTGAATTATACCATTTATTACTTTCCCTAGCTCGTTAAAATTAGAAAGATCGTTCAACAACCTTAAAAAGATATAATATCAACTTCAATTTTATGCTTTTACAAAACATAATTCAAGCTCCTTAGTCACCTTAATATGAGCACCTCAACTCAATAAATGAAACTAAAGATTAATCTATTTAAAGCAGGGGATCCACCTCGATCAGTAATATATTTGTTGGATAATTACAAAGATTGTTGAAGTTTGAGACGTGTTAAAGACACTACTATTAAAAGTATTTCGTTAACAATAATAGTGTATTCATCAAGATTCGACAAACTTTTTTAGTGTAAATGAGGAACAGAAGCAATGAAAATTGATAAGGAAAACCCAGTTGAGAAGTAGAGGGAAAAGATGGCGTTTTCAGTGTATTTTACAAAGAAACAAAAGGTCTGAATATATAGGATTGTAAATTATATTTTGATTGTTTTGAAGTAAAATCAGGCAAGGAAATGCAGAAACTTTTACTCGTGTAATTTGTGGTAGATATGCTTATTCCATGTATTATTACTTATTTTGAACATTAAAAGTCAATGAAGTGAGTTGAGAACTATGCTGATGTAATCAGGTAGCAGATACCTCGTGGATTTAATTGAGATGCATGCAAATTGACCTGACACCCAGTGGCGCAGCCAGTAAGGGGGTTCATCCGATCCTCTCCGGTGAAAAACTGCACTATATATATAAGATTTTTTATTTTTTATTTTTATATACTAAATGTTGAATCCTCTTGACTTTTCGTGTGTTTACTTCTCTATATTTTTTTAACTGATCCCCTAATAAAAATTGTGACTCCACCACTACGGACACCCACATTATAAAAGAAATTCAATAATGATCTTTCTTTATCGGGTTGTGATGTTTTCAATAGGCTTAAGCTGGTTACAACTAACTATTTCTAAAGTGAGATTTTTTAATCCAAATTTAAATTAGTCAGATTTTAATATACTTATTGGAACCGGATAAAAAATAATTTAGAAAAGGGAAAAGGGTCAAATTTTCCCTCCAACTATGCTTTATGGAACAACATTGCCCTCCGTTAAACTTTGAGATCAAATATACCCTCACCATTTGCAAACTTATTAAATTTTCCCTCAGATGGACGGATATGTGAGTTGGACGCCACATCGGATCCACGTAGATGCCATAGTATTTGGAGGGGGAAGAATATGTCAGACCTTTGGAAGGAATTATGTTAAGGAGATATGCGGCCATTTGTAGAGCATGATGCCAAAAATATGGGGGTATGAAAGCATGAATTAAGAGAGTTCGGACAATGTTATTTATGGAACAAATTTTGCGTTCGGCTTTCCCATTTTGTGAAGATGTATGAGGACACGAAAAATGAAAATTGATCCCATTATTAGCACAGAACTCTCGAAACTCCCTATTGTCATACTCTTTCCCATTATCACATTGAATATTTTTTATTTTCTCTTTTGAATTGGGTACGAATGAACGCTCTAAATTTTATGAAGACTAAAAAACACTTGTGATTTATTCGTAATTGGAAACGTCCACAAAAAAATAGAATAATCATCTAAAAAGAGAACATAATATCGATGACCCAACGAACTAAGAACAGGAGACGTCCATAGGTCGCTATGAATAATATCAAATGGCATTGAAGTATGAGAATTTGAGTCTACAAATGACAACTTAATAATTTTTCCTAACGAACAAGATTGACAAATTAGAGTACGACTCGTACCCTTACACGAAATTAAACTATTTTTATCTAAAGCTGATAAAATAGAGGATCCCGGATGATCAAGGCGAGCATGCCACAAGGAAGGAGAAATGACTGCAAAGGATGATGGCAAAGCTTGACTCGATGGATTGAAACCGGGCATGATAGGATACAGATCCCCCTACTATCACACCTCATGAGATGACTCCCAGTCTTGAAATCCTTCACAGAGAAACCAAGCGGATCAAATTCAACAGAAATGGAATTGTTAGTGGTGAACTTTCGGACATACACTAAGTTTTTAATCAATTTGGGGGCATGTAAAGTATTTTTCAAGATAAGAGGTGGATTGGGGGGAGACAACGTTTTCTGACCATAACCCTGAATTAGAATAGAGTTGCCATTACCAACAATTATACCCCGGGGGTTGCTCAAATTGGAATAAGATGAGAGAGTACCTGAATCGGAAGTCATATGGGTAGTGGCACCGGTGTCCATATACCAATTTGGGTCCGGTTGAGTCAAACTCAATGTGTGCATCGCGACCTCGATATCGGTCGGAGTGGGACCTGCTGCGTGATGGGCTTGCAGAGGTCGGGGTCCAAGTATTCCAGGATGGGACTGAATTGGGCCGTAGCTGGCGTTGCTGGGCCACTGGCCAATGGGCCGCCACTGCTGGTTGTTGGGCCTAAAAGGCTGGTCAGCCCACTGGCTGCCGGTATTTACTGGAACGTAGGGGCTGCTGGACCACGGCCTACTGCCCCAGCCCCACTGCTATGGGCCCACTGCTGGGACCAGGGGAGTGGTGGGCCACTGTTCACTGGACGGGCCTCACTGCGTGCTTGCTGACCGCCAGAACCACCACCGGAACCGCCGCGTTGCCCCCGCGGTTTTCGTTATTATTCTTTCGATTGTTTTTGCCGCCACCATGATTATAGTTTTGGCCCGAATTATTATCAAAACCCGAAGAACTTGGGGAGGACGCCATCATGACGACGGGGCTTGCTCCGGTAGCCGCCTTTTTAGCTAAACCAACTTCTTCCAAAGTAAGCATGGAGCGGGCTTGATAAAAGGCGGGAAGAGGGTTTCTTTGACGAAGGAGAGTTCCAACACCATTATAGGCCTCCAAAAGTCCGGCAACCAATTGTAGAACCAGCCGATTATTTGTTACAGGTGCACCAACATTACGGAGTTGATCCGCCAACTCCTTGAGTTTCTTGCAATATGCAGAGACGTTTGGAAATTCTTCCATGCGAACTAGAGAGAATTACTGCTCGAGTGTGACGACACGTGAATGTTGGTTATCTTGGAATATGTCACGCAATCTATTCCAGGTAGCCATAGCCATGGTATCCGGCTCAATAATCGTCTGTAGAAGGTCAACCGAAATAGTGGAATAGATCAATTGGAGAACGGTAGCATCAAGAGTAATCCATAACTGAGGATCCTCCTCGGGAAGAGGTGTAGCGGGAGGAATGATGTGATGAATAACTTGATGGGAGATAGCGTGAATTTTAAACAATTCTGCCCACGTCGTATATTGGACGTTTTCCATCTCAAGTACAATAGAGATATTGTTCTTGACGTTAGAAACCATGAGGGCATGATGATAATTGTTCTTAGACATATTGAAAGAACAAAGAAGGAGGGGAAATTTGGGAAAAGTAAGAGAGATTTTGAGAGCGGAAGACTAATTTCGGAAGAGAAACCCGAGGGCGGGGGGGGGGGGGGTTCGACCGAGAATGGACAAAATTTGGGAGAGAAATTTTTTTGTAAGACCTAGTCTCTTGATACCATGAAAGAAATATTCCCCTTGATTATTTTCATTAATTGAATAGGTATTTATACAAGTTACAAAATAGGAGAATCCTATTCCTATTCTATTCATGAAACCTTATTCTACCATAATTCTAACTATACAATTATGGTAAGTGTATAATCCTAATTTAGGTAACAAATACACTACAATATACATCAAATATATATACCATATATACAAGATTGATATCTTGTACCAATCCCGCAATGGGCTCCGAGATCTGCCCCACTGCTGGGCTTCCGTGCTGGGCCACTGTTTCATTTGCCCGTGATATACATTCTTGTATATTGGGTGTATATCACGGGTATATTACCTTGTTTAACATGAACATCTTGAGAAATCGCTTTCAAAAGTTTTGACCCATTATTATCCATTGGCAGGGAAGTTGAATGACAATGTCTCTGTTGACTGTAATGATAATGGAGTTGAGTTCTTCACTACAAAAATATATTGTCCAATGTCTAAAGTTCTCAATGACCCTTATGCCGATAAAGAAGATTTAGTCTATCCGAAAGGAGTTTCTAATACATATTCATACGAGGGTAGTCTCGCGGTGTTTCAACTTAGTTACTTCAATTGTGGCGGAATATCAATCAGTGCATGTATAACACATAAGGTTGCAGATGGATACACAATAGGCACCTTTATGAAAGACCGGGCTACTATAGCAAGGAATCCAAGTTCAGAATTACCAAGTCCTCAATTTAATGGAGCGTCTCTTTTTCCACCTACAAAAGATGACTTGTCAAACGAATCCAATAACATCGTGCCAGAAAGAGAAGAATGTTCATCAAAAAGTTTTTCTTTCTCATCATCTAAATTAGCCGCACTGAAAGCTATGATTATAAACCAATCAGAAAGTACAAAATCCGACTGACACAGAGGTTGTATCATCATTCATTTGAAAAGTATATGTATGTCCTAGAAATAATCTGTATTAGAATAAATGTACTTTATACACATTCATATTATTATTAATGGAGATTAATATTTTGGCATTTGCAATTATTAAATTATTAGTTGATTGTTTATAATATTCTATAATATGCATCCCTAGAGGTTACGTTGTTATTAATAATGTGAGATATTAATATTATAACATAACTCTTAAAATAGCCTCGACTAATGATCATCGAGAATGGGATATCGATGATATGTGATAAGTCGACATGTGGTCTGCATCACATCCTGTAATACCCAGTACTTTCGGGTAATAGTTTGAGCACCTAAACGTAGGCAAGTAGACTCGGACATCGGGAAGTTTATGTTGCACTCATGTATGCTAATAAGGAAATTAGTATATAAAAGGATGTGATCCCGAAACAATTTTGGATTTAACAAGTGTGACGACAAGGATTAATAATAATTATTATATATCCCCAAAGAGGTTATGGACTAGTGTCACATTACAAGAATTATGACATTAAGTATAAGAAGGTTTTATAAGTCGTCAGGATTTAAGTGAATTGAGATATGAAATTTAATTGTGTGTATAATTAATTAATTGTGAGAGTAATTAATTATAATTGGGGAGACAATATATAGTGAAGATTTATACGTGTAGCGGTATAACCAAATGTTCCAGTGACTACGCCTAATAACCGATCAGTGGCAGCCTCATAAATCTCCAAACATTCACATCTTCATCTTTTTTTAAAAGACATTCGTCTCTTCAAGCTTTCATCTCCTTAAACTTTTGTAGAAACTTTTCTCTGGAGAAGAGATTGTTGCACTTCAATTAGAAGAAGTAATCCCGGTTGGTAGCCTGTGAAATTTTCGATCAAATTGGGGATTTTTTGCAAGCTTTCGTACAATCAAAAAGGGGGAAAATTCATGATGTTCTGGGCTTTAATTCCAGCGAAATTGAAGCTTTGGACAAGTTTAAGAACTCAGAAACCCAAGCCGTGACCCAGAATCGAGTTTGGGTCCTGTTTATGTTTGTCGAAAACTGATTTAGGTGAAAGATTTTTCGATGACTCCCGTTGCTGATTCTAACTAAGGTAATTCTTCTTATCCTTTGGTTTATACTAATCACAGAACATGATTCTTACTAGTTCTAAGACGATTATCGAAAATGCTAAGTTTAGGTTGGGTGTTGTCGGGACTGCCGTAATTGTAAGGTATTGGGGTTGCATGTGAAGTTATTGTACTGTTTTGGATATTGTAGCAGTAAGAAGAAGGATTAAGAGGGCTGAGTGTTTCTCTACATGCATAGGTTTCGATATAGAAGGAATATAGGTTCTACGCGTATAAGATATTCGATAAAATGTCTCAATGACTCTATTAATGGTGTATTGGTCTGATTATGACTTAAATCATTCATATGGTGTAGATAATCATTCATAGAGCTTACGAGGACCCGCAGAACTTAGATAATTTCGACAACAAGGTATGCAAGGCTCTTTCTTCCTTTTGGCATATTCTAGGTACAAAACATAACCGGATTATTGTTTCATAAAGTACTCTACTCTTAGTAGTTAAGAATGATCATGTTATTGACTCTTATGTTAAAATCTTATTTAAGTATGTTTCTAAGTCCTTATTGAGGCGTACAAAAAAGATGTTGATGTTCCAAGTGATAGACAGAGGTATAAAGGTATTAGGTCATCCGTTGAGATTGAAATATTGTATTATCTTTCATGTATTTTCATTTGCATTGGATTCATATACTACCATGGACACTTGTGCTATGTACTCTACTATATGGTAAATATTGTATATATGTAGGGGATATGGGAAAGGGAAAGACGTTATATACGTACACCACCTGCAGCTGGTACAAACTATCACAAAAGAGCCCGAAGAGGCCAATATGATGTGATGTGATGCCTGTATGGATTATTGGGACGGGTTGCACGATCTGCAACACTAACATATATATACCGCATTTGCATCATGTATACATTCGTTTACCATTATATGGTATGATGCCCACAGAGGCTGTTATGGTAGGGAAGATGCCCGAAGAGGCTGAGGTATATGTATACAGCATTGTGCATAACATTTAGGCATGTGTATTAGGGCCCTCAGAGGCATTTACTGATGTTCAGCTATTTTTGTTTCAGATTATGATATATCTTTGCTATGTTATTTCTTATGCCTGACATACTCCGTACATCAGTCGTACTGACGTCCCTTTTGCCGGGGGACGCTGCGTTTTATGCCCGCACTTTCATATTGAGAAAGTGACGGTTCGCACTAGTAGGTTGCTGGCTCAGCTGGTATTTGGAGCACTCTATTCGTTTCGGAGTTGCGGTCTAGTCGTGGTATGTTTTACTCTTTAGAGGATTGTAGATAGGTGTCATGTGGTTGGTTGTCATGAATGGCCTTGTCGGCCTCGGTATATATATATATATAAGTTGAGGCTTTTCGGTTGAAACTTTATATAATCTATCTTTTCTTAGTATGTAATTAACTATGATTAAGTGTGAAGTGTGTGGTTAGCGGTACCTGGCGGGTCGGGTCCGGGTGCCGTAGCGGCCCTCCGTTTTGGGGCGTGTCACATCCTTAGAGGATGTGTCTCACCTGCTACGAGTAATGACTACTCGTGATGGATACATGGATACTTTGGAAGTATTGGTATACCCTGCTAATATACTGTTTGTTATACTTGTCTAAAGTATGATCAGCGTGTGGGAGATAGAAGTCCTTAGACTTGATGTCAATGCACACCTTGTCTACAAAGTAATATACTTTGATCCTGTCCTAAGCTCAAATGACTTATAGGTTGAAATACAGCTTGTATTAGGTACATTACGATGTGGATTAAAGGTGGTAGTTGAGCCAAGATTAGGATTCATTCCTCGAATGTATATTCGAGAGAACACTCAGCTTCTCAGTGATATTAGGTTGACTAAGTCGTTGGCCAACACAATAGACATATTTAGAATATGGTCTAGTTGTCAACTAATATATATGAGATACAATGATTAAGCCATTTGGATAGACACTTGGCAAATCATAAGCTTGATCGGGTGTGTCGTGAATGAAATGATTTTATCTTACCACATAGAAGTTAAGTTTACTGGATTCGTGTAAACGTACTTTCACATATTGAGTTCGTCTTGCGGCGTCTAGGAGTTCCGCGTAGACCTTAATTTGATTAATGTCGATATGTGAAGGCCTGTAGGGTCACACTATGCCGATTGTCTTTTTGATCTAAGGATGTATTGAGAAAGTATTAAATATTGGATTTAGAATCGAGATATTTAAATGAATAATGATTGTTTTAATTAATTCAAAATTGGATTTTGGATTTAATTAAGAATGTGCGAAAAATAAAACGAGATAGTGTAGGGCCACGTCAGCGCCGCGACGCCCACACCATAGGGCCGCGGTGCCATGACCTATCTGTCTCGAATTTTGGGTCAGGCCCAAGGTCAAACCCTAATCCGTTTTGACCTAATTTTTCACCTATAAATTCAAACCTACACTTCATTATTCAATGCACTTGATTTTCATACCGTTATTCTAAGTCTTAGAGACTCATAATCAAAACACTCTCTCGAACCTCTGCCGGATTTTCTAGCTTTCAAAAGGAGGAATACATTGAAGTTTGGAGCTTGCAATCGAAAGGGAATTCGCGTGCGCACCCACAGTTGATAAGGATTTCAGATATTGTAAACATGTAAGTACCATGCAAGTCTTATGTTTACAGTTTAAAATTATCCTATAGTCAAACAGTTCTACGTTTGTTGGGTTTGAAATAAGTTTTCAATATCCGCTGCGTACAACAACCAATCAAGACCTGCATCATTTACCAGCGGGCCATGGCTACCAAAAAAGTGTCATCAGGTTCAATTCGTCCATCCGTACTACACCAGGCTGTGAACCTACGACCTCCATGCCCAAAAAGCACTATGGGCAACATTGGTTCTTTCTTTGCCATACTAACAAAAGAAGAACAAGAAATGGATCTATCGGAAGTGGTTGGTAAACTACGTATGGCGAAAGAAGAACTTCGACAAAAATACAAACATGCTAAAATAGAAGAACTTTTGCCTATAACGATTGGACAATTAGGAGATGCAAATAATTTGGTTGTCAATGAATGTTATGATCTCTATAGGTTTAGCAGTGTCACTAAATTCCCCTTAATAATAAGCTATACGAACGAACGAGACATGTCAGCACTCGAGAGGGATGAAGAGCTCCTAGAATTTGCTTCTCCAAGCAGTTAAATTTTTTTTATATTTATTTTTAATTATGTTGTTCTCAGATCCCTTCTAGCAGCTAAGTTTGCTAATCAATCTTTTCCTCCATTGATTTCAGTTTACATAATAAAAAATTCCTCATTGCTTTAACATTTTGATGCAATCAATCTTTTTGTTCCAATTATTCTAGCAAAATAGTTCTTGTGTTCTCTTTCAACGGTAGCTTGTTTGTTATTTTCAAAATTAAAATGTTTGAATGTGAATCCGTATCTTATTATTAAGATATTGCCTCTAAATCAGAGCATCTTTGTTTCACATCATTTAAATGTGTATATTTTTATCTTTATTAAAACATTAAGTAATAATATTTTTTTAAATTTAATGTTCATAGTTCTAGTAAGATTGCAGCTTAAGTCAATGTGTACTGAACTAGCCATAATTTCAACTTTATGGGTTCTAAATTTTAGAATGACGACTTTAAGTGATAATTAAGCTAAATCTAATACTGTATTTGTACATATGTAATGAAATCATAACACAAATACACTGTTTGAGCAAAAATTATTGGGTTCGGCCAAATCCGTATCCGGGCTTCTAGCTCTGCCCTTGAAAGAATGTTAAAACCACATAAGTAAGCAAAGCAATAAAATAATACATACTAATGCAGATAAAGCCAACCCAATTGGGAGAATGCTAGGGTTTGTATGCTCCTTGGATATTTCTCCACTACTAGCCACTTGCATTGCACCATTATCAATAACCTCTACTGATAATATCTCAATTGGGAATCTACAAGTTGGTGTAGAAGGATCATTTGTTGTAATATAACCATAGCCATTGAAATCACAATAGTTAGTCTTTTGACTATTCATCTGGAAATACATATTGAACGCGAACGAAGCATTCCAAGTGAAGTTAAGGTTATCACACGTAGCTCCGGGTGACAATAAGGTGCAATCTGATTTGCTGCACGTGTAATTAACGTGTTCCATCACTTTCTCCTTGCTACCATTAAAGATATTGTCATTGTACCTACACCATCTATTTGGCATTTTAACTGTCCCTTTAGCTGTAGTTGGTTCACTATCGCGATCTTTCATAGAGAAATCGATCTTGTACTTAGGTGATCCGTCATGTCTATAAATACCCCAATGGCGTTGATATTCTCCCCATTGTGTTATCATCCTGTTCTCATCGGATAACGCTGTGATATATACATCGATTGTCCTGTTTGGACGTAAAGGTGTTCCTTCGTTTCTTTTAAGATATCGAAGTAGGCCACGATGATATCTTTCTGCATTTTTAGGATTTGCATTTTGGTAACCGTCCGTTGGCCACCCAATTTGTCCGACGATAATGCCTGTATCTGGATACCCTGCTTTTGTTAGCGCTGAAACTAACGTATCATACATTAAAGTGAAAATATTGTTGTATATGTGTGGACCGTCTTTGATAGTGTAATTCGAATGCTCATCAAAAAATGCGAAATCAACCGGCATTTCCTTAGATGCGACTAAGTAAATTGGAAAAATGTTGATAACCAAAGGGGAATTTGTTTCTTTGAGGAATTTTAAGAGATTAATCATTAGTTCCTTTATATCTTCTCTAAAATCACCTTCTGATGGTTTTGTCACATTTGTTAATATGTCAGTGAAGTGTGCTGTTGTCGTTTTGATATGGCTGAGATTGTGTCGATCAAGGGATTTTCGAGCTTCTCCCAAATAATATACAACATCATCAAAGGTACGTTTCTTGTATTTTCTGCTAAACGGTTCATTTCCAACATAAAGATACCTGGAAAAACAAAACAAGAAACATGGATAAGACAATCAACCAATTTATTGATACAGAACTTTACTGCAGAATGTTTACAAGTTAACTGTAAAATGGTTCAAGATCATCTACATATATAGTGCGTGAAAACAAGCTACTTGCTTGCTGTCAAACTTATTAACGAGGAGGACATACGGTGTCACCCTCTTAGGGCTATAATTTAAGATTGTAAATATTTGCTGGAAGCAAACAAGATCACTGTTAAACATATTTGGAAGGAGGCGAATCAATATGTAGATTTTCTGGCGAATAAAGGACACAAATGCGAAGAAGATTTGATAATGTAGGAGAATACACTGAAGGAAATAGAGTTTTATTCTCGTGGTTGATTTGAGTCAGGTGGCTTATGAATTCTAATGTACAAAAAAGAATTCATGTCTGTGTAATACACACTGCTTTTCAAATTTAAATAGGAGGTCTTGCAAATTAATATACACGCCATTCATTTTATATATGGAGCATAAGTTTGAGATAATAATTTGATTGCTGTATTTATTAGTGATGATGAAAGGAAATTTTGAAAGTAATTGTTGAAAAGTTAGTTTGATAAAGAAAATATCAAATCAAAGTTTGAAAGTTGAATAAGTTTAATATATCATCAAGTTGAGAAAAATGAAGAACCTGATATCAACTCCTTCATCGACATGTTTTTTGATGTATTTTTCGATCCAATCATGAATATCCTTCGAGTTATTCATCCATCGTAATTGGTTTTCTTGGAACATAACTGAGAGACCAATACTGCTATTAGCGAAGGCCGGAAGAACATATTGACTAGGGCTAAATAATTTCAATTCAGGTATCCCATTTTGTAAAAGCAAATCAACCACCATTGATGGTACCAATTTTTGTGTAGCCATTCTACCCCAATTAATGCCAATAAAACTATCAACAAGAACATTATTGAATGAGAATAATGTTCCCAAACTTAACCAAAAAAATAATAAGATTTTGTTTCTATTCATGATGATTCTTGGAGAAAAAAATATTTTTCTTAATTCTTATTTTCCCCCTGGTGTAATGGTTTTGAGTTATGGGTTTTTGTCCTGATTTATCAAATATTAATGCACTTGAAGTTTTACATATTTAGATTTTAGGGTTTGGGAATTGGGAATTATTGGTGCATGTTAAGAGAATGAAATGATAGGTGAATAAGGATTGGAGAGAAAAAAGGCGAGGAATTTGGATTTGCATGGGATTTTGAGATGCTAGATTCCTTAATTATTAGTATACTTTTTTTGTTGTTAACCTGCAGACAATTATAAATTTGATCCTCTTGATTGAATTGTTACAAAAATCTTGGGATTTCAAGTTTTAACCACACTTCCCTTTTGCTTGCTAATGATATTTTTCTATCCATGATATCCGCCTTTTCTACAATACTAGTATTAGTATTGGCACAATGCATAGTAAAATAAGGGAGGTAAGCATAGCACAAAGGAGGTAAGTTAAACAAAATCAAACTTGAGGAAGGTTTATGTAATTATTTTTTTAGTTTTGTGGCTATAATGACTTTGTTGATATACTACTCTAAGTTGAGTTACTTTATTGATATACTACTCTAACTTAAGTGACTTTATTGATACAAAACAAATATACGTGATTTTGGTAGATAATTTATTATAGTTGGATGAACATTTAAGTTATTTGACTGTCATGTAAATAAGGAAAAGAAAATGAAGCTTCTATTAAACAACTGAACATTAAAATAAAATAAAAAGAACATTGGCTTGTTAATGAAATCTTACGACCAGCTTCTCTAACGAACACATTCTTAGCAGAATAACACTAAAAAAAAAAAGAGATGTTCGTGTGAGCGTCACATAGGTGGTGCCAAGATTTGAATCTTATGGGTTCAGGATTTTAGGTGCAACCTAAAATATTAGTAACTTGGTTTTAATATAATTTTTGTACGTATTTAGTAATTTCTTAAATATATAAAAGTTTGGATCAAAACTATTGAATTCTATCGAATCCAAATGATATATGTTATCTCCTCCACTGGTTAGCGAGAATCGTAATATAGAGGTTGTAGAGAATGGAACCAGTGACCTCCATATAAATGAAGTTCAACTCTATATTTCAACTTCAGAGTCATAATACCGTATTTGAATTTTTCTTCTTTAATTATTCACATTGCTTACAATATTCACTATTTATAAAATTACCTCTTTATAACAGCCATACTCAAATACTGTGTAATAATATTTGTAAAAAGTATATTATGTATAAAAAACAAAATATCAAAATATTTATGATAAAAGAGTCAACTAAACCTATTGCTACTTGAGGTGAGATATAAGAGTCAACTGTTAAGTTCTTAAATAGCCTTCAACGAAAATCTATTGAGTTCCCTTTTGCTGAAAGTTTGGCCAAAACTTTTCGTCAATTCAAGCGTTATATTATCGCTAAGAGACTGAAATTTACGAAATAACCTACAATTGTAGAATTCTTACGTGAAACTTGAAATTGTATTTAAATTCTCAATTAATTTTAAATGCATATGTTCCTTAAGTTTATATTCTTTATAGGTATGGTACAACTAGTCATAGATATATTTATAATTTATTAATCTTTTTAATTTTTAATATATGAGATATGAAAATTAATTGAGATTTTAAAATTAACAAGTATATTATTTTTGTTTATAGTATAAAAAGTATAGAAAAATAATTATTTGCATACTTTTGTTTATGACAACTAAATGAGATCTAAACATCAAATGTCAATATACATATATAACAACACCTTACTATAGCGGCCATGAAATTCTCGGACAACCGCTGCCATTATAGAGAAGTTTGAATGTATTTGGTTGTTTTTGGATATATAATGGGGAAGTGTCCACTTCAGAAATTTAGGTTTGTTTGGTTATAAAAGGATATTAAGAATTTCAAGTGGTGGTTGATCCCATGAGGAACCACCATTTATTCTATTTTATTATTTATTTCTCTTCTTTTTTGTTTCTTTTCATTCTTTTCATTGTGTTTTGTGGTGGACAGAGCTTTTTTACATGTTGATTTCCTTGAAAGTATGTATGTCCTAGAGACAATCATTATTACGGACAAATGTACTTGAACACATTCATATTATTAATAAGATTAATATTTATGACATTTGCGATTATTGAATTATTATTTGATTGTTTGTAAATATTCAGTAATGTGCATCCATTGAGCTTACATTGTCATTAATAGAGTGAGATATTGATGATAGAGAGTAACTCTAAAATAGCCTTGACTAATGATCATGAAGAATGGGATATCGATGATATGTTATAAGTCGACATGTGGTCTGCATCACATTCTTAGAGAATGTAGTATGTCTCACCTGCTACTAGTAATGGTTACTAGTGATGGACACATGGATACTTTTGGAAAGTATTGGTATACCATGCTGATAAACTATTTGTTAGACATGTCTAGAGTGTTATCAGCGTGTGGGATATAAAGGTCCTTCGACTTGAGGTCAATACGTACCTTGTTTGCAGAGTAATGTACTTTGACCCTGTCTTAAGCTTAAACTCCTTATATGATAAGACACGACTTGTGTTGGGTACATTATGATGTAAATTAAGGTGGTAATTGAGCCAAGAATATGATTCATTCCTCGATTGGATATTCAAGAGAGCATACAACTTCTCAGTGATATTAGGTCAACCAAGTCATTGGCCAATGCAAGAGACATATTTAGAATATGGTCTAGTTGTCGACTAATAAATATGAGATAAAGTGATCAAGCCATTTGGATAGACACATGGCAAATCCTAAGCTTGATCGAGTGTGTCGCAAATGAAAGGAATTTATCATCTCACATAAAGGTTATGTTTACTGGATTCATGTAAACGTACTTCACATATTGAGTTCGTCATACGTCGTAGTCTAGGAGTTCCGTATGGACCTTAATTGGATTATTGCCGATATGTGAAGGCCTATAGGGTCACACTATGTCGATTATCTTTTCGATCTAAGGGTGTATTGAGAGAATATTAAATATTCAATTTGGAACCGATATATTTAAATTGATAATAAATATGGAATAATTTCTATCAGATGGAAATTATTTAATTAAATCAAAATTGAATTTTTGATTTAATGTGCTGAATATATATATATATATATATTAAATGAAAACAAAAATGGATTTTTACATAGGGCGCCGCTGCGCCGCGACGCCGACCCGGTAGTGAGCCCAGTCGGACTGGCCCACTGCACCTCGGGTTTTGGGCCAGGTTTAAGCCTAACCCTAAAACATTTTCTGACCTAATTACAACTATAAATATTGCACTAAACCATTGTTATAACACACAAGAAATATACCAATTCTCATAAACAATTATAGACTTAGAGTCTAGGATAAAATTCTCTCAAACCTCTGCCGAGATTTCCTGGTTTTCTTGATAGAGGAATACACCGTAGCATTGTGCTTGCAGTCGAAAATGGAATCACGTGTCCACCCTTTAGTAAAGACTCCAGCTAATACAACCTGTAAGTGTTCATGCTTTATGTTACATATTTTTGATTGTCATATAACCATACTAGAAGAAATTATTGGGGTAAGTAAGAATAAAATTTTAAACTTTCGTTGTGCCTTACTTATGTGTTTTGAACCCAAACAACACCCTATAGTGGTATCAGAGCCCAGACTGGTTCAATGGTTATATAACAATTGAATAACATAATAATATGGGTTAAACATAAAATTGGATTAAAACAAGGCTTCTTGAAATCCTACATAACTTGACTGAATGTTAACCTTTTGATATCGCCCTAAATTATCTCCTACGCTAACTCGAGGAAGTCATTCCGTTCTAACTCGAACTAAGCCAAAAGTGCGGATATCCGGCTCATTGCACGGTGCACAACGAAGAACGAGTATGAATAGATGATAGTCGATATGTGCGTTATTGATAATGGTGGGTGAGGATAAAGGGTCTGTGATTTGATCCCTAAATTATATTTAGGGCTCGAACAATTTTAGAAAATCGACACAGAAAGATTTTGTCAGGACGTCGGCACCGCGGTTCTAATGTTTCGTTTAAAAGGTTTTGGCCTTACTGGACAGTAGGCGCCGCGACGCTAATGCATTTGCAGAAGCCGAAAGGTTTCTGCCTTTGCAGCACCGCGTCTCTATGGTGGAGCGCCGCGATGCTAATGCATTTGCAGAAGCCGAAAGGCTTCTGCCTTAGTGGCGCCGCGACCCTAATGATTAGCGCCGCGACCCCCAACCTGTCCAGAGACAAAAAAAAATTTAGAGTTCACAATGTTTGACCCAAGATTATTATTATACAATATATTATTTGATAAGTATATTGTTTATGTGCTAAATGTCAAATTGTTTGTCATTTAAATTACTCGAATAACATCCGCAAATATATGTTTGGGTAGGCGGCGCCCAATATTTGGTAAACTGCTTAATATCATGCTTGGATAGGCGGTACCCAATATATGCTTAGTCATTTGCATGATAATTAAAATGCTTTGTTGGACATAGCATACTAGAGTTGATCTTGGTTAAAACCCTAAATTAAAATGTTCCCCAAAATTTAATACAAGTCTCATTTAAAATGAATGCGTCGTCTGTTATAATTGATTGTAGTGCAAAATCCTTTTCGGCGAGATGAGTATTTATGCCACAACATTTTCTCTAAGTCTACGAGGACTCAGACTCTTTCATAGATGCATGTTAAATGTAGAAGTAGGTGATAAACCTTTATGAGTATTTACGCGACAACGTTTGCTCTATAAGGCAAAACTCACTTAGATACATAATTACAGTCGCATAACGGGGTTGACTTGCTAGGCTGTCTTGGCACCACAGTGTCGGACAAGCCGAGGAACGCAGATCGATTGTTTAGAACATTCGGTCAAACACAAGTTACAAATTGTTTGTAATTGGTTTAGAGACCTACCAGGTTGTGCTGTTGAAGGTATCATCCACAACAAACGTAGAGATAGCGTGAACCTGGATCATGGCCCATTATGACCATATTGGATATGAGTCCGTATTCTTCCATGGGGTCGAAGAGTATGTTAAAATAGTGGGAGCTAATTAGACTAAATGCCATGTTAATTACTTAACGAATGTGTTCAATAGAAATTATATTAGAGTTTAATTTCAAGTATATTTGTTTCTTCAGTCGTATAAAATGTCGAATCTATCACTGAAAATATTGGTCGAAATAAACAAGTTGACTGGATCAAATTACCCTGACTGGTTATGAAATCTGCGATTGGTGTTAAGACTAGATAGAATTGAGTATATGTTAGACACAATGTTCCCCACAGTCCCTGCTGAAGATTCTGCTGAGTATGCTCTGTTTGACAAAGTGGCTTATCAGAAACATCTAGACGATGCTACCTCGGCACTATGTGTAATGTTATCCTCCATGACCTTGGAGTTACAGAGGCAACATGAAAACATGGGCCCCAACGAAATGCAAGAACACTTGAAGAGTCTCTATGACTCACAGTCTCAGGCAATGGAGTATGAACTATTGAGGGACCTTTTCAAGTGTAAGCTGAACGATGGGGGTCAAGTGTCAGCACATGTTCTGAAGATGATTGGGTTAATAGAAAGGTTGGCTTTGATTGGAACGAAGCTGCCTATAAATGTCTCTGTTAACCTGATCCTGAATTCACTTTCTGGTTCATTTGAGAATTTCATTGTGAACTTCAACATGAATGGGACCAAGGCAAGTCTTCCAGAGCTTCACAACATGTTAAAGACCTTTGAATCATCTACCTCTAAAGGTAAAGCCGTGCTTATGGTGGGTTCTTCTAGCAAGTTCAAACCCAAAGGTAAGAACATGCAGAAGAAGAAGGGTAAGACAGTTGCTGCACCTACAATTATAAAACCTAGAGGAGGTGTTCAGAAGAAGGCAAAGGTAGCTTCGGATGTGTGCCTCAACTGTAAGAAGAAGGGCACTGGAAGAAGAACTGCACAGCTCCAGGAGGAGGCAAAACACTAGGTGCTCCTAGCTCTACTTGACAAGGTATGTTTGTTTTTGAAATAAACATGTCTATAAGTAACTCTGACTGCTGGGTATTAGATACCGCTTGTGGCTCAGACATTTGTAATAATGTGCAGGGTCTGATTGACATCAGAAAGGTTGGACCTTGGGAGGTAGACCTGCGCGTTGGAAATGGAGCACGAGTGGATGTTGAACGCGTGGGAACTTATAGACTAGATTTACCTTCAGGCTTTTGTTTAGAACTAAATAATTGTTATTTTGTTCCCTCATTGACGAGTAATATTATTTTTATCCCGGTGTTAGACATTGAGGCATTTTCCTCATTTATTTCCAATGGCAGTTATGTACTGTCTTTTAATGGTTTTGTTTGTGGAAATGCTTTGCTTGTGGATGGTTTGTATGTTCTAAACTGTAGTCGTGAAATTTTCAATGTGCAAAACAAATGAGCTAAGATAAGTACTCCAAGAAGCCCCACCTACTTATGGCACTGCAGACTTGGACACATCAATGAATCAATGATAACAAGATTAAGAAAGTTAGACTACCTGGAACCATTTGACTTGGAGTCCTATGGTAACTGTGAATCTTGTTTGAGAGGAAAGAAGACCAACAAGCCACTTTCTGGGAAAGGGATGCGAGCCAAAGAGGTACTTGAATTGGTCCATACTGATGTATGTGGGCCATTTTCAACCCAAGCTAATGGACGCTTCCCTTACTTCATCATTTTTACAGACGATTTCACAAGGTTTGGGCATGTGTATCTTATGAAACACAAGTTCGAAACCTTTGAGAAATTCAAAGAATACAAGTCAGAAGTAGAGAAGCAACTTGAAACAAGTATCAAGACCCTTCGATTAGATCGAGGAGGTGAATACTTAAGTAAAGAATTTCTGGATTACTTAAAGCTTCATGGAGTCCAATCACAATGGACACCTCCTGGAATGCCACAGATGAATGGTGTTGCTGAAAGGAGAAATCGAACCCTATTAAATATGGTTAGATCCATGATGAGTTTCTCAGCTCTACCAACATACCTTTGGGGCTATGCATTGCAAAGCTCAATTTATATTCTGAACAGGGTTCCTTCAAAGTCAGTAAAGAAAACTCCATATGAGATATGGAATGGCAATAAGCCAGCACTTAAACACATGCGACCCTGGGGGTGCCCTGCATATGTAAAGACGATGCTTACTGACAAGTTGGAATCTAAAAGTGAGAAATATTATTTTGTGGGGTATCCAAAGGAAACTAAGGGATACTATTTCTATCTTACTGGAGAACATAAGGTCATTGTTTCCAGAAATGCAACTTTCCTTGAAGAAGATTACGTCTATAAGGAACGGAGCTGCAATAAGATAGAACTTGAAGAAATTCAAGAACCACAAGATAATACAGAAGTTGAACCCTTGTCAAAAGACATAGACAAGGATTCAGTGTGAGTATTTGGTGAAGATTGGATACTTAAAGTACGCCCTTCAACCAGTTGAAGTGCTATGAGAGATAGTGCAGAAATGCAAGGCTCTCATACACAATCAATGGAAGATGATACAATGGTTGTACATCATTCTATTTAGGAAATACATGGAAATGACATTCCTGAAAGCTCTCAAGGTGATGGATTGTCCAGCACACAAAGACCTTCTCACAATCAGAATGCAACAAACACTGAACGCAGAATAATCAACTCCGTAGGACCACTAGGACTCATCGTCTGTCTAAAAGACTTAATCTCCTTATTGAAACACACAATGAGATAGATATTCCTGATGACGATGAACCTACAACCTATAATGAAGCTATGTTAGACATTGATTCACAAAGATGGAAATAAGCCATGAAATCTGAGATGGACTCGATGTACATCAATCAAGTTTGGAACTTGGTTGATATGTCAACATGGGTTAGACCCATAGGATGCAAATGTGTATTCAAGAAAAAGATTGATGCATATGACAAGTTACAGACTTATAAGGCAAGATTGGTGGCTAAAGGTTATAATCAACGGCCTGGGGTCGATTATGATGAAACCTTTTCACATGTTGCGAAAATTAAGTTCATTCGGATTTTGCTTGCAATAGCCGCATACTATGATTATGACATTTGGCAAATGGATGTTAAAATTGCTTTCCTCAACGGTAACCTAATTGTGGAGGTGTATATGATACAACCTGAGGGTTTTACATCCAAAACTATGCCCAAAGCAGTATGAAAGCTATATAAGTCCATTTATGGACTTAAGCAAGCCTCAAGGAGTGGGAATATTTACTTTGACAAAGCAGTCAAATTGTTTGACTTTGTTAGAAGCAAAGAAGATCCTTGCGTTTATAGTAAGCGCAAGGAATGAAGTATTGTCTTCATTGTTATATATGTAGATGGCATATTAATAATGGGAGATAATAAGACTCTTATGCAATCAGTCAAGGAATGGTTATCCAGCACCTTCATAATGAAGGATTTGGGTGAGGCCTGCTATATTCTTGGAATTAGGATCTATAGAGATAGACCTAATAGATTGTTGGGGCTGTCACAGTCCACATACATAGACAAAGTACTAAGACGATTCACTATAGAAAACTCCAAGAAGGGAAGTCTTTCTATGGGTCAAGGCATCAAGTTATCAAAGAAGGATAATTCTTCTACTATTGCAGAACTTGAACGCATGAAAAGAATCCCATATGCTTCAGCTATAGGATCTATCATGTATGCCATGACCTGTACGAGGCCAGATGTGGCCTATGCACTTAGTATGACATGTAAATCCTGCAGAATCCTGGGGAAGAACATTGGAAAGCTGTCAAGAGTATTCTTAAGTATCTTAGACGAACTAAAGAATATTTCTTAGTCGATGGTGGACAAGAGAATCTAGTATGTACTGGGTATACTGATGCTAGCTTTCAAATAGATCTTGATGACTTTAAATCTTAATCTGGATATGCCTTCATTTGCAATGGCGGAATAGTGAGTTGGAAAAGTTCCAAGCAAGCTACAACTATTGATTCGACAACTGAAGCTGAGTACATTGCTGGATCGGAAGATTTGAGTTCCTGAAGGAACTAGGGGTTGTTCCAAGTGCCACTTTTTCAATAACGATTTATTGTGACAACACTGGTGCGATTGCACAAGCTAAGGAACAAAGATCAACAAACAGAAACAAGCATGTACCGAGGAAATACCACATACTCAGGGAGATCGTGGAAACTGAAGAAATAAGATGAGACTATGTTTCCATAGATGATAATCTAGGTGACCCGTTTACTAAACCATTAAGTTTATTTAATCATAATGGTCATTTTGAAAACATGGGTATTAGATACATCGGAGATTGGCTCTAGGTCAAATGGGAGGTTGAAAGTATGTATGTCCTAGAGACAATCATTATTAGGAACAAATGTACTTGAACACATTTGTATTATTAATAAGATTACTATTTATGGAATTTGCGATTATTGAATTATTATTTGATTATTTGTAAATATTCATTAATGTGCATCCCTTGAGCTTACATTGTCATTAATAGAGTGAGATATTGATGATAAAGCGTAACTCTAAAATATCCTCGACTAATGATCATCGAGAATGGGATATCGATGATATGTTATAAGTCGACATGTGATCTGCATCACATTCTTAGAGAATGTAGTATGTCTCACCTACTACTAGTAATGATTATTAGTGATGGACACATGAATACTTTTGGAAAGTATTGGTATACCCTGCTGATAAACTATGTGTTAGACATGTCTAGAGTGTTATCAACGTGTGGGATATAGAAGTCCTTCGACTTGAGGTCAATACGCACCTTGTTTGCAGAGTAATGTACTTTGACTCTGTCCTAAGCTTAAACTCCTTATAGGATAAGACACGGCTTGTGTTGGATACATTATGATGTAAATTAAGGTGGTAATTGAGCCAAGAATAGGATTCATTCCTCAATTGGATATTCGACAGAGCACTTAACTTCTCAGTGATATTAGGTCGACCAAGTCATTGGCCAATGCAATAGACATATTTTGAATATGGTCCAGTTGTCGACTAATATAGATGAGATAAAGTGATCAAGCCATTTGGATAGACACATGGAAAATGCTAAGCTTGATCGAGTGTGTCGCAAATGAAAGAAATTTATCATCTCACATAAAGGTTATGTTTGCTGGATTCATGTAAATGTACTTCACATATTGAGTTCGTCATACGACGCAGTCTAGGAGTTTCGCATGGACCTTAATTGGATTATTGTCGATATGTGAAGGCCTATAGGGTCACACTATGTCGATTGTCTTTTCGATCTAAGGGTGTATTGAGAGAATATTAAATATTCAATTTGGAACCGAGATATTTAAATTGATAATAACTATGGGATAATTTCTATTAGATGAAAATTATTTAATTAAATCAAAATTGAATTTTTGATTTAATGTGCTGAATATATATATTTATTAAATGAAAACGGACTGACCCACTGCACCTCGGGTTTTGGGCCAGGTTTAAGCCTAACCCTAAAACATTTTCTAACCTAATTACAACTATAAATACAGCACTAAACCATTGTTATAACACACAAGAAATATACCAATTCTCATAAACAATTCTAGACTTAGAGTCTAGGATAAAACTCTCTCAAACCTCTGCTGAGATTTTCTGGCTTTCTTGACAGAGGAATACACCGTAGCATTGTGTGCTTGCAGTCGAAAAGGGAATCGCGTGTCCACCCTTTAGTAAAGACTTCAGATAATTCAACCTGTAAGTGTTCATGCTTTATGTTACAGGTTTTTGATTGTCATATAATTATACCAGAAGAAATTGTTGGGGTAAGTAAGAATAAAATTGTAAACTTTCGTTGTGCCTTACTTATGTGTTTTGAACCCAAACAACACCCAACATTCCTCTGACTAAGCATTTTCTGTGTAAATTTAATAAGGGAAATGGGTGGGAACTTGAGTAAAGTTGGTGGTGATTATTCTAAGAGAAAGTGCACAGCCCAATCATTACTATCTTTACCGCGATGATGTTGTTTATAAATCAAACTATTTTGTGAATTGGTTTTATTTGATTGTATACGGGTCCAATGCGTGTGCTGGGGTCGACGTTTTGCATATTATAGAAGTATTTTGTAAGGGAACCGAAAACAATGTATAATTTACTGAACATACTAACTATAGTATATGATCCTTTACTGCACAAATTAAATACTGTACTAATTATAAAGTAAATCAAATACACTACATAATTACCATGAATTTGGACAAAAATCAAACCACTGCAATTTGGTCATTAATTAGATATCAACAAATCACTTAAGGGAAGTCTACATTAAAAGTGAAACATTGTTAAAGGAAACAATTAATAGAAAGTGTCAACACAACAATTTTCTCTTTTCACGGTTTTCTTTTATGGAGTATGATTCTTTTTTTTTTTGTGTGTGGTGAGGCAATAAGAGGTGAAAAGGCCTATATTTAGGTGGTAACGCAGAGTGGGTGGTACCGCTCAAATTACGGTCTAACTTCCTAATCGTGGACATGCTGAACTTAAAGTGCGTGAAACTCATTACTATGAGCTGAAGAGCGCAAAGAGTTCACTAGCCATTAATTATTTTTAGCCTATGCAATTAAAAAAAACAAATGATTCCTGAGAATTAGGAGTTAATTTGAATATTTGAGTTATTTTATGATAGCCTATAATTCTGTTTTTTTTCATGATATATTAATCTATAATTCTATTATATCCTTTGGTAGAGAGCGCTTTCCAGATACTTAGTCGGGCCTCGAAGAGGGTACTGGACACTGAGTGGGAAATAAAAAAAAATATTCTCCTTTTCTTCTCTTGCACATTTGAAAATCACAAACAAATAGTTAATTCCCTACTATTTTTAAAATTATTTGCTCCTCCATAACTGTGAAAGTCACACACACATATATAAATTTTAACTAGATCTTATCTAGTTAAATATGCTGAGTTCATGAGTTAGAACAACTAATTCGGTTGATTATGCCAATTAATCGTCTTATTCCAACACTCATAAATAAATTAGGCCTGGCTATATGTATAGCTTTAATTTAGGGAATTTGAGATTAGTAATTTATCTAATTAATGTTTAAGCAGTTTGGCATCCTACCTAAACCTATACATATTTAGCTCACATTGTCCTTCATACCAAACACACCCTAATAGAAGATAAACAACTAGAAGATATCTAGACTCTTGATTATGTTAGTCTAGATTACAACAACCTAATTAAAAAGAGGATGTTTATTGCATTTATCATATTCACTCACTAGCACATTTAAATGATCAAGTTACCTATATATATATATATATATAAAGTTCCCTCTTCCTCATCTACACACAAAGCACATTGCATAATTTTGTACTTAAAACACATTTCATATTACTCCAATGTAAGATGAGTTTATCAAGCATTGCATCCTCAGCTTGTAAAATAATCAAACCATATTCACCTATTCCAACTTCACTTCGTTGTCACAAGCTGTCTTATCTTGACCAAATGCTTGGTGGAATTTATGTTCCTCTTGCCCTTTTTTACCCTAATTTGAGCAACACATGGTCAAATAAACCAAGTAATTTATCTGAACATCTTGAGAAATCGCTTTCAAAAGTTTTGACCCATTATTATCCATTGGCAGGGAAGTTGAATGACAATGTCTCTGTTGACTGTAATGATAATGGAGTTGAGTTCTTCACTACAAAAATAGATTGTCCAGTGTCTAAAGTTCTCATTGACCCTTATGCCGATAAAGAAGATTTAGTCTATCCGAAAGGAGTTTCTAATACATATTCATACGAGGGTAGTCTCGCGGTGTTTCAACTTAGTTACTTCTATTGTGGAGGAATAGCAATCAGTGCATGTATAACAGATAAGGTTGCAGATGGATACACAATAGGCACCTTTATGAAAGACTGGGCTACTATAGCAAGGAATCCAAGTTCAGAATTACCAAGTCCTCAATTTAATGGAGCGTCTCTTTTTCCACCTACTAAATATGACTTGTCAAACGAATCCAATAACATCGTGCCAGAAAGAGAAGAATGTTCATCCAAAAGTTTTTCTTTCTCATCATCTAAATTAGCAGCACTGAAAGCTATGATTATAAACCAATCAGAAAGTACAGAATCCGATTGACACAGAGGTTGTATCATCATTCATTTGAAAGTATATGTATGTCCAAGAAATAGTCTGTATTGTATATGGAGTAAAATAGTTGATCTTGGTTAAAACCCTGAATTAAAATGTTCCCCAAAATTTTAAATACAAGTCTAAATTAAAATGCGTCGTCCATTATAATTGTTAGAGTGCAAAGTCCTTTTCAGCGATACAAGTATTTATGACAAAGCATTTGCTCTAAGTCTACGAGGACCCAGACTCTTTCATAGATGTGTTTTAAATGTAAAGGTAAACGATAAACTTTTGTGGGTATTTACACCAAAGTGATTGCTCACAAATGTCAAATTTACTTAGATACATAAACAAGTCGTGTAATGGGGTTGACTTGCTCAGACAAATCTTGGCGCCAAAGTGTCGGGCTAATCTAAGGACGCAAGATTAAATATAATATTTGATCAACCAAGAGTTGGAAATAAGTTTTGCAATTGGTTTAGAACCTACCAAGATGTGTTATTAAAGTTATCAGCCAAAGCAAACGCGGAGATAGCATAGGCTTGGATCTTGGCTCATTATGACCTTAATTAATATAGGTCCGTATTCTATCATGGGGTCGTAGAAGTATGTTAAAATAGTGGAAGCTAATTAAACAAAAGACCATGTTGATTAGCCTAAACGAATATGTATAATAGGAAATAAATTTTGAGTTTGATTTCCAGTCTATCTAATTTTTCAGATTATCAAAGATGTCGAGCTGATCATTGAAAATATTGATTGAAATGAACAAACTTACTAGATTTAACTACCTTGACTGGCTAAGAAATTAGTGAATAGTGCTGAGACAAGAGAGATTAGAATACGTGTTGGACACGGTGTTCCCAACAGTCCCTGCGACAGACGCTGTTGAATATGCCTCTTTTGATAAGGATGCTTACCAAAAACACCTAGATGATGCCACTTCAACACAGTGCGTGATGTTGTCCTCCATGTCTATGGAACTTCAGAGACAACATGAGAACATGGGTCCCAATGAGATGCTCGAACACTTGAAGAGTCTCTATGACTCACAATCCCAGACTATGGAATATGAGTTACTGATAGAACTTTTTAAGTGTAAGCTCAATGAAGGGGGCCAGGTCTCGCAGCATGTGTTGAAGATGATAAGGCTGATAGAGAGACTTACTTCAATTAGAACGAAGCTGCAAAAGAATGCCGCTACCACCCTCATCCTGTACTCTCTCCCTCGTTCCTTTGAAAACTTCATAGTGAATTACAATATGAATGGAATGAAGGCGAGTCTGCCGGAGCTGCACAACATACTCAAGACCTTTGAGTCTTCCACTTCCAAAGGCAAAGTTGTGCTCATGGTGAGCTCTATAAGCTGACCCAAGCCGAAAGGTAAGGAGTGGCAAAAGAAGAAGGGAAAAGAAAGTAGTTGTGTCCTCAACTATGAAGCCTAAGGGAGGTGTGAAGAAGAATAAGGAGAATCCGGCTAAGGATGTATGCCTCAACTGCAACAAGAAGGGGCATTGGAAAAAGGACTGCACTGCACCAGGAGGAGGAAAAACACCAGGTGCTTCTACCTCTGGTGGACAAGGTATGTACGTCATTGAAATAAATATGTTTATAAATAACTCTCATTCCTGGGTATTGGATACTGCTTGTGGCTCACACATTTGTACCAATGTGCAGGGTCTAAGTGATAGCAGGAGGGTTGGACCAAGAGAGGTGGACCTACGCGTTGGAAATGGAGCACGAGTGGATGCTGAAAGCGTAGGAACTTATAGATTAAATTTGTCTTCTGCCTATTGTCTAGTGTTAAATGATTGTTACTATGTACCCTCGTTAACAAGGAATATCATTTCTATCCCTGTTTTGGACATGGAGGATTTTTTCTCATATATTTATAATGACAGTCAAGTACTGTCTTTTGATAATGTTATATATGAAACTGCTCCTCTTGTGGATGGATTATATACACTAAACTGTAGTCGAGAAATATTCAATGTACAAAATAAATGAGCTAAGATAAGTAATAGAAACTCTACTAACCTATGGCATTGCGGACTTGGTCATATCAATGAATCAAGGATAGCAAGGTTGAGGAAGTTAGACTACCTCAAACTATTTGACTTGGAGTCTTATGGTAACTGCGAATCTTGCTTGAGAGGAAAGATGACCAATAAGCCAATTTCTGGGAAAGGTGTGCGAGCCAATGATGTGCTTAAGTTGGTCCATACTGATGTATGTGGGTCATTTTCGACTCAAGCTAAAGGAGGTTTCCCATACTTCATCACTTTTACTGACGACTTCATAATGTATGGATATGTGTATCTTATGAGACATAAATCTGAGGCTTTTGAGAAGTTCAAAGAGTACAAGTCGGAAGTAGAGAAACAACTTGCAATAAGTATCAAAACCCTTCGATCGGATCGAGGAGGTGAATACTTGAGCAAGGATTTTCTAGATTACTTAAAGCTATATGGAGTCCAATCAGAGTGTACACCTCCTGGAACACCACAGATGAATGCCGAAAGGAGAAATCGAACCTTATTGGATATGGTTCGATCCATGATGAGTTTCTCAGCTCTACCGACATACCTTTGGGGACATTCTATACAAACCTCAATATATGTTCTGAACAGGGTTCCTTCCAAGTCAGTAGAAAAGACACCCTATGAGATATGGTGTGGCAAGAAGCCAGCTCTTAAACATATGAGACCCTGGGGTGCCCTGCATATGTTAAGAAGATGCTCACTGACAAGTTGGAATTCAAAAGTGAGAAATATTACTTCATGGGGTATCCAAAGGAAACTAAGGGATACTACTTCTATCTTCCTGGAGAATGTAAGGTCATTGTTTCCAGGAACGCAACTTTCCTTGAAGAAGAATATGTCTACAAGGAACATAGTTGCACAAAGATAGAACTTGAAGAAATTCAAGAACCGCAAGATAACATAGATGTTGAATCCTTGCCGAATGACCAAGGCAAGAATTCAGTGGGAGTATTTGGCGAAGATTGGGTACTTCAAGTACGTCCTTCGGCCAGTGGGAGTGTTACAAGGAACAATGTAGAAATACAAGATCCTCCTACACAGCCTTTGGGAGTAGATGCAATGGTTGCACCTCCTCCGATTAAGGAAATACATGAAAATGATATTCTTGAAAGCTCTCAAGTTAGTGGATTATCCAACACACAAGAATCCTCTCACAGTCAGAACATACCAAGCATTGAACTGCAAAACAATCAACTCCGTAGGTCCACTAGGACTCATCGTCCTTCTGAAAAACTAAATCTACTTCTAGAAACACATTGAGATAGATATTCCTAATAACGATGAGCCTATAACCTATAGCAAAGCAATATTGGACATTGGTTCGAAGAGATGGCAAGAAACATGAAATCCGAGATGGAATCTATGTACATCAATCAAGTGTAGAGCTTGGTTGATTTGCCAGCTGAGGTTAAACCCATAGGATGTAAATGGGTCTTCAACAAGAAGATCGTTGCATTTGGAAATATACAGACTTATAAAGCAAGGTTGGTGGCTAAAGGTTATAATCAACGGCCTAGGTCTATTATGATGAAACCTTTTCACCTGTTGCTAAGATTAAGTCCATTCGGATTTTCCTTGCAATAGCTGCATATTATGACTATGACATTTGACAGATACGTCAAAACTGCTATCCTCAATGGTAATCTAGTTGAGAGGTGTATATGAAACAACCTGAGGGTTTTTAGCTTGAGTCCAAACCAAATGCTGTATGCAAGGTACAAAAGTCCATTTATGGGCTTAAGCAAGCCTCGAGGAGTTGAAACATTTGCTTTGACAAGGCTATCAAGTCATTTGATTTCGTCAGAAGCAAAGAGGATCCCTATGTTTATAGTAAAAGCAAGAATGGGAGTATTGCCTTCATTATTATATATGTAGATGACATATTGATAATGAGAGACAATAAGACTCTCTTGTAGTCAGTCAAAGAGTGGTTGTCCAGTACCTTCATGATGAAGAATTTAGGTGAAGCCTGCTACATTATGGGAATTAGGATCTCTAGAGATAGACCTAATAGATTGTTGGGGCTGTCACAGTCAGTCTACATAGACAAAGTGCTTAGACGTTTTTCTATGGAAAATTCCAAGAGAGGCGGTCTACCTATGGGACAAGGCATCAAATTATCTAAGAAGGACAATCCTTCTAATGCTATAGAACTTGAATGCATGAAGAGGATCCCATATGATTCGTCTATAGGATCGATCATGTATGCCATGACCTGTACTAGGCCATATATGGCCTTTGCACTTAGTATGACTTGCAAATTCTAGCAGAATCCTGGGGAAGAACACTGAAAAGCAGTCAAGAGTATTCTTAAGTATCTTAGATAAACTAAAGATTACTTCTTAATCTATGGTGAGGAAGAAAATCTAGCTGCTACTGGGTACACTGATGCTAGCTTCCAGACAGATCTTGATGACTTTAAATCTCAGTCTGGGTACACGTTCATTTTCAATGGTGGAGCAGTGAGCTGGAAAAGTTCCAAACAAGCTACAACTGCTGATTCGACAACAGAAGTTGAGTATATTGCTGGATCGGAAGCTGGTAAAGAATTTGTCACAATTTCTGAGTTCTTGAAGGAACTAAGGGTAGTTCCGAGAGCCAGTTGTCCAATAACTATTTATTGTGACAACACTGGTGCGATTGCACATGCTAAGGAACCAAGATCAACAAACAGAAATAAGCATGTACCAAGAAAGTACCACATACTCAGGGAGATGGTGGAGACTGAATAGATTAGATTAGACTATGTTCCCACAGAGGATAATCTAGCTGACCCATTCACTAAACCATTAAGCTTAGTCAAGCATAATGATCATTTTAGGAATATGGGCATTAGATATGTTGGAGATTGGCTCTAGGCCAAGTGGGAGATTAAAAGTATATGTATGTCCTAGAGACAATTTGTATTAGGACAAATGTACTTTATACACATTCGTATTATTATTAATGGAGATTAATATTTTTGCATTTGCAATTATTGAATTATTAGTTGATTGTTTATAATATTCTATAATATGCATCCCTAGAGGTTACATTGTTATTAATAATGTGAGTTATTAATATTATAACGTAACTCTTAAAATAGCATCGGCTAATGATCATCGAGAATGAGATATCGATGATATGTGATAAGTCGACATGTGGTCTGCATCACATCCTTAGAGGATGTAGTATGTCTCATCTGCTATGAGTAATGGCTACTCGTGATGGACACATGGATACTTTGGAAGTATTGGTATACCCTGCTGATATACTGTTTGTTATTCTTGTCTAAAGTATGATCATCGTGTGGGAGATAGAAGTCCTTAGACATGAGGTCAATGCGCACCTTGTCTACAAAGTAATATACTTTGATCCTGTCCTAAGCTCAAATGCCTTATCGGTTGAGATACGGCTTGTATTGGGTACATTGCGATGTAGATTAAAGGTGGTAGTTGAGCCAAGATTAGGATTCATTCATCGAATCTATATTCGAGAGAACACTCAGCTTCTCAGTGATATTAGATTTACTAAGTTGTTGGCCAACGCAATAGACATATTTATAATATGGTCTAGTTGTCAACTAATATAGATGAGATACAATGATTAAGCCATTTGGATAGACACTTGACAAATTCTAAGCTTGATCGGGTGTGTCGTGAGTGAAAGGATTTCATCTTACCACATAGAGGTTAAGTTTACTGGATTTGTGTAAACGTACTTCACATATTGAGTTCGTCTTGCGGCGCCGAGTAGGAGTTCCGCGTAGACCTTAATTTGATTAATGTCGATATGTGAAGGTCTGTAGGGTCACACTATGCCGATTGTCTTTTCAATCTAAGGATGTATTGAGAGAGTATTAAATATTGGATTTAGAATCGAGATATTTAAATAAATAATGATTGTTTTAATTAAGTTAAAATTAGATTTTGGATTTAATTAAGAATGTACGGAAAATAAAATAAGACAGTTTAGGGCCACATCAGCGCCGCGATGACCATACCATAGGGCCGCGAAGCCATGACCTAATTTGTTTCAAATTTTGGGCCAGGCCCAAGGTCAAACCCTAATCCGGTTTGACCTAATTTTTCACCTATAAATTCAGACATACACTTCAATTCAATACATTTGATTTTCATATCATTATTCTAAGTCTTAGAGACTCAGAATCAAAACACTCTCTCGAACCTCTGTCGGATTTCCTAGCTTTCCAAAGGAGGAATACATTGAAGCTTGGAGCTTGCAATCGAAAGGGCATTCGCGTGCGCACCCACAGTTGATAAAGATTCCAGATATTGTAAACATGTAAGTATCATTTAAGTCTTATGTTTACAGTTTAAAATTATCCTATAGTCAAACAGTTCTACGTTTGTTGGGTTTGAAACAAGTTTTCAATATCCGTTGCGTACAACAACCCAACAAAATCCCTTCACATAGTTCTAGTGAGAAGTTAATGTGTAATGAAGCTAGCCATAATTTCAACTTTATGAGTTCTGAATTTTAGAATGACGACTTTAAGTGATAATTAAGCTAAATCTAATATTGTATTTGTATATATGTAATGAATTCATAACACAAATACACTGTTTGACCAAAAACTATTGGGTTCGGCCAAATCCGTATCCAGGCTTCTAGCTCTGCCCTTGAAAGAATGTTAAAACCACATAAGTAAGCAAAGCAATAAAATAATACATACTAATGCAGATAAAGCCAACCCAATTGGGAGAATGCTAGGGTTTGTATGCTCCTTGGATATTTCTCCATTACTATCCACTTGGATTGCACCATTATCAATAACCTCTACTGATAATATCTCAATTGGGAATCTACAAGTTGGTGTAGAAGGATCATTTGTTGTAATATATCCATAGCCATTGAAATCACAATAGTTAATCTTTTGACTATTCATCTGGAAATACATATTGAACGCGAATGAAGCATTCCAAGTGAAGTTAAGGTTATCACACGTAGCTCCGGGTGACAATAAGGTGCAATCTGATTTGCTGCACGCGTAATTAACGTGTTCCATCACTTTCTCCCTGCTACCATTAAAGATATTGTCATTGTACCTACACCATCTATTTGGCATTTTAACTGTCCCTTTAGCTGTAGTTGGTTCACTATCGCGATCTTGCATAGAGAAATCGATCTTGTACTTAGGTGATCCGTCATGTCTATAAATACCCCAATGGCGTTGATATTCGCCCCATTGTGTTATCATCCTGTTCTCATCGGATAACGCTGTGATATATACATCGATTGTCCTGTTTGGACGTAAAGGTGTTCCTTCGTTTCTTTTAAGATATCGAAGTAGGCCACGATGATATCTTTCTGCATTTTTAGGATTTGCATTTGGGTAACCGTCCGTTGGCCACCCAATTTGTCCGACGATAATGTCTGTATCTGGATACCCTACTTTTGTTAGCGCTGAAACTAACGTATCATACGTTAAAGTGAAAATATTGTTGTATATGTGTGGACCGTCTTTGATAGTGTAATTCGATTGTTCATCAAAAAATGTGAAATCAACCGGCATTTCCTTAGATGCGACTAAGTAAATTGGAAAAATGTTGATAACGAAAGGGGAATTTGTTTCTTTGAGGAATTTTAAGAGATTAATCATTAGTTCCTTTATATCTTCTCTAAAATCACCTTCCGATGGTTTTGTCACATTTGTTAATATGTCAGTGAAGTGTGCTGTTGTCGTTTTGATATGGCTGAGATTGTGTCGATCAAGGGATTTTCGAGCTTCTCCCAAATAATATACAACATCATCAAAGGTACGTTTCTTGTATTTTCTGCTAAACGGTTCATTTCCAACATAAAGATACCTGGAAAAACAAAACAAGAAACATGGATAAGACAATCAACCAATTTATTGATACAGAACTTTACTGCAGAATGTTTACAAGTTAACTGTAAAATGGTTCAAGATCATCTACATATATAGTGCGTGAAAACAAGCTACTTGCTTGCTGTCAAACTTATTAAAGAGGACATACGGTGTCACCCTTTTAGGGCTATAATTTAAGTGTAAAGAATGGATCATGGGCTTAACTCAACCCCAAAATCTAATTTGTAGGGTGATGATTGTCCAAGCCCATATAAGAAGTCCATGTTCTCATTTATATCCGATGTGGGACTCTTAACACTCCCCCGCACGCCCATACCTCGTTAACTGGAGCGTGGATAATATAATTTGGGGGCCCAACATACGGTGAACAAAGAATTGGAATAGGCCTAACTCTGATACCATGTAAGATGATTGTCCAAGTCCATATAAGGAGTCATGTTCTCATTCCATATCCGATGTGGGACTCTTAACATTAACATTGTAAATATTTGGTGGAAGCAAACAAGATCACTGTTAAACATATTTGGAAGGAAGCGAATCAATATGTAGATTTTCTGGCGAATGAAGGACACAAATGCGAAGAAGATTTGATAATCTGGGAGAATGCACTGAAGGAAACGGAGTTTTTTTCTCGTGGCTGATTTGAGTCAGGTGGCTTATGAATTCTAATGTACAAAAAAAGAATTCATGTCTGTGTGATACACACTGCTTTTCAAATTTAAATAGGAGGTCTTGCAAATTAATATACACGTCATTCATTTTATATATGGAGCATAAGTTTGAGATAATAATTTGACTGTTATATTTATTAGTGATGATGAAAGGAAATTTTGAAAGTAATTGTTGAAAAGTTAATTTGATAAAGAAAATATCAAATCGAAGATAAAGTTAAATAAGTTTAATATATCTCGAATCTTGAAAGTTAAATAAAAATGGAATAATGTCAAGCATTTTAGAATGTTATAATCAGGTGGAGACAATATCATAAATTGAAACGGAGGAAGTAACTATTTATATTTCGTAAACTAGAAACCGAACTTCACTTATGTAGCATTTTCCATGGAAAAAAAATTAAACATAAGAAAGTATCATCAAGTTGAGAAAAATGAAGAACCTGATATCAACTCCTTCATCGACAGGTTTTTTGATGTATTTTTCGATCCAATCATGAATATCCTTCGAGTTATTCGTCCATCGTAATTGGTGTTCTTGGAACATAACTGAGAGACCAATACTGCTATTAGCGAAGGCCGGAAGAACATATTGACTAGGGCTAAATAATTTCAATTCAGGTATCCCATTTTGTAAAAGCAAATCAACCACCATTGATGGTACCAATTTTTGTGTAGCCATTCTACCCCAATTAATGCCAATAAAACTATCAACAAGAACATTATTGAATGGGAATAATGTTCCCAAACTTAACCAAAAAAATAATAAGATTTTGTTTCTATTCATGATGATTCTTGGAGAAAAAAATATTGTTCTTAATTCTTATTTTTTCCCTGGTGTAATGATTTTGAGTGATGGATTTTTGTCCTGATTTATCAAATATTAATGCACTTGAAGTTTTACATATTTAGATTTTTGGGTTTGGGAATTATTGGTGCATGTTAAGAGAATGAAATGATAGGTGAATAAGGATTGGAGAGAAAAAAGGCGAGGAATTTGGATTTGCATGGGATTTTGAGATGCTAGATTCCTTAATTATTAGTATACTTTTTTTGTTGTTAACCTGCAGACAATTATAAATTTGATCCTCTTGATTGAATTGTTACAAAAATCTTGGGATTTCAAGTTTTAACCACACTTGCCTTTTGCTTGCTAATGATATTTTTCTATCCATGATATCCGCCTTTTCTACAATACTAGTATTAGTATTGGCACAATGCATAGTAAAATAAGGGAGGTAAGCATAGCACAAAGGAGGTAAGTTAAACAAAATTAAACTTGAGGAAGGTTTATGTAATTATTCTTTTAGTTTTGTGGCTATAATGACTTTGTTGATATACTACTCTAAGTTGAGTTACTTTATTGATATACTACTCTAACTTAAGTGACTTTATTGATACAAAACAAATATAAGTAATTTTGGTAGATAATTTATTATAGTTGGATGAACATTTAAGTTATTTGACTGTCATGTAAATAAGGAAAAGAAATGAAGCTTCTATTAAACAACTTAACATTAAAATAAAATAAAAAGAACATTGGCTTGTTAATGAAATCTTATGTCCAAACCCACCATTATACTTGAAACACGTCTTACATGCACCAATCTTATTAAAAACCTGATCTCTGTTAGACGCTCTGATACCATGTAAAGAATGGATCTTGACCTAACTCAACCCTAAAAGCTAGCTTGTAGGGTGATGATTGTCCAAGTCCATATAAGGAGTCCATGTTCTCATTCCATATCCGATGTGAGACTCTTAACAATTAAGGATATTTGTTTGGGGACAAAATTTAAGAAAAATATTTTTTTTAAAAAAATTACAATCTAAAACAAGTCATTAATATTTGTGTGACTATAAATCATCTCATTATAAAATTAAAAATTAAATTATTTTATATATAAAGTTGTATCTATTAGGATAATTATGGGGCCATCCCATATTATCTCCAATCATGATCCCATCATATATGTTGTAATAGCATATTTTAGTATGATTAGGATTTGATTGTAAATTAGTAGAAATCAATTTAGGATGATTACATTAGTCTTCTTTAATGTTAGCATTGCATACTTGTATATATATATATATATATATATATATATATATATATATATATATATATATATATATATATATATATATATATGACTATGAGAATGAAATAAAGCAAGGAATCAATTTCCTACATGGTATCAAGAGCCACAAATATTTTACCCTAAAACATTTTCTCACCCCCCCCGGTCGGCCTATCTCTCTTAGCCGAAATTTTTCCTTTCTCTTTGTTTTTTCTCGGCCTCAACCAAATAAACCCTAGGGTTTTCTAACCACTACCAACCAAACCCTAAACCATTCACCCCCAACCCCCGTCGGCTCCCATTCATTTTCCGTCTTTTCACAAACCCTAGCCGACACTTAGGGTTATCCAATTCAATTCCACCAATCACAAAACACTATTCTTTTCTTCTTTTGTTCTTGTTTGTTTCGTGGAAAACTATGGCCGAAAAACAAAAAAATACATCCAGCTCTTGCCGTAAATAACATCAAGAACTTTATTTCCATAACACTTGAAATCGAAAAAGGGAAATACACCTCTTGGGAGGAATTGTTTAAAATTCATTGCCGTGCATATAAGGTAATAGACCATATCATCCCTTCCGAGTCTTCATCGGACACCACTAAGGTGGACACAATGCTATGGTCCCGTTTATATGCTATAGTCCTTCAATGGATTTATGGCACTATATCAAACGATCTTTTACATACCATATTAGAGCCGAACTCTACGGCTAAACAGACGTGGGAACGTTTACAAAACATCTTTCAAGATAACAAAATTTCTAGGGCTGTATCTCTTAAACACCAATTTACTAATGTTAAATTGGATGATTTCTCCAATGTTTCCGCCTATTGCCAAGAATTGAAGGTGCTTGCAAACCAACTATCCAACGTTGGTTCGCCGGTAACAAATCAAAGGTTGGTTCTTCAATTGATTGCAGGGTTGAATGAACAATATGATGGAGTTGCTACATTCATTTAGCAGAGTAATCTGTTGCCTCTTTTCTATGAGGCTCGTTCGAGGTTGATTTTCGAGGAAACACGGAAAGTAAAACAGGCATCCTCCGGAGCAGCCACTGCCGGAACTGCCCTCATCTCCACCAATTCATTTTCTACAGATTTCCAGCCACAAACTTCTGGTTCGGGTGGCAATGGACATCACAAAAATAATGGTAAAAAATGGGGGTCAAACTGTAACAATAACAAAGGAAAAAATAATGGTGGGAAGGGACGGGGTTGAGGCGGTCGACAACCAGTCGGCGGCAACAACAACCACAACTAGCCGGGACAGTGGCGGCCCAACCAGTGGCAGCTGCCTGCCCAACCCATCGGGAACCAGTGGGGCAGTATCCGCCGTGGGCCTGGGCCCCACAGTGGGTTGCCCTTTCATGCCCATACCCCACTGCGTCTTGGGCCAGGCCCTCATATTCAAACTGACAACCAAAAATTCTAGGTTCTCATCCACAATATACATTTGCAGCCTAGGCACCATCTTCTGTAGGTTACGCTCCCACTGATATTGAACAATCTATGAACAACGTGAATCTGACTGTTCCAGATGAGTCGTGGTACATGGACACAGGGGATACGTCTCACATGACGGCATCTCAAGGTAATCTCTCATCTAATAAAATATTATTGTTGTCAGTGAGCAGGAAATTCCAATTCGTGGTATGGTCAGGTAAAACTACCCCCCCACACGCACCATTATATTTGAAAAACATTTTACATGCACCAAAACCGATTAAAAACTTGATATTTGTATGACGTTTAACAATTGACAATAATGTTTTTGTGAATTTTGATCTGTTTGGCTTTTCTGTGAATGATTTTTAGACAGGGATGTCATTAATGAGATGTAATAGCATGGGGGACTTGTATCCCATCACTCCCATTTCCAACAATCATATGACCAAACCATCAACCTTTGCATCTATTTCTCTTATTGTATAGCACAATCGGTTGGGACACCCAGGAGCACCAGTTTTCAATAATCTTAGGAAGAAAAATTTGTTGCTTGTAACAAACTTTTGGACTCTTCTGTTTGCAAACTTGTGTGTTTGGAAAACATGTTAAACTTCCTTTTTCATCATCTACTTCACATACACTTATGCCATTTGATCTTTTGCATTGTGATTTGTGGACATCACCAGTTTTGTATTTTGTAGGTCATTAATATTATATGCTCATTTTAGATGATTATTCAAATTTTCTGTGGACATTTTCCTTAAAAATAAATCGCAAACCTACTCCATTTTAAAACAATTTAGTGTTTTTATTAAAACTCAATTTGACAAATTCATTAAATATTTTCAAGGTGACAATGGGGGGATTCAAAAATGCTCAATTCAATGATTTTTGTCACCAAAATGGAATGTCTTTGCGTTTTTCATGTCCACATACATCACCACAAAATGGGAAAGTCGAAAGAAAAATTTGAACAATTAACAATATGGTTCGCACTCTTCTTGTGCATTCATCCAC
The DNA here is from genome assembly GCA_029783415.1 of Anisodus acutangulus. Lineage (NCBI taxonomy): Eukaryota > Viridiplantae > Streptophyta > Magnoliopsida > Solanales > Solanaceae > Anisodus > Anisodus acutangulus. The sequence continues at coordinate 59,047,848 of CM056492.1, read as the reverse complement.
ACCACCAATATTTTGGCATCATGCACTTCAAATGGCCACATATCTTTTAAATAATCTTCCTAGCAAACTACTCTCCAATTGTCACCTACACAAATGTTGTACCACCTTCTTCCTTCTTTTACACATTTGAGGGTTTTCGAGTGTTTGTGTTATCCCTTGTTTCAAACCACAATCATTAACAAACTTCAAGCCCGTTCCACTCCTTGTGTGTTTTTTTAGATACCCATAAAATCATAGGGGATATAAGTGTTATGATATGATGAATGGAAAAATTATTATTTATCGTCACATCATTTTTGCTAAATCTCACGTGGCATCCTCACTTTCATATGATTTTTTGGATGACGGAATACATCCTATTTTGAATCACCATTTTAACACCCAACATAGTGTGGGACCATCCCAAATCCCACTACCTAACGTCCCAGCCCAACCACAAAATATGACTAGGCCAGTCCAAGGACCAGAGGTCACTGCCTCTCTTCCGTCAGTCTCGGCCCAGTCCACATTTTGTGGCGGGCAGGTCCATTGGAGGGAGGCCTTTGCCCCTTTGTCTGTGATACCAACCAGCTCCCCTGGCCCATGTACACATGCCCAAATCAGTAACCAATGTTGGCCTTCTAACCGAGCCGAAAGCCAAATCACCCAGCCCACTATTTTGGCCCAAACCCGATCAGCTACTCAGCCCACTAGCCTACCGACAACCCAAATTCCACACCTTGGGCCATTGAAACCCATGTAATTCACGGTATTTTTCAACCTAAGCGTCATTTTAACTTAACAACTTCAGTCCAACCATCACCACTTCAAAAAAAAAAACCCAAAGCAGCCTTATCAGACCCGAATTGAAAAGTTGTCATGTTAGAGGAAATTGTTGCTCTTATTAAAAATAAGATGTGGGAATTAGTACCACGTCCATCTAATGTGAACATAATTCCGTCTATGTGGGTCTTTTGTCATAAAAATAATTTTGATGGCTCCTTTGCGAGATACAAAACTCGTCTTGTTGGTGATGTCAGATCTGAGTAGGTTGGCGTGGATTATGGTGAAACATTTAGTCTGGTGGTTAAGCCATCAACTATCAGGATGATTCTTAGCATGGCACTGTCGAAATCCTGGTCCATTCATCAGTCGGATGTCAAAAATGCATTTCTCCATGGCCACTTAGAGGAGACAGTTTACATGCACCAGTCGTTGGGTTTCCGAGACTCTACACATCCGGATTATGTCTTCCTGTTGAAAAAATCTTATATGGTTTGGAACAGGCTCCACTAGCATGGTATAACAGGTTTGCAGGGTTTGTATCCACACTGGGTTTCTCACACAGTGAGTCTAAATATGTTTCTAAATTCTTATTGAGGTATATGGAAAGATGTTAATATTCCCAATGTTAGCCGAAGGTACAAGGATATTATGTCACCCAATAAGTTCAGAATATTTTATTTTCATTTATGCATTTTATTCATGTATTACCCTAAACCATATATTGGGGATGGGAAATGGGATATGCAGACTACCTGATCAACTGGGATATGATGATGATTATGCCCACAGAGGCCAAAATGAAATAATGCCCACATATGCTGTTATGGGAAGGAAGATGCCCGATGAGGCCAATATATATATATATATATATATATATATATATCACATTGTGCATGACATTTAGGCATATTATGGCCTTTAAAGACATTCTACACAGACATGATACTTATGCATATTATAGCCCTCAGAGGCATTCTACACAGACATGGTACTTAGGTATATTATGGCCCTCAGAGGCATTCTCTACTGGTAGGTTGTTTCTTGTCTCGGGTTACTTCCAGGTCTCTATTATGCTATTTTTCATGTCTGACATACTCGGTACATTATTCGTACTGGCGTCCCTTTTGTCTGGGGGCGTTGCGTTTCATGCCCGCAGGCTCAGGTAAAGAGGGTGACGGTCCGCACTAATATGTTGCTGGTTCAGCTGATGTTGGAGCATTCTATTTATTCCAGAGTTGCAGTCTAGTCTTGGTACAATATTTTTGCATATGCATAAGGGTATGGCGGAGCCCTGTCCTGACCTCATGATGTTACGTACTCTTTAGAGGTTTGTAGACAGATGTCCTGTGTATAGTATTCATGTATGGCCTTGTCGGCCTTGGTATCTATATGTATATAAGTTGGAGTTTACGTAGCTCTTTTCCAGTTTATTATTCCCATAACAGCCGAATATCTCGTGGTGGCCCTCGTGGACAATGAGAAATTACAGTTATATGCTAAATATAAGATTAGTGGTACTTGGCAAGTAAGGTCCGGGTGCCCGTCATGGCCCTCCGGTTTGGATCGTGACAATTCTGTTCACTAATTGGACATATGCGAAAAATCGCATTCTAATATTTTTGCCTCAGCTAGAATTTAAGTTCTCAACCAACATACTTCATTAATTATCTTAATTTAATAACAATAGTAAATCATTAATTAAAATATATTGATAGTTCAAAAATTCATTATAATGTCTGTAGGGTAAATCTATATTTATATAAAATGGTAGGGACATGCAATTATGTGGGTACAGTCAAACCTCTCTATAATTGTCATTCGCTATAACAATATTTCACTATAACGATCTGATTTTCTTCAGAACTGATTTTTCATATTATATTTTTACTTTTTTATAACAACATTCTACCTATAACAGCAATGACATTCATTATAGCGGTACACTATTTATAAAATTACCTCTTTATAACAGTCATACTCAAATATTGTGTAATAATATTTGTAAAAAGTATATTATGTATAAAAAACAAAATATCAAAATATTTATGATAAAAGAGTCAACTCAACCTATTGCTACTTGAGGTGAGATATAAGAGTCAACTGTTAAGTTCTTAGATAGCCTTCAACGAAATTGAATTCCCTTTAAATTCGCAATTAATTTTAAATGCATATGTTCCTTAAGTTTATATTCTTTATAGGTATGGTACAACAAGTCATAGATTTATTTATAATTTATTAATCTTTTAAAATTTTAATATATGAGATATGGAAATTAATTGAGATTGTAAAATTAACAAGTATATTATTTTCGTTTATAGTATAAAAAGTATAGAAAATAATTATTTGTGTACTTTAGTTTATGACAACTAAATGAGATCTAAACATCAAATGTCAATATACATATATAACAACACATTACTATAGCGGCCATGAAATTCTCGGACAATCGCTGCCATTATAGAAAAGTTTGAATGTATTTGATTGTTTTTGGATATATAATGGGGAAGTGTCCACAAATATTTGTTAAACCGCTTAATATCATGCTTGGGTAGGCGGTACCCAATATATGCTTAGTCATTTGCATGATAATTAAAATGCTTTGTTGGACATAGCATGCTAGAGTTGATCTTGGTTAAAACCCTAAATTAAAATGTTCCCCAAAATTTAATACAAGTCTCATTTAAAATGAACGCGTTGTCCGTTATAATTTATTGTAGTGCAAAATCCTTTTCGGCGAGATGAGTATTTATGTCACAACATTTGCTCTAAGTCTACGAGGACTCAGACTCTTTCATAGATGCATGTTAAATGTAGAAGTAGGTGATAAACCTTTATGAGTATTTACACCAGAGTGTTTGCTCTATAAGTCAAAACTCACTTAGATACATAATTGCAGTCGCATAACGGGGTTGACTTGCTAGGATGTTTTGGCGCCCCAGTGTCGGATAAGCCGAGGAACGCAGATTGATTGTTTAGAACATTCAATCAAACATGAGTTACAAATTGTTTGTAATTGGTTTAGAGACCTACCAGGTTGTGCTGTTGAAGTTATCATCCACATCAGACGCGGAGATAGCGTGAACATGGATCATGGCCCATTATGACCATATTGGATATGAGTCTATATTCTTCCATGGGGTGGGAAAATATGTTAAAATAGTGGGAGCTAATTAAACTAAAGACCATGTTAATTAGTTAACGAATGTGTTCAACATAAATTATATTAGAGTTTAATTTCAAGTCTATTTGTTTCTTCAGTCGTATAAAATGTCGAATCTATCACTGAAAATGTTGGTCGAGACAAACAAGTTGACTGGATCAAATTACCCTGACTGGTTATGAAATCTGCGATTGGTGTTAAGACTAGATAGAATTGAGTATATGTTAGACACAATGTTCCCCATAGTCCCTGCTGAAGATTCTGCTGAGTATGCCCTGTTTGACAAAGTGGCTTATCAGAAATATCTAGACGATGCTACCTCGGCACTATGTGTAATGTTGTCCTCCATGACCTTGGAGTTACAGAGGCAACATGAAAACATGGGCCCTAACGAAATGCTAGAACACTTGAAGAGTCTCTATGACTCACAGTCTCAGACAATAGAGTATGAACTGTTGAAGGACCTTTTCAAGTGTAAGATGAACGATGGGGGTCAAGTGTCAGCACATGTTCTGAAGATGATTGGGTTAATATAAAGGTTGGCTTCGATTGGAACGAAACTGCCTATAAATGTCTCTGTCAACCTGATCCTGAATTCACTTTCTGGTTCATTTGAGAATATCATTGTAAACTTCAATATGAATGGGACCAAGGAAAGTCTTCTAGAGCTTCAAAACATGTTAAAGACCTTTGAATCATCTACCTCTAAAGGTAAAGTCGTGCTCATGGTAGGCTCTTCTAGCAAGTTCAAACCCAAAGGTAAGAACATGCAGAAGAAGAAGGGTAAGACAATTGCTGCACCTACAGTTATGAAACCTAGAGGAAGTGTTCAGAAGAAGGCAAAGGTAGCTTCGGATGTGTGCCTCAACTGCAAGAAGAAGGGACACTGGAAGAAGGACTGCACAGCTCTAGGAGGAGGCAAAACACTAGGTGCTCCTGGCTCTACTTGACAAGGTATGTTTGTTATTGAAATAAACATGTCTTTAAGTAACTCTAACTGATGGGTATTAGATACCACTTGTAGCTCACACATTTGTAATAATGTGCAGGGTCTGATTGACAGCATAAAGGTTGGACCTTGGGAGGTAGACCTGCGCATTGAAAATGGAGCACGAGTGGATGATGAACGCGTGGAAACTTATATACTAGATTTACCTTCAGGTTTTTGTTTAGAACTAAATAATTGTTATTTTGTTCCCTCATTGACGAGTAATATTATTTCTATCCCAGTGTTAGACATTGAGGGATTTTCCTTATTTATTGCCAATGGCAGTTATGTACTGTCTTTTGATGGTTTTGTTTGTGGAAATGCTCCGCTAGTGGATGGTTTGTATGTTCTAAACTGTAGTCGTAAAATTTTCAATGTGCAAAACAAATGAGCTAAGATAAGTAATCCAAGAAACCCCACCTACTTATGGCACTGCAGACTTGGTCACATCAATGAATCAAGGATAGCAAGATTAAGAAAGTTAGACTACCTGGAACCATTTGACTTGGAGTCCTATGGTAACTGTGAATCTTGCTTGAGAGAAAAGATGACCAACAAGCCAATTTCTGAGAAAGGGGTGCGAGCCAAAGAGGTACTTGAATTGGTCCATACTGATGTATGTGGGCCATTTTCAACCCAAGCTAAGAGAGGCTTCCCTTACTTCATCATTTTTACAGACGATTTCACAAGGTTTGGGCATGTGTATCTTATGAAACACAAGTCCAAAACCTTTGAGAAATTCAAAGAGTACAAGTCAGAAGTAGAAAAGCAACTTGAAATAAGTATCAAGACCCTTCGATCAGATCGATGAGGTGAATACTTAAGTAAAAAATTTTTGGATTACTTGAAGCTTCATGGAGTCCAATCACAATGGACACCTCCTGGAACGCCACAGATGAATGGTGATGTTGAAAGGAGAAATCGAACCATATTAGATATGGTTAGATCCATGATGGGTTTCTCAGCTCTACCAACATACCTTTGGGCTATGCATTGCAAAGCTCAATTTATATTCTGAACAGGGTTCCTTCAAAGTCAGTAGAGAAAACTCCATATGAGATATGGAATGGCAATAAGCCAGCACTTAAACACATGCGACCCTGGGGTGCCCTGCATATGTAAAGAATATGCTTACTGACAAGTTGAAATCTAAAAGTGAGAAATATTATTTTGTGGGGTATCCAAAGGAAACTAAGGGGAATACTATTTCTATCATCTTCAGAACATGTGCTGACACCTGACCCCCATCGTTCATCTTACACTTGAAAAGGTCCTTCAGCAGTTCATACTCCATTGTCTGAGACTGTGAGTCATAGAGACTATTCAAGTGTTCTAGCATTTCGTTGGGGCCCATGTTTTCATGTTGCCTCTGTAACTCCAAGGTCATGGAGGACAACATTACACATAGTGCCGAGGTAACATCGTCTAGATGTTTCTGATAAGCCATTTTGTCAAACAGGGCATACTCAGCAGAATCTTCAGCAGGGACTATGGGGAACATTGTGTCTAAGATATACTCAATTCTATCTAGTCTTAACACCAATCGCAGATTTCATAACCAATCAGGGTAATTTGATCCAGTCAACTTGTTTGTCTCGACCAACATTTTCAGTGATAGATTCGACATTTTATACGACTGAAGAAACAAATAGACTTGAAATTAAACTCTAATATAATTTATGTTGAACACATTCGTTAACTAATTAACATGGTCTTTAGTTTAATTAGCTCCCACTTTTGTAGAAAGGAGAAATACTATTTCTATCTTCCTGGAGAACATAAGGTCATTGTTTCCAGAAATGAAACTTTCCTTGAAGAAGACTATGTCTACAAGGAGCGGAGCTGCAATAAGATAGAACTTGAAGAAATTCAAGAACCACAAGATAACACAGAAGTTGAACCCTTGTCAAAAGACCTAGACAAAGATTCAGTGGGAGTATTTTGTGAAGATTGGATACTTAGAGTACGCCCTTCAGCCAGTTAGAGTGCTGTGAGAGATAGTGCAGAAATGCAAGGCTCTCATACACAACCAATGGAAGATGATACAATATTTGTACATCATTCTATTTAGGAAATACATGAAAATGACATTCCTGAAAGTTCCCAAGGTGATGGATTGTCCAGCACACAAAGACCTTCTCACAATTAGAATGCAATAAACACTGAACGTAGAATAATCAACTCCATAGGACCACTAGGACTCATCGTCCGCCTGAAAGACTTAATCTCCTTATTGAAACACACAATGAGATAGATATTCCTGATGACGATGAACCTACAACCTACATTGAATCTATGTTAGACATTGATTCACAGAGATGGAAAGAAGCCATGAAATCTGAGATGGACTCGATGTACATCAATCAAGTTTGGAACTTGGTTGATTTGCCAACATGGGTTAGACTCATAGGATGCAAATGGGTCTTCAAGAAGAAGATTGATGCATATGGCAAGGTACATACTTATAAGGCAAGATTGGTGGCTAAAGGTTATAATCAACGGCCTGGGGTCGATTATGATGAAACCTTTTCACCTGTTGTGAAAATTAAGTCCATTCGGATTTTGCTTGCAATAGCTGCATAAAATGATTATGACATTTGGCAAATGGATGTTAAAACTGCTTTTCTCAATGGTAACCTAATTGAGAAGGTGTATATGACACAACATGAGGGTTTTACATCCAAAACTAAGCCCAAAGCAGTATGCAAGCTACAGAAGTCCATTTATGGACTTAAGCAAGCCTCAAGGAGTTGAAATATTTTCTTTGACAAAGCAGTCAAATCGTTTGCCTTTGTTATAAGCAAAGAAGATCCCAGCGTTTATAGTAAACGCAAGGAATGAAGTATTGTCTTCATTGTTATATATGTAGATGACATATTAATAATGAGAGATAATAAGACTCTCATGCAATCAGTCAAGGAATGGTTATCCAACACCTTCATGATGAAGGACTTGGGTGAAGCCTGCTATATTCTTGGAATTAGGATCTATAGAGATAGACCTAATAGATTGTTGGGGCTGTCACAGTCTACATAATAGACAAAGTGCTATGACGATTCTCTATGGAAAACTCCAAGAAGGGAAGTCTTCCTATGGGTCAAGGCACCAAGTTATCAAAGAATGATAGTCCTTCTACTGTTGCAGAACTTGAACGCATGAAAAGAATCCCATATGCTTCAGCTATTGGATCTATCATGTATGCCATGACCTGTACGAGGCCAGATGTGGCCTATGCACTTAGTATGACCTGCAAATTCTAGCAGAATCCTGGGGAAGAACACTGGAAAGCAGTCAAGAGTATTCTTAAGTATCTTAGACGAATCAAAGAATATTTCTTAGTCGATGGTGGACAAGAGAATCTAGTATGTACTGGGTACACTGATGCTAGCTTCCAAACAGATCTTGATGACTTTAAATCTCAATCTGGATATGCCTTTATTTTCAATGGCGGAATAGTGAGTTGGAAAAGTTCCAAGCAAGCTACAACTACTGATTTGACAACTGAAGCTAAGTACAGTGCTGAATCGGAAGATCTGAGTTCCTGAAAGAACTAGGGGTTGTTCCAAATGCCACTTGTTCAATAACGATTTATTGTGACAACACTGGTGCGATTGCGCAAGCTAAGGAACCAAGATCAACAAACAGAAACAAGCATGTACCGAGGAAATACCACATACTCAGGGAGATGGTGGAAACTGAAGAAATAAGACTAGACTATGTTCCCACATATGATAATCTAGCTGACCCGTTTACTAAACCATTAAGCTTATTTAAGCATAATGGTCATTTTGAAAACATGTGTATTAGATACATCAGAGATTGGCTCTAGGTCAAGTGGGAGATTGAAAGTACGTATGTCCTAGAGAAAATCATTATTAGTGACAAATGTACTTGAACACATTCGTATTATTAATAAGATTAATATTTATGGCATTTGCGATTATTGAATTATTATTTGATTATTTGTAAATATTCATTAATGTGCATTCCTTGAGCTTACATTGTCATTAATAGAGTGAGATATTGATGATAGAGCGTAACTCTAAAATATCCTCGACTAATGATCATCGAGAATGAGATATCGATGATATATTATAAGTCGACATGTGATCTGCATCACATTCTTAGAGAATATAGTATGTCTAACCTGCTACTAGTAATGGTTACTAGTGATGGACACATGAATACTTTTGGAAAGTATTGGTATACCCTACTGATAAACTATTTGTTAGACATGTCTAGAATGTTATCAGCGTGTGGGATATAAAGGTCCTTCGACTTAGGTCAATACACATCTTGTTTGCAGAGTAATGTACTTTGACCCTGTTCTAAGCTTAAACTCCTTATAGGATAAGACACAGCTTGTGTTGGGTACATTATGATGTAAATTAAGGTGGTAATTGAGCCAAGAATAGGATCCATTCCTCAATTGGATATTCGACAGAGCACTTAACTTCTCAGTGATATTAGGTCGACCAAGTCATTGGCCAATGCAATAGACATATTTTGAATATGGTCTAGTTGTCGACTAATATAGATGAGATAAAGTGATCAAGCCATTTGGATAGACACATGGAAAATGCTAAGCTTGATCGAGTGTGTCGCGAATGAAAGGAATTTATCATCTCACATAAAGGTTATGTTTGCTGGAGTCATGTAAATGTACTTCACATATTGAGTTCGTCATACGACGCAGTCTAGGAGTTTCGCATGGACCTTAATTGGATTATTGTCGATATGTGAAGGCCTATAGGGTCACACTATGTCGATTGTCTTTTCGATCTAAGGGTGTATTGAGAGAATATTAAATATTCAATTTGGAACCGAGATATTTAAATTGATAATAACTATGGGATAATTTCTATTAGATGGAAATTATTTAATTAAATCAAAATTGGATTTTTGATTTAATGTGCTAAATATATATATTTATTAAATGAAAATGGAAATGAATTTTTACGTAGGGCGCCGCGGCGCCAACCCGGCAGTGAGCCCAGTCGGACTGGCCCACTGCACCTCGGGTTTTGGGCCAGGTTTAAGCCTAACCCTAAAATGTTTTCTAACCTAATTACAACTATAAATACAACACTAAACCATTGTTATAACACACAAGAAATATGCCAATTCTTATAAACAGTTCTAGACTTAGATTCTAGGATAAAACTCTCTCAAACCTCTGTCGAGATTTTCTGGCTTTCTTGACAGAGGAATACACCGTAGCATTGTGCTTGCAGTCGAAAAGGAAATCGCGTGTCCACCCTTTAGTAAAGACTTCAGATAATACAACCTGTAAGTGTTCATGTTTTATGTTACATGTTTTTTATTGTCATATAACCATACCAGAAGAAATTGTTGGGGTAAATAAGAACAACTTTTAAACTTTCGATGTGTCTTACTTATGTGTTTTGAACCCAAACAACACCTACATTCCTCTGACTAAGCATTTTCTATGTAAATTTAATAAGGTAAATGGGTGAGAACTTGTGTAAAGTTGGTAGTGATTATTCTAAGAGAAAGTGCACAGCCCAATCATTACTATCTTTACCATGATGATGTTGTTCATAAATCAAACTATTTTGTGAATTGGTTTTATTTGATTGTATAGGGGTCCAATGCGTGTGCTGGGGTCGACGTTTTGCATATTATAGAAGTATTTTGTAAGGGAACAGAAAACAATGTATAATTTACTGAACATACTAACTATAGTATATGATCCTTTACTGCACAAATTAAATACTGTACTAATTATAAAGTAAATCAAATACACTACATAATTAACATGAATTTGGACAAAAATCAAACCACTGCATTTTGGTCATTAATTAGATATCACAAATCACTTAAGGGAAGTCTACATTAAAAGTGAAACATGGTTAAAGGAAACAATTAATAGAAAGTGTCAAAATAACAATTTTCTCTTTTCACGGTTTTCTTTTATGGAGTACGATTCTTTTTTTTTTTTGTGTGGTGAGCCAATAAGAGGTGAAGAGGCCTATATTTAGGTGGTAACGTAGAGTGGGTGGTACCGCTCAAATTACGGTCTATCTTCCTAATCGTGGGCATACTGGACTTAAAGTGCGTGAAACTCATTACTATGAGCTGAAGAGCGCAAAGAGTTCACTTGCCATTAATTATTTTTAGCCTATTCAATTAAAAAAAGCAAATGATCCGGAGAACTAGGGGTTAATTTGAATATTTGAGTTATTTTATGATAGCCTATAATTTTTTTTTTCATGATATATTAGTCTATAATTCTATTATATCCTTTGGTAGGGAGCGCTTTCCAGATACTTAGTCGAGCCTCGAAGAGGGTACTGAACACTGAGTGGAAAATAAAAAAAATATTCTCCTTTTCTTCTCTTGCGCATTTGAAAATCACAAACAAATAGTTAATTCCCTACTATTTTTAAAATTATTTGCTCCTCCGTAACTGTGGAAGTCTCTCTCTCACACACACACACATATATATATATAAATTTTTTTTAACTAGATCTTATCTAGTTAAATATGCTGAGTTCATGAGTTAGAACATCTAATTCGGTTGATTATGCCAATTAATCGTCTTATTCCAATACTCATAAATAAATTAGGCCTGGCTATATGTATAGTTTTAATTTAGGGAATTTGAGATTAGTAATTTATCTAATTAATGTTTAAGCAGTTTGGCATCCTACCTAAACCTATACATATTTAGCTCACATTGTCCTTCATACCAAACACACCCTAATAGAAGATAAACAACTAGAAGATATCTAGACTCTTGATTATGTTAGTCTAGATTACAACAACCTAATTAAAAAGAGGATGTCTATTGCATTTATCATTCACTCACTAGCACATTTGAATGATCAAGTTACCTATATATATAAAGTTCCCTTTTCCTCATCTACACACAAAGCACATTGCATAATTTTGTACTTAAAACACATTTCATATTACTCCAATGTAAGATGAGTTTATCAAGCATTGTATCCTCAGCTTGTAAAATAATCAAACCATATTCACCTACTCCAACTTCACTTCGTTGTCACAAGCTGTCTTATCTTGACCAAATGCTTGGTGGAATTTATGTTCCTCTTGCTCCTTTTTACCCTAATTTGAGCAACACATGGTCAAATAAACCAAGTAATTTATCTGAACATCTTGAGAAATCGCTTTCAAAAGTTTTGACCCATTATTATCCATTGGCAGGGAAGTTGAATGACAATATCTCTGTTGACTGTAATGATAATGGAGTTGAGTTCTTCACTACAAAAATAGATTGTCCAGTGTCTAAAGTTCTCAATGACCCTTATGCCGATAAAGAAGATTTAGTCTATCCGAAAGGAGTTTCTAGTACATATTCATATGAGGGTAGTCTCGCGGTGTTTCAACTTAGTTACTTCAATTGTGGAGGAATAGCAATCAGTGCATGTATAACAGATAAGGTTGCAGATGGATACACAATAGGCACCTTTATGAAAGACTGGGCTACTATAGCAAGGAATCCAAGTTCAGAATTACCAAGTCCTCAATTTAATGGAGCGTCTCTTTTTTCACCTACAAAAGATGACTTCTCAAACGAATCCAATAACATCGTGCCAGAAAGAGAAGAATGTTCATCCAAAAGTTTTTCTTTCTCATCATCTAAATTAGCCGCACTGAAAGCTATGATCATAAACCAATTAGAAAGTACAGAATTCGACTGACACAGAGGTTGTATCATCATTCATTTGAAAAGTATATGTATGTCCTAGAAATAATCTGTATTAGGACAAATGTACTTTATACACATTCGTATTATTATTAATGGAGATTAATATTTTGGCATTTGCAATTATTGAATTATTAGTTGATTGTTTATAATATTCTATAATATGCATCCCTAGAGGTTACATTGTTATTAATAATGTGAGATATTAATATTATAACGTAACTCTTAAAATAGTCTCGACTAATGATCATCGAGAATGGGATATCGATGATATGTGATAAGTCGACATGTGGTCTGCATCACATCCTGTAACACCCCGTACTTTCGGGTAATAGTTTGAGCACCTAAAGGTAGGCAAGTAGACTCGGACTCCGGAAAGTTTATGTTGCACTCACATATGCTAATAAGGAAATTAATATATAAAAGAATGTGATCCCGACATAATTTTGGATTTAACAAGTGTGACGACGGAGATTAATAATAATAATTGTATATCCCCAAAGAGGTTATGGACTAGTGTCATAGTACAAGAATTATGTATAAGAAGGTTTTATAAGTCGTCAGGATTTAAGTGAATTGAGATATGGAATTTAATTGTGTGTATAATTAATTAGTTGTGGGAGTAATTAATTATAATTGGGGAGACAATATATAGTGGAGATTTATACGTGTAGCATTATAACCCAATGTTCCAGTGACTACGCCTAATAACCGATCGGTGGCAGCCTCATAAATCTCCAAACATTCACATCTTCATCTTTTTTTTAAAAGACATTCATCTCTTCAAGCTTTCATCTCCTTAAACTTTTGTAGAAACTTTTCTCTAGAGAAGAGATTGTTCCACTTCAATTAGAAGAAGTAACCCCGGTTGGTAGCCTGTGAAATTTGATCAAATTGGGGATTTTCTGCAAGCTTTCGTACAACCAAAAAGGGGGAAAATTCATGATGTTCTAGGCTTTAATTCCATCGAAATTGAAGCTTTGGACAAGTTTAAGAACTCAGAAACCCAAGCCGTGACCCAGAATCGAGATTGGGGTCCTGTTTCTGTTTGTCGAAAACTGATTTAGGTGAAAGATTTTTCGACGACTCCCGTTGCTGATTCTAACTAAGGAAATTCTTCTTATCCTTTGGTTTATACTAATCACAGAACATGATTCTTACTAGTTCTAAGACGATTATCGAAAATGCTAAGTTTGGGTTGGGTGTTGTCGGGACTGCCGTAATTGTAAGGTATTGGGGTTGCATGTGAAATTGTTGTACTGTTTTGGATATTGTAGCAGTAAGAAGAAGGATTAAGAGGGCTGAGTGTTTCTCTACATGCATAGGTTTCGATATAGAAGGAATATAGGTTTTACGCGTATAAGATATTCGATAAAATGTCTCAATGACTCTATTAATGGTGTATTGGTCTGATTATGACTTAAATCATTCATATGGTGTAGATAATTATTCATAGAGCTTACGAGGACCCGCAGAACTTAGATAATTTCGACAACAAGGTATGCAAGGTTCTTTCTTCCTTTTGGCATATTTTAGGTACAAAACATAACCAGATTATTGTTCCATAAAGTACCCTACTCTTAGTAGTTAAGAATGATCATGTTATTGACTCTTATGTTAAAAGCCTATTTAAGTATGTTTCTAAGTCCTTATTGAAGCGTACGAAAAAGATGTTGATGTTCCAAGTGATAGCCAGAGGTATAAAGGTATTAGGTCATCCGTTGAGATTGAAATATTGTATTATCTTTCATGTATTTTCATTTGCATTGCATTCATATACTACCCTGGACACTTGTGTTATGCACTCTACTATATGGTAAATATTGTATATATGTAGGGATATGGGAAAGGGAAAGGCATTATATACGTACACCACCTGCAACTGGTACAGACTATCACAAAAGAGCCCGAAGAGGCCAATATGATGTGATGTGATGCCTGTATGGCTTATTGGTACGGGTTGCACGATCCGCAACACTAACATATATATACCGCATTTGCATCATGTATACATTCGTTTACCATTATATGGTATGATGCCCACAGAGGCTGTTATGGTAAGGAAGATGGCCGAAGAGGCTGAGGTATATGTATACAACATTGTGCATAACATTTAGGCATGTGTATTAGGGCCCTCAGAGGCATTTACTAATGTTCAGCTATTTTTGTTTCAGATTATGATATATCTCTACTATGTTATTTCTTATGCCTGACATACTCCGTACATCAGTCGTACTGACGTCCCTTTTCCCGGGGGACGCTGCGTTTTATGCCCGCAGGTTCATATTGAGAAAGTGACGGTTCGCACTAGTAGGTTGCTGACTTAGCTGGTATTTGGAGCACTCTATTCGTTTCGGAGTTGCGGTCTAGTCGTGGTATGTTTTACTCTTTAGAGGCTTGTAGATAGGTGTCATGTGGTTGGTTGTCATGAATGGCCTAGTCGACCTCGGTATATCGATATATAAGTTGAGGCTTTTCGGTTGAAACTTTATATAATCTATCTCGTCTTAGTATGTAATTAACTATGATTAAGTGTGAAGTGGGTGGTTAGCGGTACCCGACGGGTCGGGTCCGGGTGCCGTAGCGGCCCTCCGTATTGGGGCGTGTCACATCCTTAGAGGATGTGTCTCACATGCTACGAGTAATGACTACTCGTGATGGACACATGGATACTTTGGAAGTATTGGTATACCCTGCTAATATATTATTTGTTATACTTGTCTAAAGTATGATCAGCATGTGGGAGATAGAAGCCCTTAGACTTGAGGTCAATGCACACCTTGTCTACAAAGTAATATACTTTGATCCTGTCCTAAGCTCAAATGACTTATAGGTTGAAATACAGCTTGTATTAGGTACATTACGATGTGGATTAAAGGTGGTAGTTGAGCCAAGATTAGGATTCATTCCTCGAATGTATATTCGAGAGAACACTCAGCTTCTCAGTGATATTAGGTTGACTAAGTCGTTGGCCAACACAATAGACATATTTAGAATATGGTCTAGTTGTCAACTAATATATATGAGATACAATGATTAAGCCATTTGGATAGACACTTGGCAAATCATAAGCTTGATCGGGTGTGTCGTGAATGAAATGATTTTATCTTACCACATAGAAGTTAAGTTTACTGGATTCGTGTAAACGTACTTTCACATATTGAGTTCGTCTTGCGGCGTCGTCTAGGAGTTCCGCGTAGACCTTAATTTGATTAATGTCGATATGTGAAGGCCTGTAGGGTCACACTATGCCGATTGTCTTTTTGATCTAAGGATGTATTGAGAAAGTATTAAATATTGGATTTAGAATCGAGATATTTAAATGAATAATGATTGTTTTAATTAATTCAAAATTGGATTTTGGATTTAATTAAGAATGTGCGAAAAATAAAACGAGATAGTGTAGGGCCACGTCAGCGCCGCGACGCCCACACCATAGGGCCGCGGTGCCATGACCTATCTGTCTCGAATTTTGGGTCAGGCCCAAGGTCAAACCCTAATCCGTTTTGACCTAATTTTTCACCTATAAATTCAAACCTACACTTCATTATTCAATGCACTTGATTTTCATACCGTTATTCTAAGTCTTAGAGACTCATAATCAAAACACTCTCTCGAACCTCTGCCGGATTTTCTAGCTTTCAAAAGGAGGAATACATTGAAGTTTGGAGCTTGCAATCGAAAGGGAATTCGCGTGCGCACCCACAGTTGATAAGGATTTCAGATATTGTAAACATGTAAGTACCATGCAAGTCTTATGTTTACAGTTTAAAATTATCCTATAGTCAAACAGTTCTACGTTTGTTGGGTTTGAAATAAGTTTTCAATATCCGCTGCGTACAACAACCAATCAAGACCTGCATCATTTACCAGCGGGCCATGGCTACCAAAAAAGTGTCATCAGGTTCAATTCGTCCATCCGTACTACACCAGGCTGTGAACCTACGACCTCCATGCCCAAAAAGCACTATGGGCAACATTGGTTCTTTCTTTGCCATACTAACAAAAGAAGAACAAGAAATGGATCTATCGGAAGTGGTTGGTAAACTACGTATGGCGAAAGAAGAACTTCGACAAAAATACAAACATGCTAAAATAGAAGAACTTTTGCCTATAACGATTGGACAATTAGGAGATGCAAATAATTTGGTTGTCAATGAATGTTATGATCTCTATAGGTTTAGCAGTGTCACTAAATTCCCCTTAATAATAAGCTATACGAACGAACGAGACATGTCAGCACTCGAGAGGGATGAAGAGCTCCTAGAATTTGCTTCTCCAAGCAGTTAAATTTTTTTTATATTTATTTTTAATTATGTTGTTCTCAGATCCCTTCTAGCAGCTAAGTTTGCTAATCAATCTTTTCCTCCATTGATTTCAGTTTACATAATAAAAAATTCCTCATTGCTTTAACATTTTGATGCAATCAATCTTTTTGTTCCAATTATTCTAGCAAAATAGTTCTTGTGTTCTCTTTCAACGGTAGCTTGTTTGTTATTTTCAAAATTAAAATGTTTGAATGTGAATCCGTATCTTATTATTAAGATATTGCCTCTAAATCAGAGCATCTTTGTTTCACATCATTTAAATGTGTATATTTTTATCTTTATTAAAACATTAAGTAATAATATTTTTTTAAATTTAATGTTCATAGTTCTAGTAAGATTGCAGCTTAAGTCAATGTGTACTGAACTAGCCATAATTTCAACTTTATGGGTTCTAAATTTTAGAATGACGACTTTAAGTGATAATTAAGCTAAATCTAATACTGTATTTGTACATATGTAATGAAATCATAACACAAATACACTGTTTGAGCAAAAATTATTGGGTTCGGCCAAATCCGTATCCGGGCTTCTAGCTCTGCCCTTGAAAGAATGTTAAAACCACATAAGTAAGCAAAGCAATAAAATAATACATACTAATGCAGATAAAGCCAACCCAATTGGGAGAATGCTAGGGTTTGTATGCTCCTTGGATATTTCTCCACTACTAGCCACTTGCATTGCACCATTATCAATAACCTCTACTGATAATATCTCAATTGGGAATCTACAAGTTGGTGTAGAAGGATCATTTGTTGTAATATAACCATAGCCATTGAAATCACAATAGTTAGTCTTTTGACTATTCATCTGGAAATACATATTGAACGCGAACAGAAGCATTCCAAGTGAAGTTAAGGTTATCACACGTAGCTCCGGGTGACAATAAGGTGCAATCTGATTTGCTGCACGTGTAATTAACGTGTTCCATCACTTTCTCCTTGCTACCATTAAAGATATTGTCATTGTACCTACACCATCTATTTGGCATTTTAACTGTCCCTTTAGCTGTAGTTGGTTCACTATCGCGATCTTTCATAGAGAAATCGATCTTGTACTTAGGTGATCCGTCATGTCTATAAATACCCCAATGGCGTTGATATTCTCCCCATTGTGTTATCATCCTGTTCTCATCGGATAACGCTGTGATATATACATCGATTGTCCTGTTTGGACGTAAAGGTGTTCCTTCGTTTCTTTTAAGATATCGAAGTAGGCCACGATGATATCTTTCTGCATTTTTAGGATTTGCATTTTGGTAACCGTCCGTTGGCCACCCAATTTGTCCGACGATAATGCCTGTATCTGGATACCCTGCTTTTGTTAGCGCTGAAACTAACGTATCATACATTAAAGTGAAAATATTGTTGTATATGTGTGGACCGTCTTTGATAGTGTAATTCGAATGCTCATCAAAAATGCGAAATCAACCGGCATTTCCTTAGATGCGACTAAGTAAATTGGAAAAATGTTGATAACCAAAGGGGAATTTGTTTCTTTGAGGAATTTTAAGAGATTAATCATTAGTTCCTTTATATCTTCTCTAAAATCACCTTCTGATGGTTTTGTCACATTTGTTAATATGTCAGTGAAGTGTGCTGTTGTCGTTTTGATATGGCTGAGATTGTGTCGATCAAGGGATTTTCGAGCTTCTCCCAAATAATATACAACATCATCAAAGGTACGTTTCTTGTATTTTCTGCTAAACGGTTCATTTCCAACATAAAGATACCTGGAAAAACAAAACAAGAAACATGGATAAGACAATCAACCAATTTATTGATACAGAACTTTACTGCAGAATGTTTACAAGTTAACTGTAAAATGGTTCAAGATCATCTACATATATAGTGCGTGAAAACAAGCTACTTGCTTGCTGTCAAACTTATTAACGAGGAGGACATACGGTGTCACCCTCTTAGGGCTATAATTTAAGATTGTAAATATTTGCTGGAAGCAAACAAGATCACTGTTAAACATATTTGGAAGGAGGCGAATCAATATGTAGATTTTCTGGCGAATAAAGGACACAAATGCGAAGAAGATTTGATAATGTAGGAGAATACACTGAAGGAAATAGAGTTTTATTCTCGTGGTTGATTTGAGTCAGGTGGCTTATGAATTCTAATGTACAAAAAAGAATTCATGTCTGTGTAATACACACTGTTTTTCAAATTTAAATAGGAGGTCTTGCAAATTAATATACACGCCATTCATTTTATATATGGAGCATAAGTTTGAGATAATAATTTGATTGCTGTATTTATTAGTGATGATGAAAGGAAATTTTGAAAGTAATTGTTGAAAAGTTAGTTTGATAAAGAAAATATCAAATCAAAGTTTGAAAGTTGAATAAGTTTAATATATCATCAAGTTGAGAAAAATGAAGAACCTGATATCAACTCCTTCATCGACATGTTTTTTGATGTATTTTTCGATCCAATCATGAATATCCTTCGAGTTATTCATCCATCGTAATTGGTTTTCTTGGAACATAACTGAGAGACCAATACTGCTATTAGCGAAGGCCGGAAGAACATATTGACTAGGGCTAAATAATTTCAATTCAGGTATCCCATTTTGTAAAAGCAAATCAACCACCATTGATGGTACCAATTTTTGTGTAGCCATTCTACCCCAATTAATGCCAATAAAACTATCAACAAGAACATTATTGAATGGGAATAATGTTCCCAAACTTAACCAAAAAAATAATAAGATTTTGTTTCTATTCATGATGATTCTTGGAGAAAAAAATATTGTTCTTAATTCTTATTTTTTCCCTGGTGTAATGATTTTGAGTGATGGATTTTTGTCCTGATTTATCAAATATTAATGCACTTGAAGTTTTACATATTTAGATTTTTGGGTTTGGGAATTATTGGTGCATGTTAAGAGAATGAAATGATAGGTGAATAAGGATTGGAGAGAAAAAAGGCGAGGAATTTGGATTTGCATGGGATTTTGAGATGCTAGATTCCTTAATTATTAGTATACTTTTTTTGTTGTTAACCTGCAGACAATTATAAATTTGATCCTCTTGATTGAATTGTTACAAAAATCTTGGGATTTCAAGTTTTAACCACACTTCCCTTTTGCTTGCTAATGATATTTTTCTATCCATGATATCCGCCTTTTCTACAATACTAGTATTAGTATTGGCACAATGCATAGTAAAATAAGGGAGGTAAGCATAGCACAAAGGAGGTAAGTTAAACAAAATCAAACTTGAGGGAGGTTTATGTAATTATTCTTTTAGTTTTGTGGCTATAATGACTTTGTTGATATACTACTCTAAGTTGAGTTACTTTATTGATATACTACTCTAACTTAAGTGACTTTATTGATACAAAACAAATATAAGTAATTTTGGTAGATAATTTATTATAGTTGGATGAACATTTAAGTTATTTGACTGTCAAGTAAATAAGGAAAAGAAAATGAAGCTTCTATTAAACAACTGAACATTAAAATAAAATAAAAAGAACATTGGCTTGTTAATGAAATCTTACGACCAACTTCTCTAACGAACACATTCTTAGCAGAATAACACTAAAAAAAAAGAGATGTTCATATGAGCGTCACATAGGTGGTGCCAATATTTGAATCTTATGGGTTCAGGATTTTAGGTGCAACCTAAAATATTAGTAACTTGGTTTTAATATAATTTTTGTAAGTATTTAGTAATTTTTTAAATATATAAAGGTTTGGACCAAAACTACTGAATTCTATCGAATCCAAATGATATATGTTATCTCCTCCACTGGTTAGCGAGAATTGTAATATAGAGGTTGTAGAGAATGGAACCAGTGACCTCCATATAAATGAAGTTCAACTCTATATTTCAACTTCAGAGTCATAATATCGTATTTGAATTTTTCTTCTTTAAATATTCACATTGCTTACAAAAAATTATGAGTACGCCATTGATAGTAAATCAGGTGGTTTGTGATACGCTAGGGAAGAAACCAACTTTAATTAAGACACCGAATGTTAAACTAGAATTCTATATCTAACTAATTTATCTAACTTGAGAATTTAATTCAAATAATATATGTTAATTGTTAGGAATGCTGGTTCTGTTTAATTTCCTATTTAGGTATTGGTCACTAACCTATCTTATGAGTAACTACTATTAGGAATGTGGATCATCTCCATGTTTAACCGATCTAAGTTTAATTTAAATAATGGATAAATACATAATGGATGTTTTAAAATATATCAATTCGTGGTAAAAGAATTAATTAATTATTACCATTATTCCAATAAGTAGCTAGTCTTAAAGATTGATACAACGTTGGTCAAAATCTCCTGTTGATATTGAAATGTGCCGGCACTTCTTGTTAGTGGGGCTATCAAATATTTATTTCGTCTCATTCTATGTGATGATAATTAATGTTAAGAGTACCATATCGGATATGGAATATGAACATGGACTTGAACAATCTCCACCCTATAAATTAGCTTTTGGGGTTGAGTTAGGCTCAAGATCCATTATTTACATGGTATCAGAGTCAGGTCATTCCAATTCTTTGTTCACCGATGTTGGACCCCCAAATTATATTGTCCACGCTCCAGTTAACGAGGTCTGGGCTTGCGGGAGAGTGTTAAGAGTCCCACATCGGATATGGAATGGGAACATGAACACAGGGACTACGTCACACATGACAGCATCTCAAGGTAATCTCTCGTCTTATTTTAATATGAGCAATAATAAAAATATTATTGTCGGCAGTGGGCAGGAAATTCCAATTCGTGGTATTGGTTAGGTAACACTACCCTCTCCACACCCACCATTATACTTGAAAAACGTCTTACATGCACCAAATCTTATTAAAAACCTGATCTCTGTTAGACGCTCTGATACCATGTAAAGAATAGATCTTGGGCCAAACTCAACCCTAAAAGCTAGCTTGTAGGGTGATGATTGTTCAAGTCCATATAAGGAGTACATGTTCCCATTTCATATCCGATGTGAGACTATAAATCATCTCATTATAAAATTAAAAATTAAATTATTTTATATATAAAGTTGTATATATTAGGATAATTATGGGGCCATCTCATAATTATCTCCAATCATGATCTCATCATATATGTTGTGCTAACATATTTTAGTATGATTAGGATTTGATTGTAAATTAGTAGAAATTAATTTAGGATGATTACATTAGTCTTCTTTAATGTTAGCATTGCATACTTGTATATATATTTTACTATGAGAATGAAATAAAGAAGGAATCAATTTACTACATGGTATCAAGAGCCACAAATATTTTTCCTTTCTATTTTGTTTTTTCTCGGCCTCAACCAAATAAACCCTAGGGTTTTCTAAAAACCCTAATACTAAACCACTATCAACCAAACCCTAAACCATTCACCCCTCACCCCCGTCGATTCCCATTCATTTTCCCTCTTTTCACAAACCCTAGTCGACACTTAGGGTTATCCAATTCAATTCCACCAATCACAAAACACTATTCTTTTCTTCTTTTGTTCTTGTTTGTTTCGTGGAAAACTATGGCCGAAAAACAAAAATTCCATCCAGCTCTTGCCGTAAACAACATCAAGAACTTTATTTTCATAACACTTGAAATCGAAAAAGGGAAATACACCTGTTGGGCGGAATTGTTCAAAATTCATGGCCATGCATATGAGGTAATAGACCATATCATCCCTTCCGAGTCTTCATCGAACACCACTGAGGTGGACAAAAAGCTACGGTCCCGTTTAGATGTTATAGTCCTTCAATGGATTTATGGCACTTTATCAAACGATCTTTTACATATGATATTAGAGCCGAACTCTACGGCTTAACAGACGTGGGAACGTTTACAAAACATCTTTCAAGATAACAAATTTTCTAGGGCTGTATTCTTGAACACCAATTTACTAATGTTAAATTGGATGATTTCTCCAACATTTCCGCCTATTGCCAAGAATTGAAGGTGCTTGCAGACCAACTATCCAACGTTGGTTAGCCGGTAACAAATCAAAGGTTGGTTCTTCAATTGATTGCAGGGTTGAATGAACAATATGATGGAGTTGCTACATTCATTTAGCAAAGTAATCTGTTGCCTCCTTTATATGAGGCTCGTTCGAGGTTGATTCTCGATGAAACACGGAAAGCAAAACAGGCATCCTCCGGAGCAACCACCGCCGGAACTACCTTGTCTCCACCAATTCATTTTCTACAGATTTTCAGCCACAAAATTATGGTTCGGGTGGAAATGGAATCGCAACAATAATGGTAAAAAATTGGGGTCAAATCGTAATAATAACAAAGAAAAAAATAATGGTGGAAAAGGATGGGGTAGGGGCGGCGGCCAACCAGTCGGCGGCAACAACAACCACAACCAGTCGGGACAGTGGCAGCCGCCTGCCCAGCCAGTCGAAAACCAGTGGGGAAGTATCCGTCGTAGGCCTGGGCCCCACAGTGGGTTGCCCCTTCTTGTCCATACCCCACTGGGTCGTGGGCCAGGCCCTCATCTTCAAACCGACAACCAGAAATTGTAGGTTCTCATCCACAATATGCATTTGCAGCCTAGGCACTATCTTCTGTAGGTTATGCTCCCACTGATATTGAACAATCCATGAACGACATGAATCTGATTGTTCCAGATGAGTCGTGGTACATGGACACAAGAGATACGTCTCACATGATGTCATCTCAAGGTAATCTTTCGTCTTATTTTAATATGATTAGTAATAAAAATATTGTTGTTGGCAGTGGTAGGAAATTCCAATTCGTGGTATTGGTCAGGTAAAACTCCCCCCCCCAAACCCACCATTATATTTGAAAAACATCTTACATGCACCAAAACTGATTAAAACTTGATATATGTATGACGTTTTACAATTGACAACAATATTTTTGTGAATTTTGATCCGTTTCGCTTTTTTGTGAAGGATTTTCAGACGGCGATGCCACTAATGAGATGTAATAGCATTGGGGACTTGTATCCTATCACTCCCATTTCCAACAATCATATGAACAAACCATCAACCTTTGTATCTATTTCTCCTATTGTATAGCACAATCGGTTGGGACATCCGGGAGCACCAGTTTTCAATAATCTTAGGAAGAATAAATTTGTTTCTTATAACAAACTTTTGGACTCTTCTGTTTACCAAACTTTTGTGTTTGGAAAACATGCTCATTTTAGATGATTATTCAAATTTTCTATGGTCATTTTCCTTAGAAAATAAATCGCAAACCTACACTATTTTTAAACAATTTAGTATTTTTATCAAAACTTAATTTGACAAATCCATTAAATATTTTCAAGGTGACAATGAGGGGGGGGGGATTAAAAAATGCTCAATTCTATGATTTTTGTCACCAAAATGGGATGTCTTTGCGCTTTTCATGTCCACATACATCACCACAAAATGGAAAAGCCGAAAGAAAAATTCGAACAATTAACAATATGGTTCGCACTCTTCTTGTGAATTCGTCCACACCACCAAATTTTTGGCACCATGCACTTCGAATGGCCACATATCTTTTAAATATTCTTCCTAGCAAACTACTCTCCAATGTGTCACTTACACAAATTTTGTACCACCGTCTTCCTTCTGTTACACATTTGAGGGTTTTTGGGTGTTTGTGTTATCCCTTGTTTCAGTCCACAATCATTAACAAACTTCAGGCCCCTTACACTCCTTGTGAGTTTTTGGTATACCCATAAAATCATAGGGGATATAAGTGTTATGATATGACGGATGGGAAAATTATTATTTCTCATCACATTATTTTTGCTAAATCTCATGTGGCATCCTCACTTTCATATGATTTTTTGGATGACGGAATACATCCAATTTTGAATCACCATTTTAACATCCAAAATAGTGTGGGACCATCCCAAACCCCACTACCTAACGTCCCAGCCCAACCACAAAATGTGACTAGGCCAGTCCAAGGACCAGAGGTCACTGCCTCTCTTCCGTCAGTCTCGGCCCAGTCCATATTTTGTGGCGAGCATGCCCAATGGAGGGAGGCCTCTGCCCCCTTGCCCGTAATACCAACCACCTCCCCTAACCCATGTACACATGCCTAAATCAGTAACCAATGTTGGCCTTCTAACCGAGCCGAAAGCCAAATCTCCCAGCCCACTATTTTGGCCCAAACCTGATCAGACTCAGCCCACTAGCCTACCCGACAACCCAAATCCCCCACCTCGAGCCATTGAAACCTGTGTAATGCACAAAATGTTTTGACCTAAGCATCATTTTAACCTAACAACTTCAGTTCAACCATCACCCCTTCAAAAAAATCCCAAAGCAGCCTTATCAGACTCGAATTGGAAAGTTGCCATGTTAGAGGAAACTGATGTTCTTATTAAAAATAAGATGTGAGAATTAGTACCACGTCCATCTAATGTGAACATAATTCGGTCTATGTGGGTCTTTTGTCACAAAAATAATTTTGATGGCTCCTTCGCGAGATATAAAGCTCGTCTTGTTGGTGATAGCAGGTCTCATTAGGTTGGCGTAGATTATGGTGAAATATTTAGTCCGGTGGTTAAGCCATCAACTATTAGGACGGTTCTTAGCATGACACTATCGAAATCCTGGTCCATTCATCAGTTGGATGTCAAAAATGCATTTCTTCATGTCCACTTAGAGGAGACAGTTTACATGCACCAGTCGTTGGATTTCCGAGACTCTACACATCGGGATTATGTCTGCATGTTGAAAAAATTCTTATATGGTTTGAAACAGGCTCCATGAGCATGGTATAACAGGTTTGCAGGGTTTGTATCCACACTGGGTTTCTCACACAGTAAGTCTGATCAGTCCCTGTGAATTTACAAGAAGGAGGGAGACATGACATATATCCTCCTATATGTAGATGACATCATTCTTACGACCTCATCTACATCACTTCGCCAGTCCATTATGTCCCTCATTGCAATAGAATTTGCTATGAAGGATTTGGGTCAATTAAATTATTTATTGGGAATTGCGGTAACCCAATATGTATGTGGTCTGTTTCTTAGTCAAAAGAAATACGCCGAGGAGATCATTGAAAAAGCTGGTATGTCCTCTTGCAAACCGTCACATACACATGTTGATATAAAGGCCAAACTAAGCAACGCTATAGGGACCCCATACAGTGATCCCACACACTACCACAACATTGCAGGGGCCTTGCAGTACCTCACCTTAACAAGACATGATATCTCCTATGCGGTTCAACAAGTGTGTTTACATATGCATGATCGGAAAGAGGAACATATGGGGACTCTCAAGCGAATTCTGCAGTATGTCAAGGGTACTATTCATTTTGAATTGCATCTGTATAAGTCCTCCATTTCGAGTCTCTCATCTTATACATATGCGATTGTCTGGATATGCGATGTTCCACTTCTGGTTATTGCGTATTTTTGGGAGACAACCTCATTTCATGGTCGTCCAAACGACAACCAATGATGTCTCGGTCTAGCGCCGAAACAGAATACCACGGGATAGCCAATGTGGTTGTTGAATATGCTGGCTCTGTAATCTTCTTTTAGAGCTCCATTGTTCAATTGAAAAGGCAACCTTGGTATATTGTGATAATATGAGTGTGATATACTTATCAGGTTGCACGTGGACATAGAGATGGATATATTGGTTGTTCGAGAGAAGGTTGCACGTGGACACATCCGTGTTCTCCATGTACCATCTCGTTATCAGATTGCCGAGATTTTCACAAAAAGACTTCTGCGTGTACTTTTTGATGATTTCAGGGACAGTCTAAGTATCCGAGATCCTCCCGCTAAGACTGCGGGGGACTATTAGGATAATTATGGGGCCACCCCATAATTACCTCCAATCATGATCCCATCATATATGTTGTAATAACATACTTTAGGATGATTAAGATTTGATTGTAAATTAGTAGAAATTAATTTAGGATAATTAGATTAGTATTCCTTAATGTTAGACTTGTATATATATATTTGACTATGAAAATAAAATAAAGCAAGGAATCAATTTCCTACCGTATCATTCTTTTTCTGGTCAGAGTATAAATGAAAGTGTGAAACAAAAAATAACACACGACAAACATACATCATGTTACTTCCTAGGTTTAGCTTATTCACTTGCTCAACTAATTACCAACTAGTGGAAATTCAGAAACAAAGAAAAGAAATTGGTTGGAGTTTAACTCAAAGAAATTGGAAACAAACCGACTCAAGGAAGGAGTAGACGTAGCCCACATCTAACAACCAAAATATTTATGTTGTTTCTATTTATAGAATCTTACAGATATCATTTACTCTCTTTGTCCCAACTTATGTGATGGAGTCTAACTGAACATGAAATTTAAGAATAAAAGAAAGATTATTGAGATTTGTGGTTTAAAACAAGCCATAGAAATTTCACTAGCTATAAATCATCATATTAAAGATAACATCAAAAGTTTAAAATTAAGTTATTAATGCTAAATATAAAAAAATATCATTCTTCTAGAGATTGATACTAAAAATAAAAAAATGTCACATAAACTTGGACAGATGAATTAAAATTTATATATCATGTGGGAGCTGTATAAGTCATGCTAGACTTTGTAAAATCGCAGTGCTTTATTTGGTTCTATATTAAGCTCAATAATTTTTGTTTTGTAACCCTAATCTAATTTCAGAATTACAACACTTAACAGTTTTGGTCAAATAAATATATTGTATTCTTGACGTACTTTAAACTTGACTATGAATTTATGTTGTCGATTCAGTCTCTTATTCTTCATTTGGTTTATGAAGAAATATTTCAGAGGTTAAATTTGTTAAGATTTTATGTGAACAAATATGAACATTAAAAGCCACTTTTATAACATGAAATTGGTAAATGCATTTTTCATGCATTTACATTGCATGATCACATCCTAAGTGATGTCATGCATGACATTAGTGATGCAATTTCCCTTCTAATAAATAGCAAGGGTTTTGTTCATTTAAAATCAACCCTCACTTGCCTTCTCATCTTCTAAGTCATTTGAATCTTATTTATCTCTTGTAGTATTTCACTTGTAATTTTGGAGTGAAATAATATTTGGGTTGATTGTGTTCGAGGACTAGGCAAAAATATAATTTTGCCGAACCTTGTAAATTTTTTGTGTTCTTTTTTATTGTTGTCTCTATTACTATTTATTAGTTGTCTGTAGTTATAATAGTTGTGATTTAATCACTCTCTATATATTCAGCTTCTGTAATAATTGGTATCAGAGTCAAGGTTCTGTCTGAGTATGCTCTGTGGTTGCAGTATAGTCTGAACTTCTACATCAGAAAAGAATTACTTTGGTCTTCTGTATTGTCAGCTAATAAATAGTATTTGTAGTAGAAATGGAAGACAAGAAAAATGAAGAATTGTGTCAAATGCGAAATTTACAGTTGAAATTTTTGACGGGTCAGGACATTTCGGGATGTGGCAAGGCGAGGTTCTTGATGTCCTTTTTCAACAACGGCTAGATATTGCCATAGAAGAAAAGAAACCAGACAGTATAGGAGAAGAAGATTGGAAGATTATCAACCGTGTTTCTTGTGGTACCATTCGATCTTACCTTGCAAGAGACATAAGTATTCATACACGAAGAAAATTTCTGCAAGTAAATTATGGAATGCATTGGAGGATAAATTCTTGAAGAAAAACAATCAAAATAAACTCTACATGAAAAAAGGTTGTTACGCTTCACATATGTTCCTAGTACCACAATGAATGATCATATCACCAGCTTTAATAAGTTGGCGAAAGATTTGCAAAATATGGACGTGACTTTTAGTGATGGAAATATAGCCTTAATGTTGTTAAGTTCACTTCCCAATGAGTATGAGTACCTCAAATCTACTCTGCTTCATGGGAATGATGAAGTATCTCTCAAATAAGTTTGTTCTGCCTTGTACGGTTATGAACAACGAAAGAGAAAAAAATAAAAAAAGTGGAGAAGGAGAAGCACTGGTCGTGAGAGGTCATTCTCAAAACCAAATGAGAACGAAGAAAAGAAGACTCAAGTCAAGATCTAGACTCAACAAAGATGAATGCGCTTTTTGCCGAGAAAAAGGGCACTGGAAGAAAGACTGTCAAAAGTTGAAAAACAAAGCCAAACCTAACAATTGGAAGGCTGTCATGGATTCAAATGTAGCTAATTGTGACAATTCTAATTTCTCACTAGTTACAATGGAGACATCCAAACCATCTGACGTATGACTAATGGACTCATCTTGTAGCTATTATATATGTCCCAATCGGGACTGATTGATTGATTTCAAGAAGGAGAATGCAGAGTTATTCACACCGCAAATAACAATTATCCTACAACATATGGTATTGGTTCAATACGATTAAGGAACCACGATGGATCAATCAAAACATTAATAGATGTTCGATGTGTACAAAATTTGAAGAAAATCTCATTTCTGTGGGAGCCTTGGAGTCAAAAGGGTTCAAAGTCGTTGAAAAAAATGGGATACTGGGAATATGCTCCGGTGCACTAGTGTTAATGAAGGGAATTCATAAAAATAACAACATGTACCACTATCACGGTAGTACAGTTATTGGGACAACGACAATGACATCTAGTGATGACAAGGAGACATCAACGATCAGGCTATGGCACATGCACTTGTAACATGCTAGGGAATATCTTTGAAATTTTTATCAGATCAAGGATTGTTAAAATGACTAAAGGCTTGCAATTTAGAGTTTTGTGAGCATTGTATCAAGGGAAACAAACAAGGGTTAAATTTAGAATAACTATTCATAATACTAAAGGTATTTTGGATTATGTTCACTCTGGTGTTTGAGGTTCTTTGAAAACACCTTCATTAGGAGGAAAACACTATTTTGTAACCTTTGTTGACGACTTTTCCCAGAGAGTGTGGGTGTATATGATGAAAACTAAATATGAAGTGTTGAGAATTTTTCTCAAATGGAAGTCTATGATGGAGATTCAAACATGCAGAAAGATCAAGTGTTTTCGCATAGACTATGGTGGAGAGTAGTTTTGGCCACTAGAACACTGCAGCTGCGCTGCTGTACTACTGTCAGTGAATATTACACTTTACAACTGTAACAATTGACTGTACTATAACCAAGGGAACGGATCACAGACCAGGTCCCTATCTGGTTCCTTAAAAGTTTGGCAAATCATCAAAACACAAGATGACGTAACTTATCAATTCCCCTTTTTGATGATGACAAATACAGAATTGATATTCCCCATGAGAACCAGGTTATACACTTGTTCCCCTTGCGGATCTGATCTATCTTTCAAACATAACAATATGTTAATCAAGGTAAGATTAGTTTATCATTTAACTTCCCCTCAATCATAACAAGTATATTCAATTCCCCCTTATTTTTTCCCTTTTTGGCATCATTCAAAAAAGTAATCAGAGCGGTACAAGCAAAAACAAGTTCAACAACATTAACCCGGAGCCACTTAGGCAACACAACATGAGCAAAAACATGAACAAACAAGCCAATATCAATGCATAAAATAGAGTAATTGCCCAAAATATTTTAGCATTAAAAAAACATAGTAGCCAAAATAGTACAAAATATGATAATAAACTGTCATCGGTACCAATATCATTAGGGAAAACAAAAATAAGGATCAAAAGAGAAGGACTTAAAGAGAAGGAATGACCAGGTCATAAGAACAGAGGCTTAGTAGGCTAGAAGGGAAACTAAGGAGCAAGGACCAAAGCCTTGAGGCGTCTATCCATTCGCTTATTATTAGTGTGTTGGTCCTGGAGCATCTGATCACGAAGCTCATTAACCTTCTTTCTTAACTTCTCATTTTTAGTCTGCAGCTTCTCATTCTCAGCATTTGTAGCCTCCAAATCACCACAAGAACTATGTTCATGTGCCTTTTTAGCCAGTTAGACTCTAAGGAGAGCATTCTCATCCTTAAGCCATTGAATCTAGCAGTTGACATCTCTTGAGCCTTAATCAGAGTCAAAATGGTAGAGTTGCTGCAAATACCTCATTTCTTTGGCACACACTCGCATTCTTCTAAAGTCGCCATAGTGAACATATATTTTAAGTGCCCATGGTAGCCTTTTCAGTTTTCACTTTGAAATGCACAAGTACCTTCGTCAAGAGGAAGCCATATGGAACACCATAGTTGCCCTCCCTTGCATTTACCATTTTGATGATGTGATCAATCATGAGAGTAGGCAGACTGATGGGTTTAAAAGTTGACAGAGCCTCAAGAAGGACCAGGTCTGCTATGGAGGCAATGTAATATACTTCAGCCTTTGGAAGAACCACATTGTTGACAAGTGAAAACAAGAGCTAATACTCTGGTTTAAGCTCCTTCTTGAAGAGCCTTTCTCTAGTAGCAGACCCCTCTCTTTTCACAATCATATTCTTAAAGGCATCAGACATCTCGCTAGACACTGTCTTCATCCTATCATTCGGGACTTCCAAAATTTCTCCAAGATTCAACTCATCTAAGTCAAAGTCTTTCCTATTTACTGACATAACAAGAGTACAGTTATCAGTATAACAAAGGTATACATAAAACTCGGTCATCTCTACTTCATATACATCGGGTGTTGGTGGGACAAAGATATGAGTTCATTTTTAGAACTCAACTATCTCAAGTAGTTCTTTCATGCCAAACATGTCAGTAATATCAGAATCAAACACTCTCCCCAACAAAACCTTTTGACTCTGCGAAGTCTCCTTCTTTTTCTTTTTACTAAGCACAACCTTTTATCTCTTGGAGGAACCAGGTCCCTCACTGGTACTACATTTCCTCTTCTTTGGAGGAGGAGGTCGAGTTTCACACTTTTCTCTCTCAGACTTGTCACCCTCATCATCAGTGACAATTTGGTCCACATTTTTATTTTTCTCCTAGTTCTTCTTCCTTTGAAGTGAAGAGTTTTCCACTTCTTCTTCTATAACATTGTCATCAACCACGACATCTGCATCAACCAAAGCATCTGCATCAACCAGCCTGTTTTTCCCTGGTTTGTTTCTTATCCTTTTAGTGTCCTTTTCTTTGCTTTCCTTTAAGGCATAATCCAAAGCAACTTTTGCAGCCCTTTTACTCTGTCTGGTTCTGGGAGCCATTTGGGAAATGCTCTTTTTCACTTTGGCCACAACCTTCTCCTTTGGCTTTTCAACAACAGTGGCCCTTCTTTGCTTAAAGCATAGCGACACTTTATCATCATACTCAGCAGTAAGATCAGTAGAACCAAGTTCTTTCTCAGGTGACAAAACTCCCAAAGGCACATCAATAGTAGATAATAGTTCGGGATTGACAGCTAAATCCAAATTTACCCTAAAGAAACCTGGTGTCTCATCCCAGATAGAAGTTGTCTCGAGTGCTGAAGACTCAAACTCTCCTTGGACTGAGGGACCGGGTCCCTCCTTCATTTCCGCTACTAACTGCACAGACACAGACCCCAAATCACCGACAACTCCCTCACTATTTTTATGGTTCTTAGGATATCAGCAAAATCAACAATAATCTCAACCTCACTCTCTAAAATATTGGACCTACCCTGACCCATTTCAGATATAGACCCATCGAATTCCATAGACGACTCATATACCCATTTACCATTATCAGGGGGAACATGATTACCTGATTGTGCTGTAGTCTCACCAACACTATTCTTGTCGACCACTTCATCTTGTTCCTTTACAACAACTGTATCTCCACTCACATGCAAGTCACTAAAGACCATGTTTTCGTCACTTAGTCTTGTACCACTATTTCCTCAATTATTTGACCAATGACCTATGTTTTCTCATTTGTTTTCTTTTAGTTCCTCTGATTCTGAAGGAAATTCGATATATAAACTATTTGCTCACTACTCACTGAGTCGGGTTTTTCAATCTGACCGAAAATCGAGGAGGAGGACACACACTTCTTTAGGGTTTGACTCTTATGAGTCCTAGGAAGACCAAAAGTGGGGGACTTTGGAGATATGATATAGGGGTTGTAGTCGGTGGAGATTGAGAATTTTGGGGGTGAAATAGAAGGTATCGATTCAGATGGTGTTAGAGCTTTGGAGGGTGATGAAATGGGATTCGTCTTAGTCATGTTTAGAGTGGTTGATTCTTGGTTAGACGTGGTTGATTCTTGGTTAGATATGGTAGATTTTGGTTTGAAGAAGGAGTGTTGAAGGTTGAGAGAATAGGTAGGTGAGTGAGAGAGAGCGAGAGTGAAGTTAGATTTTAGAGTTTTAGTGAGGAGAGAGATATAGAAAAATAGTATTTAAGAAGAGAAAAAGGTAACTGTTAGATTGGGAATGTGAAGTGAGGTCGGGTCGGTTTAGAGAAGGTGTACTACTTACAAATTATTTTAAATTAAAGGATGGAAAGGTTTAATAACTTGCCACCTTAAGCAATTCAAAATCATACAAGTACTAGAGGGAGTACTAACCTGAGTCATAGGGACCATGTCCCTTGACAATTTTCTTAAAAATTTGCAGGCAAAAACTCTGAATGATGCAAAGTCACCTAAGTTTGTGTTGTCCTAAAACTGACATGCATGTATACCTGTAATAGTATAAGAGTGAGTTAGATGCCACCAAAAAATACTTTTTAGCATTGTACATTTCCTCATAACATAGCCAATCATTGAAAGAACTTATGAGGGACCAACTAGTTGAGCTTGATCAAGCCCAACTCCAAGCGATTTCTCTCAAAGTGCTCCCTACTCAGTGTCTTAGTGAAAATATCAGCAACTTGGTCCTCTATCTTGAAGAACATGCAAATCAAATCCTTTTCAACATTATCCCTTAGGAAATTGTGCTTGACATCAATGTGTTTGTCATTTTGTGTTGCACTGGATTTTTTGCCATGTTAACTACATATGTATTATCACACAAAAACGACACACAATCAGTAAGCACACAAAAATCCTCAAGTTGTTATTTGATCCATAACAATTGAGCACAACAGGAAGTAGCAGCCAC
Source organism: Anisodus acutangulus (assembly GCA_029783415.1). Classification (NCBI taxonomy): domain Eukaryota; kingdom Viridiplantae; phylum Streptophyta; class Magnoliopsida; order Solanales; family Solanaceae; genus Anisodus; species Anisodus acutangulus. The sequence continues at coordinate 59,013,995 of CM056492.1, read as the reverse complement.
ATACTCAACCTCAGCAGTAGAAAGAGCCACAAAATTTTGTTTCTTCATACCCCAAGAGATCAAGCATGATCCCAGAAAATGTGCCATTCTAGATGTGCTCTTCCTATATACCAAATATCCAGCATATCCAACCAAGTCAATATTATCTCCTGATGGATAGAAGAGGACCAGGTTTAGAGTCCCTTTGAGATACCTTAAAATTCTTTTTGCAACCTTCAAATGAGATTCTTTGGGACTTGATTGGAACCTTGCACATAACCCAACACTGAACACAATGTCAGGTCTGCTAGCAGTTAAGTACAGTAGAGACCGAATGATACCCCTATACATGGTTTCATTAACAGGAGAACTAGGTTCATCTATGTCCAACGGAGTGGCAGTGACTATAGGTGTATTAATAGGCTTAGCATTTTCCATCTCGAATCCCTTAAGCAACACCTTGATATACTTTTGTTGACTGATCATGGTGCATTTTGGGGTTTTCTTCACTTGCAGCCCAATGAAGAAATTTAGATCACTCATCATGATCATCTCAAATTCACTTCCCATGAGCTTAGCAAACTCTTCACAAAGGGAATCATTAGTAGCACCAAAAATGATATCATCAACATAGACTTGCACAATCAACAAATTTCTCCATCTCTTTTTCAGAAATAAAGTGTTGTCAATTTTTCCTCTTGTAAAGCTATTTTCAAGAAGAAACTTTGACAATCTTTCATATTATGTCAGAGGATCTTGCTTCAAACCATATAGAGTCTTCTCAAGCTTGAACACATGCTCAGGATGTTCATGACTCCCAAAACCAGGGGGTTGCTTGACAAAAACTTCATCCTTTAGATATCCATTCAGAAATGTACTTTTGACATCAATTTAGAACAATTTGAATTCCATATGGGATGCAAAGACAATAAGAATTTTAATTACCTCCATTAAGGAGCAAAAGTCTCATCATAGTCTATCCCTTCTTCTTGATTATAACCTTGAACCACCAACTTTGCCTTGTTCCTAGTAGTGTTTCCGAACTCATCAAGTTTGTTGTGAAACACCAATCTAGTCCTAATTACTATTATGTCTGGGGGCCTAGGGACTAGGTGTCACACTTTGTTTCTTTCAAATTAATAGAGTTCTTCTTGCATAACAGCTATCATGTTAACATCTTTCTATGCTTCTTTGATATTCTTGGGTTCAGTTTGAGATAGAAAAGTTGAGAAGATAAATATGTTTTCGCCTTAGAGAGTGATCTAAGAGAGATCTCTTGTTCTTCCAGTTGGATACTTGAACTGCAGGAACGAAGGTACCAAGTTCTTCCAAGTTGGATCCATCATTGACATCAACAGAAGCATGACTTCCACTTTCTTGTCCAGCTTCAGGAGTGCCTGATACATCATACACTCTTTCATGTTCAGCTTCTAGTGGAGTAATGGCAGGACCGGGTTCCTCTGTACCTTCTGAATACTCTATTACATCTTCTTCATTACTCTGCTTGATTTGACTCATCAATTCAGTCTTTCCATTTGAGATTTCAATAGCTTCAACAAGAACTTTTGAAAATACCCCATCTTCAGCTTCATCATCTTGTGACTCTTTATTGGGCAGTGCATTTGAGTCATCAAAGATCACATCCACACTTTCCTTTATACACTGAGTTATTTTGTTGTAGACCTTGTATGCTTTGCTATGAGATGAGTAACCAAGAAATATTCCTTCATCATTTTTTGCATCAAATTTACCCAAGGCTTCCTTACTATTGTTGAGAACAAAATATTTTCAACCAAAAGCTCTTAGGTAAGTCAGCTTGGGCTTTCTCCCATTTAGCAATTCATAAGGAGTCTTCTCAAGCAGGGACCTGATCATGCATCTATTTATCATGTGATAAGAAGTGTTGATAGCTTCAGCCCAAAAAATTTTAGACACCCCGTTGACACCCAATTTGTCTCCTCTTTTTTCGATTATCTGTTTGCATTTTAAAATATTTTGGCACCTCAAAATAATTTTAATATATATACATATATATTATTATACTCCATATCATCATTATTATTATTCGTATTTTTACTATCATTCGTCTTTTAATATCCAATCATAGTTTTACCCTAATACTTTATGTTATTTTATTTTCGCAAAACGGCATCTCATTTTTATTTAAATTAAGCATTAAAAATTTCATAAATATTATTTTTTATTATTATCACACCGTTATTTTTATCTTTGTAATTTACGCTTTTTGCAAAGCATTTTTTTTATAATAAACTCCCTTTTATATTTCAATCCAAAACATTCTACCCTAACACCAACCAAAACCCGCAGCCCAATTCCCATCTCAAAACCCATCGTCCAACCCAACAACCCAATACTTCACTCACCTGTCGGCCCATTTTGCCATTCCACCCATTAACCCAAACCTAACTAAAATCCCCAATTCTCCTTTCATCTCAACCAAACAGACCCTAACACCCATTCCACACTAAACCGTCGACCCCATCGCCCAAACCCATCAACTAAAACCAGAAACAAATCCCAAAAACCAAAGACCTTCTCCCAAACCGCCGGCTACACCTTCAAACCACCAGGTAAACGCCGACACCACCGCCACCTTGTCCTGTTACTTACCACCCTAGTCCCTTCTTCCCCTTTTTCTGCAAATTCAAGATCCTTGAATAGCTCGTCCGAGTCAAATCGACCTGCAAAAAGCATGCATGGTGCAATGGATTTCTAGGACGAACCTTCAAGGACCCGATGGATAAAAACGTTCATGTCCATCAGACCCCAAAACAAAGGCAGATTACTTACAAATCTGAGTTCCAATGGCTTTCAACAGTTGGAATCGCCTCCAATCAGTCCTTTTTCTCATCAATCTCAAAAATCATCAGCCCTACCCTTCTTTTTAAATTTCAAAATTCAAATTTCAGCTTCTGGAAGAAGCTATGGGGTCTCAACTCTCAAATATAAATAAAGCCATTTTGGGAGGTGTTGAGAGGTCTCTTTTTTTCAGAGGAAAATAGGCCGAAAACCCCCTTTTCTGAACATTCTCACAAGTATTTCTTGGTATTCTATGGTACTTTATAGAGCAGTACGGGAAGTAATAACTATTACAAATGTTCAAAAGGATAAATAAATGGTCAATCTTCAAAACTGCCGCATGTGTGTTGTGTCTTGAATCTTGATCACCTTGCAAAGCCAATGTTGAGAACTGCTGCAAGTTTGTTGTGTCTTGAATCTTGATAACCTGAAATCAAGAAACAACTAAATCTGGATGGTTACAACGTTGTGTGTTGAGTCGAGGATAGCCCTCTATCCTTAAGACAAGATTGCCCCGTATATATGCTTTTACGTTAGCGGGCATTAGTCTCCCAAGATAAAACAACACTTTAATCTCAACACTACAAAGCCAATAGGTTGAGCCTGTCGAAGAAAACAAATATGACTCGACTTGTTGAAGATATGGAATAGGAAGGACGAGTTTCTCTCTACTCTTCTCTTTTGTCTCTGTGTATATAGTGTGTCTCTGTAGTGTATATCTAGTGTATACGTGAGGGTTTGGTCACTATTTTTGACTGATTTTCAGCCACTATTTCGAGCAGTTTTTGCTCACTGTTTTCGTGATTTTTCTGTCTGTTTTCTAGTGGCTTTTTCGTCTATTTTTTTGCCTGTTTGCTGCCTGTTTCTCACTGTATTTTCGTCTATTTTCTGCCTCTGAATTGAGCCAAATGAAGCTCAATATATAGCAAGGAGAAGGGGTTGTCTAACTGCCAAAATATGGTTGTTAATGGCCATTAGGAGGGCATTAAAACAGCCAAGTAATGGTTGTTAATAGCCATTGAAAGGCTGCCCAACTGCCCAAGTAATGGGCTGTTAATGGAGGAGTTAATAAGCCAAGTAATGGCTGATTAATGCCTCAAAAAACAGTCCCCAACGGTAGGCTTCTGCCTTCCGTCACCTTCCCAGAAACTTTGGGGACCAAACTGTAAATATTGAAACTTTAGGGACCAAACTGTACATATGAAAGAATTATGGTCCAAACTGTACATATGAAACTTTTGGGATCAAACTGTACATCTGGCAGAGTTTTCTGGTCCAAAAAGATAATATCAGACAGCCCCACAGCCCACAGCCCACGACCCGTGACCCGAGCCCAAGCCCGGACCGGACCGGACCGGACGGGACGGGCGGGTGGCGGCGGCGCCCGTGTGGGCTTAGCCTTGAACCCAAGCACATCTAGGTCTTCCCTCCTTTAAACACATGGGATACCCCTTGGGGATCCAAATCCTTTACCACATTTGAGACTTATATAGAGAGCAATTCTTCCTATTCCCACCGATGTGGTAGATTTGTCCCACACCACATTTCCATGCCTCAAACACCTTACTTCGTAAACCAATATCTCTTTCATTTCTCAACGAAATTTGATGATTCTTGGCCCTACGGTCATCTACTCACTTCGTAGATCATGCATGTGCGAAGAGACAAGGTCTCCAACGTGCGGAACACAAGTGTTTAATTCATCAAAGATGGGTGGACGCATCTCCCCGCCAAAGGCTAATTTCCAACAATCCCCTCTATGAAAGAGAGATTGTGGCGCACACACAAGGTGCCTACATTTCAGCAATCTTTCAGCGAAAAGATATTGCATCAGGAGAGGTAGCTTTCGCTTTGAACCTTCCCTAGTTGAATACCATCGGACTTACTTACTGCGCGGTGAACGTGATGTCTTGAACCGTCAGTGTTTAGTGTAAGCCAAGACAACGATATCAACACAATAACTCTTCTTATTCATTTTCCTTCTTACGTTTCTGTCCGTTGTGGCCATGGACACACTTGGATTCTTAAGTGCGTTCATTTGAGGCGGCCATCCTCGCACTTAAATAGGTGATCTCCTACAAGGTATCCTGCTATACCCCACTTCTCAAGTGTTAGGAATCATTAAAAGTTTTCCCAACCTTAACCTCAACCGTTTGAGGATCTTTTAAAGGTTTGGAAACTTAACCTTTACCCACCATGCAGGTAGCACTTTAATGTCTATCGCGGGAACAACTTTGGATTCATGTTTCTCTACAGAAATCATCATCCGAGGTGCTCTTGCTTCCACCGAAGCGCTCAACTGAACCTTTTGCCGCTTAGTTTTCCCATTGAACCAAATTCTTGGGATCTCCAATCAGTATGGTTGGGTTTCCACCGCAAAGGTTCATATTGTTTGGGTTTTAAGCCAATTCCCCTAGACAGGCAGAACACTTGATCTCCGGGTAGTCCCTTAGTTAGTAAACAAGGATGTGACACCCGTGATGATCAACTGCCATACGGTCTTATGTCTCCGACAGATCCTAAAAGATATGTCCAGACGCCGTCATCCGTGTCCTTCCTGAAGCCGACCGGCTAGCCACAGTGTATAACTACTGAAGACACGGGTATCTCCCAATAAGGGACGTCCTCTAAGGAGCCATGAAGTTACTCAACTTCTTTCATTCTTTGTATAAAGCGATAAACTCCGATTCCATCATGAATCGGCCGATGCAAGTTTGCTTAGAGGATTTTCCAAGACCCACCATACACATTTGCTTGTGGCTTTGGTGTTCTTCAGATCTGATGTCGGTTTGCATCACTGTGTTCTCCCAGAACCGCTGGACATCCAGAATACTATAATCCGTAGATAAGCGAATAATTCAGATATCGTCATATCCGACTTAACGCCTTCTACCGATCATGTATTAAAATCATCAGTGAACCTTAGTTTAACTGATCTGCTTTGTAGGCCGATACCAGGTCGGTTGTAGTGTGTACAATACATTGAACTACACATGACCTGTGCATATCGCTCCTTGTCTATGGGTGCACCATGATTCCAATCAGTTCTATGATTCATATCCAATGGTGGCTTCAACGAGACTGTCAACTATCGACCAGTCCGTTAGATGTCTTAGAAATTCAATTCCTAAGATGTCACCTGTGATACCCATATCTTTCATATCGAGACTTTGTTTCAATATGACTTTTACTTTCAGACTGTTGATTCTCCATTGCTGGCTTTCTAACCAGAGTCAATGTTTACGTGGTCGATTCATTGTTCTGCTTTATCTGAAACTTTCAGGACCAAAATGTAAACATTTCAGGGGACCAAAATGAAAGTTCAGGAAGAAGCCCAACAAATTTCAAAGAAACCAATTCTGATCCTCTTCTTCCAACTCTCCGGTTGGAAAGGCTGTTTCAATATCCATGCCATGTAAGACTACAATGGCCCTGGATGTGAAGCTACTCACAGGGGAGCACTTTTTACAACCCAAAGGTTCTTTTCCCGGAGGAAGATCAACCATTACACAAGTATGGTTCTATATGATGGAATATATTTCTCTCTTTATCTTCCTTCCAAAGCAGCGCTTTTGGAGATAATAATTATTTGTTAATTGTCCATGTTTCGTTCTTAACCATACAAGCTAGAAGGACTGGAACAAGTCTTTGTCCCCTCTTTGCTCCGTCTTGGTTCAACATCTAGAATCCCTGAGTTCTGCAGATCTGGAATATTAAGTTCCGGATAGCCAGCAACTTTCGAGTCCTGTAGCTATGGAACGTCTAGTTCCGGACAGTCAGGCCCTCGCGGGTTCTTGTTAACCTTGCGCAATTTACTCATTTTTCCTTTTTCAAGGAAAGCTATCTTCAAAGAATTCAGTATTCTTTGACGCCAAGAGGCGATTAACACTACTGTTATGAGCAGATCCAGTGGATATGCAATCTACAGTCTTAGGTACAACTGGACCTGTTTCAGTGTTCCAACTTTTACCAAGCCACCCCACATAATTTGGGCATACGACTTTGCGCTTGGCTAACACCGTTGGACTGAGGTGAGAAATGAACAGTCGTTTAATGAACGATGCTTCACATTCTCCCCCTCTATCACTATGAATTTCTCAATCCGTAGGCTTAGTTGAGTTTCAACTTCTGCTTTGTAGCGCTTATCCGCTTCAACAACTTCATCTTTGCTTTTTAACAAACAAATGATTCCATACGTTGCACCATCATCAATGAAGATCACAACGTACTTGTCTCCCCCCTCTATTTTGTATAAACTTCAAATCACCCAAGTAGGTGTGACTAAGTTCTAGAGGAGCGGTGCTTCTTTCGCTATTCCCTTTGACGGAATTTGGAAAGGTGATTTTGCCTATTCGTCTACCTCACATTCATTTTGAGGGTTTATGTCGACAGAAGGCAACAATCTCAACATCGTTAGCTTTTGAATGACTTGCTATTTAACGTGTCTTAATCTATGATGGCATAGATGCACGGATTACAAATATATCATTCATTTGGCTCTGACGTCTTTGTACCATTCTTAGTTATTACAGACCTGTTGGACTAGTCTCAAACCACCTTGACCAACAGCGTCCCTTAAACCAAGTTAGGAACATGTATCACCTCAGCTTAGAGTGATCCCATTCCCTGAAGTCCTATTGAGGACAACCTCTTCAACCCCTTCTACTTTAGAGGTGGCGTTGCTTCACATGAACAACCTCTTGCCCGTGGTTGGGCGTGCGGATCATATGTGATCTGGATACTCGCCCACTACGGTTGCTTTGCGCATCGAGTGTCCAACTTCTTTTCGCCTTTCTCTAGGCCTTGAGATCATTTCGGACACTGAAACTCGACCCACCTTACTAGGTGTCCATTACTTTTCCTATGAAATGAATTCTGGCCCCACTCCAGTCGCCCGGAGGCTTTATATGACTGAGTGTCCAATATCATCATATCAAAGGAATTTTGGCCCACTCCAGTCGCCCGGAGGCTTTGTATGACTGAGTGTCCAATATCATCCTATCAAAGGAATTTTGGCCCGCTCCAGTCGCCCGGAGGCTTTATATGACTGAGTGTCCAATATCATCCTATGAAGGATCTTCTGCCAAATAGTATGACAGGCTCAACGTCTTTAGCTTTTAGACTCCTTCCGTTAAGATTGGTGTGCCCAGATAGTTCTTGGCGCTTAAAAGTGGTAACAGTTTTCGCACAGTTAGTGGATCTTTCTCCATCGTATGTGCGAACGTACTTTACACACTTTAACAATTACACTTAAAAGAATGGATCTTTTTAAGTCGTTTACAATCCAATCTTTAAACGGAAAAGAAGATAAGATTAAACTTCTGATTTTAAAGCGTAAGGAATATAAATTATTTTCATATTCCTCCTTACTTTAATCCATTTTTAATCAGACCTCATTTAATCTTTATTCTTGACAAGTAAGAAAAACTACTTATCCCAATTTCGGATTCTGGCTCACTTCAGTCACTTCATCAGACTGAGTGTTTATTTCCTTCTTACCATTATTCGGATCTTTTATGCAGGATAGATACAGCCTTCTGGCAAGATAGAAGTACATCTTCAGTCTTCTCCTCTTGTCCCAGTTGACATCCTCAAGCTCTCGTGAGCGCTTGTTCCAACCAGTCTTGGTAGCGGTGACACCATGAACACGTTCATCATCATCACTCTCTTCTACCAGAAAACCATTGCCATATCCAGATTTGGTCACACAACTTTCGACCGACATCTTTCGAACACTAATAGTATTACAATACAATCTTGTCTTAAATTCTTGGTATTCTATGGTACTTTATAGAGCAGTACGGGAAGTACTAACTATTACAAATGTTCAAAAGGATAAATAAATGGTCAATCTTCAAAACTGCCGCATGTGTGTTGTGTCTTGAATCTTGATCACCTTGCAAAGCCAATGTTGAGAACTGCCGCAAGTTTGTTGTGTCTTGAATCTTGATAACCTGAAATCAAGAAACAACTAAATCTGGATGGTTACAACGTTGTGTGTTGAGTCGAGGATAGCCCTCTATCCTTAAGACAAGATTGCCCCGTATATATGCTTTTACGTTAGCGGGCAATAGTCTCCCAAGATAAAACAACACTTTAATCTCAACACTACAAAGCCAATAGGTTGAGCATGTCGAAGAAAATAAATGACTCGACTTGCTGAAGATATGGAATAGGAAGGACGAGTTTCTCTCTACTCTTCTCTTTTGTCTCTGTGTATATAGTGTGTCTCTGTAGTGTATATCTAGTGTATACGTGAGGGTTTGGTCACTGTTTTTGACTGATTTTCAGCCACTATTTTGAGCAATTTTTGCTCACTGTTTTCGTGATTTTTCAGTCTGTTTTCTAGTGGCTTTTTCGTTTGTTTTTCTGTCTGTTTGCTGCCTGTTTCTCACTGTATTTTCGTCTATTTTCTGCCTCTGAATTGAGCCAAATGAAGCTTAATATATAGCAAGGAGAAGGGGCTGTCTAACTGCCAAAACATGGCTGTTAATGGCCATTAGGAGGGCATTAAAACAGCCAAGTAATGGCTGTTAATGGCCATTGAAAGACTGCCCAACTGCCCAAATAATGGGCTGTTAATGGAGGAGTTAATTAATGCCTCAAAAATCAGTCCCAACGGTAGGCTTCTGCCTTCCGTCACCTTCCCAGAAACTTTGGGGACCAAACTGTAAATATTGAAACTTTAGGGACCAATCCAAAAAGATAATATCAAATAGCCCCACAGCCCACGACCCGTGACCCGAGCCCGGACGGGACGGGCGGGCGGCGGCGGCGCGCGTGTGGGCTTAGCCTTGAACCCAAGCACATCTAGGTCTTCCCTCCTTTAAACACATGGGATACCCCTTGGGGATCCAAACCCTTTACCACATTAGAGACTTATATAGAGAGCAATTCTTCCTATTCCCACCGATGTGGTAGATTTATCCCACACCACATTTCCATGCCTCAAACATCTTACTTCGTAGACCAATATCTCTTTCATTTCTCAACGAAATTTGACGATTCTTGGCCCTACGGTCATCTACTCACTTCGTAGGTCATGCATGTGCGAAGAGACAAGGTCTCCAACATGCGGAACACAAGTGTTTAATTCATCAAAGATGGGTGGACGCATCTCCCCGCCAAAGGCTAATTTCCAACAGTATTTTGAACAAGTTTCGATTCTGAAAAATCCTCTTTAACTCTCGTTTTGGCACGACAAAGCCACGAAATCTTTAAGCTCTTGTTCTTTTCAATCGCATAAACAAAACATCTCCGAGCGGGTCGACGATTCGAAACGACGCCTCGGTTCGCTGCCCAAAAAAGGTCAGTAAAACACAAATTTCTCTCAATTTATTTTCTGTATTTTTATGTGTTTTGGTGCTAATTATGCATTGATTATTCATGTGGCTGTGTTTTAATTCCTAAGTGTATTAAGTTGTTAGCCTTGTTTAATTACCTATTAAGATTTAGAAATACTTTGTTTGTATTATTAAACTTATACAGTTTATGATATGAGGCATATGTTGTTAGTACTTATTTAGAAGAGTTATGATTAGTTAGATGTTTTATGTGTGATACATATAGTGTTCGCACCTAATTAGTTCATGATTAGTATTACATTTAGTATAATGTGTTAAAAATGTTGTTCAGCACCTATTTAGTGAAGTTATGATGTAAATTAGTTATATTTTAGCATGATTAATATGAGAAGATCTTTATTCTACTTTAAAGGTCATGATCTGTGGTGATTAAGGTCTGAATATGTGGTTATGCTTTGGTTCTTTTACATGTCTGAGATCCAATGTTAAGTAGGAATAAAGTTTGGTCTCTTTGTGGATTTAGATGTATGTCAACTTGTTTGCATATTTTCTTTGTGATCAAATGAGTAGTGTTTAGATAGGTCGGCTTTAAATTCTTACTTTCCTATTTATAAACCTGTATGCCTGAGTTCAGGGTAGTAAAATGTGATAAAAAGCTTTGTGTGTGTATGTGTTGATTTCTGGACATTATATGATCCTGTTGGACCCAAAATCTCTAAATAGGTTTATACTGATGAGTCATTCACTTGGTTGTTAGGTCATAATCCCCCTATCAAGATTCTTAAATTATGCATGTGCTAATGCTTTCCACTTGTTTGGGCTAAACTATGTCGTGTTGGTTTGCTATCTGTCTATATTTTGTGATTAACTCATATATGCTGGTCATATGATAAGGATCTAGGAATATGTGTATTGTCTCTATTGCATTGACTTTGTTGTGGATGTTAAAGGATAGTGAATGGTATTAGCTTTGAACCCTGTTAGTATGTTGTAAGTCTGTATGCATAAGTTTGAGCTAAGTAATAGAATGGAATATGTATGCCTTGCTATTACTATGACTGAACTACTGTAATAAGTATCTCAGTTAACTAGGCTGTTTCTTTATCTTTAAAATGCCATGTTTGATCTGCTACCTAGGTGTCATGTTTCTCCTTATATGCCAGAATGCTAGAATAACATCCCTAATGGTATGAAAGATCTTCTGAGTCACTGGGACACATTTGCCTTAACCAAACTGGTCATATAGGTTCAGTTTAGCATAAACAGTCTTTGGTGTTTGTACAAGTTAGGCTATTTGACTGATTTTGTGTTTCTCCTGTCCAATATGACTTATTAATTAGACATGAAGTACCCATTAGTTTCAGTGTCATTAAACCCAATAATGCAGTAGATACAAGAGTTTATGTACTTAGTTTAGCCTTTGATTGACTCTGGATACTTGAGATGTGGTTTTTAAATGGCTATTTATGCATTTTAAACTTTCCTATTTCCTCTTAATTGATCACATATTTTCTTTTGTTGCCTGAATATAAAAAACATGCCCATATTAGTATGAAACACCTTTCGTGTCCATACTGATCATATGTATACTGAATTGGCCACATTTACTTGGTTTGAAAAATGTAAAAAATATTTTCCTTTCTCCTGTTGCATATGAGTCTTCTTCTTATGATTTGTGCCTGCTTTGCCTGACTCTCTGAAGTGCTTTCCATTTGAGAGCATATAAACTTTGTTGACGTATACAATCAATCCTTTGTATGGTGTCAATATGTTGTCTGCGTGTGTTTGTCAAAACTAGGGCTTGTCCTCTCTTTTCTACTTGACTCGTGTGCTTTGTTGGATGCTACCTCCCTCCTATTGGAACTAAATATGATTATGCATACCCCTGTCCTGGTCTATGATGTTACCCAAAAATGCAGAACCTGCAACTCTTGCCCTTCTCATGGAATGTGATGCCCATCAATTGTTTGTTCTTCTTTTTCCTCTATTTCCTTATATTTTCTATGAGATATTTAAAATGATATACCTTTAAAGTATATGAGATATAGAGAACTGGGCATATATCTGGCATATATCAAGTTTGTATGTCCTTGATTATATCATGTATGCTTAGGAAAATTCAGTATATCAGTCTTTGGGTGTTTGGGATTAATATGTGTATTGGGTCTGTCTGTTTGTGCTTTTCTTTTAAAATCTGTGGGAGCTGACTGTCATTGGGCCTGCTTCTTCTCTAATTGTATGTGTATCGTACTGTATGTCTGCTCAAGCCCAATATAGAGTAAAACATGAGTGCAATGATGTATGTCATATCTCAGCCCCTATCCCTTAGTGTGATATTACTTTATGTGAGATATACATCGATACATGCTTTGGTATGCAAGCTGTGTATTGAGCTTATTTGTGTATATGAAAGTATACAAAAAATATATATCCTTGTGTATATCACTCTTTGCTTGGTCAGTAAATGTCTAGTAGGCCTGGCCCATTTTGCTTTCCTGTTTGTCTACGCTGCATTGCTGTAACAGTTGGGCTTGGCCCACAGATTTTTTTCCCGCTTATTTCCCTTTCTGCCTTCATGATGTGAATCGGGTCAGGCCCAACAACATATTATTCTTCACGAATTATTTGTTTACATTTTCTAATATATATTTCCATGTTCCATCTACTAATCATTTTCCTTTCTTTTATTTACATAAAATGCATCCGGAGCAACGAAGAGTCTCGTTATGAGACTCATCATAATCATTGCCAAACGAAGACCCGCGTCTATGTTGCATTCTCCGGCCTCGAAACTTCAAAACAAATAGGGTGCGATGATATCGTCATCCGCCCTAGTCGTTGCCTTTATTATTTGTCTAATCTATCTTTCATTGTTATTCGGGTTGTAATAATTATTTAATTCTATATTGTCATTAGAACACTTCGAATAATTAGGCCCCGAATCGTTAAATTAATAGGGCAGTTTTAAAATTAGAAACCGTCGCTAGTTATTTACTTTAGGCTCGGTTAGTTTTAAAATTGGAAATCCGCCGTTAGTTTATTTATTTTAGGCGCGTCATGCATGTTTCAAACTTTCAAACAATTTGGTCATCTTTTACTCATATTATTAATTATGCAAATAAGGTTTTGTTTTCATCCGATTTTAAATAACTTTCATAAAGTCATATTTCACAAATATGTCATACTGCATATTTTTAGCCAAGAAACCAACTTTGCGTGTATTTTAAATACAAATGCATCCCTTTATCCAAAAATTAATTTTACATGTATTTTTATATAAGCAAGTCTTACAAAATTGTTACGTTATCAAAATGCACCTTTTTTTAAACATGTATTTTCCTTGGCATAATAATTAACCTAAGTTTGACCGGATAATCGCAGGTTAGCGGATTTTAAAGGGTGCCTAACCCCCTCCCTTTAGGATAATAAAAAACCCTTATCTAGAATTTCATTAGTTTCGCATACCATAAAATTGGAGTTATTTTACAGCATTTAGTTAATATTCAAGTGCCCTAATTTCCTTTGGAATAATTAGGTGGCGACTTCTCAACAAAGCAACAACTTTTATCAATCCAGAGGGAATCGACCCAACACGTCGCGAGCCGCGGTAAAAAATGGGCGCAACACACCCCACTTTCTATCAATTGTGTTCTAGCCAATCTCCAAGTGTCCTGGTTTTCCTCCACAACACCATTTTTCTGAGGTGTTCTAAGAGTAGAAAAGTTGCTACTTGTACCATTTTCAGCACAAACTTTTTCAAATATGGTATTTTCAAACTCGGTGCGATGATCTGATCTAATACTCACAATGTTATTTCCTAGTTTCACCTGAATTTATTTCACAAAAGCATAGAACACAGGGAATGTTTCATCCTTGCTTCTTAAAAACAGAGTCCAAGTGAATCTAGAGTAATCATCAACAATCACAAAAATATTCTTTTTTCCTCCTCTGCTTGGGATCCTCATTGGTCCATAAAGATCAATGTTAAGAAGATCAAGTGGCATTGAGGTACTCACTTCTTTCTTTGGCTTGAAAAGGGATCTGACCTGCTTCCTTTTTATGCAAGCATCATACGTCTTGTGATCTTTGAACTTGGCCTTTGGTAGCCCATGAACCAGGTATTTCGCATCTAGTTTGGTCAGCATTGAAAAAATTGTATGTCCCAGTCTTCTGTGCTAAAGCTCAGCATCATCATCCATAGCACTTAGACATGTCAAGTCACTATCATTCAAGGAATCAAAACCTGTAACATATATATTCTTGAACCTTTTTGTTATTAGCACCACTTCACCAATTTTGAGATTAGTGATTGTGCAAGAATATGACAAGAACTTCAATTCATTTCCTTTATCACAGATTTGAGACACATTTAACAAGCTATATTTTAATCTATTTACATAGTACACATTCTCAATTGCATAAGAGAGTGTCTTCACAACCTTGCTAGCACCAAGAATGTACCCTTTCTTGCCATTATCAAAGGACACACTCCCACCTTGAAAGGCCTTGAGCGAGAGAAAATCATCCATTCTACCAGTCATATGCTTTGAACAACCACTATCCATATATCATTTTGGCTTCCTCCTCTCACTCCAGCCTGCAAACAAAATCACTGATTAGATTTGGAAATCCAAACCAGTTTGGGTCCCTTATAATTGTAAAATGGGTGAAACAAACTTCTTCTAGTCTAAGCAGGCAAGATATATTTTCTCTTTCGAGGACCAGGTCCTTCAACTCTGAATCCCTTGTCAACAAAATTCTTATTTTTCTGAAGTGACTGAAATCTAGCTTTGCATACATTCTTGTAATGACCAATCTGACTGCAATGAGTGCATAACCAACTTTTAGTTGTAGTGACATATTTGTTGTGGGGATTATAAGGGGATTTTCTTTTTCAAAACCTAGCCCTTGCCTACCACCACCTTTACTCTTGTACATAGAGGTAATTACATCAGAGGACCAGATCCAATGAAGTGCCTTATCAAGATCAACTTTTACCTTTTTAAATCTTCATGTAGTTCTCTGTTGTTTTCTACCTCAGTAGTGAGACTCAATTTCATTTTTTATGCTCCTTCTCAAGCTCCAGTTGAGTCTCGCGAACTACTTCTTTTCCTTTAAAGGGAGTATCCATATAATATTTCAATTGGTTTTCTAACAGGATGTTTTTTTGAGTTACTCCATCAACCTGTTCTTTTAAATCTATAATAGAAACTACCAAATCATCTCTCTTTTGTTATAAATAACAAATTTCTTCATTTAGAGCACTCTTTTCTTTAATTAGAATATGATAAGCATCGATTAATACATTTGCCAATGATATGAGTTTCTTTTGAGAATAAATTTTCAAATTTTTCTAAACATCAAGAAAATTTACCTCTTCTTGCTCATCATCATCATCAAATTTGGCCATGACTGCAAATATTAACTCATATTCAGAAGGTTTATTGTTAGTAGCCATCACTGATTTGTCACCCTGGTCATCATCATCTTCAAATTCACTTGAGTAGTTTCCCCAAGTAGCAAGAGCTTGCTTCACCAGGTCATCAACGACATCTCTCCTCTTGGACTTCTTATCAGAGACCTAGTTCATCTTAATAGTCCTGTCTTTCTGATTGTCCTTTTTGTGAAGAGGACATTCTTTAATGAAGCGATCAGGTTTCTCACACTTGTGGCAACAATTATCATTTCCTTTGAAGTTCATGTTGGAGCTTCCTGTTCTAGGGACCCCATCATTCTTTCGAACCATCTTCTGAAACTTGCGAGTGAGGTATGCCATATCAGTTTCATCACTGCTATAGTCACTCTTGGCAGGTTTGAGAACCAGGTTCTTCTCCTTCTTTGCCTCACTCTTTTCTAGTTTCTTTCTGGCTTTCTTCATCTCACAAATCTTGAGATTTCCAATCAGCTTATCAATGATTATCGTCTTTAAATTCTTGGATTCTTATATAGCATTCACCTTGCTATCCCATGAGTCTGGCAGGACACCAAGTAATTTTCTGACTAGTTTGTTGGTCGTAATGACTTCTCCAAGAGAATTAAGCTCATTTATGATAGAGGTGAACCTGGTATGCATGTCTTGTATTGACTTATCCTCTCTCATTTTAAACAGCTCATACTCTGTTATGAGCATATCTATCATGGACCTCTTTACTTGAGTGGTTCCTTCATGAGCTATTGGAAGAGCTTCCCACATCTCCTTAGCATATATACAAGATGAGACAAGATTGTACTCATTCGATTCAATACCACAAACAAGGATCTCATTTGCCTTGAAGTTTTTCTCCACAACTTTTCTGTCCACATCATTGCACTCATTCTTTTCCTTTGGGGTAGTTGTAAAACTAGCTAGATCTGTGTTTATGTGAATATGAGGACCATCACAGATGATATCCCATATAGCCATGATGAAATCGTTCATCCCTGTCTTCCACCGCTCATAGTACTTTCCGTTGAACCTTGGTGGTCTTATAGTATATTGTCCTTCCTCTAAGTTTGGTGGAGCAGCCATGTGAGAGATTTTTTCTAGGTGTTAACCTTTTAGAAAGCACCTGCTATGATACCAACTGATAGAAACTAAGAGTCCACCAAATAGTATAGAGAAACATGTTCTCTATCTGTTCCCTTAAGCAAAATAGAAAGTAAATAACACACGATATTTACGTGGAAAACTCCTTGCTCAAGAGATTAAAAACTACGACCTACCAAGTAGGATTTTCAACTTTACTAATTGAGCAACTTCAGATTACAACCTATTGTAACCTAGGAATTAAACTATTAATCCCTCACCCCTTACAATACTTCTATTGCAAGCCCTTTACAATAACTCTATTGCAAAGCTACAAACCTTGACTAACTTTAGCCAAGAATAAAAAATAATACAGGTTGAAATTTGTCCTACTATGACACTTCTTAAAAGTAGTGTAGGATTATAATAAAGAACAAAATGACAAAGACTCAAAACAAACTAAAGGACTTAGACATCTTTAGTGTCGGGATCTGGTCCTTCAGTTTGAAAACAACTTTATTCTTTGAGATAACTTGGAGACTTGTGGCGGCTGCACTTTACAATTGTAACAATTGACTGTACTATAACCAAGGGAACGGATCACAGATCAGGTCCCTATCTGGTTCCTCAAAAGTTTGGCAAATCATCAAAACACAAGATGACATAACTTATCAGCAAGCACTAACTCCATCGCACCCCGCGATCATGAAGTTTAATGTGGTATCCCTCAAGAAATTGTCATAAAATTTCAACTCTGTTTTTGTTTGGCCATCATTGAGTACAATGTATGATGTTAACAAGTCGAAACCATCTTCATCTTCCTTAGATTTTTCCCTTTTTCTCAATTTGTCACTTTTCATCGATATATACTTAACTATAACTCGGTCAATGACTTCCTCTGCATTGCTTAGTTTCATTTCAGGCCCAATTCCAAGCCATTTTTGCAACTTCCAGACACTTTTGGGAAAAACATGGCGTATGAATCCGACATAATTAATATCATCCATGACTTTCGAGAAGGGAATGTCCGGGAATTCGAGATAGAGGCAGCCAGGATCAAAGCCCATGACTAATTTACTTGTTGTATCAAATGTGAATCGGAAGGGGAGCCTTGGAGTAACTCGTAAATTTGCTTCCATGTGACCAGGAGGTCGCGGGTTCAAACGTGGAAACAGTCTCTTGCAGAATTGTGAGGTAATGCTGCGTACAATAGACCCTTATGGTCCGCTTCCCTAATCTCGCGCATAGCAGGAGCTTATTGCACCGGGCTGCCCTTATTTTTTTTATCAAATGTGAACCTCTTGAAAACATCTTGCAAATCAACAACACTTCCTTCTTTAGCCACGAATTCAAGGACCGGCATCAGGCCATTTTTTAGCTTGTCCCACGTAGTTTTTATCAAACACTTGTGGAATCTTTGATGAATGATCATTTCTCGCACGAGTTTCCCCTGAACCTTCCACAAATCCAAGTCGAAATTAAAAATTCCATCGCCTAAAACGTCGAAAATCTTCTTGAATTCGGGCCCTTTTGGGAAATTCGGGAAATTCACACTCATGATATAATGCACATTTGCAGGATCCACTGTGGCAAGAATGTCTATGTTAGTATACCAACGTCCTATTAGCAAGAAAGTTCCTACAGTTCTTGAAAGAGAACCTCTGCACTTTTTTCATGGATATTGTTTATATGGAGAAGAAGACTCGGGAACATTCCGAAAATCGGGCAATTCCTTGGTAGGCCATTATTATTTTCTGCTAAAGCCCTGAATACAAGAAAGAAAAAGATTGCTATAAATATTTCAAGGTACCCTAGTGAGGAGAATAGAGAAGTGAAAGTCATTTCTTCCATAATGTTTATTATTTTTTGGAGATTTTTACTTATATTTATAGGATTCAAAGATGGGAATATGTGCATAGCCACGTGGGGTTGGAATAGCAAGAATCATTATAATATTATCTTTCTCACCTATATTTTTGAAATTTAAATTATATATATATCGTCAGCATAAAGAATTCAATACTAAAAACACTCTAATTTTCGGAGGGAATTCGTCACAAATTAGCTTGTTGGAAGCTTTTCAGACAAACATTCCGCCAGAAATCCCACATTCTCGATGGCGTTCCAACAGAAATGTCAGTCGAAAATTCACGTTCTTTTAGTTGTTATTTCTTATATAGCCGGATCACCTTTACCTATTGAAGTAGGTAATGTATTTTACTTTCAATTACAATCCACACATTTTAAGGATGCTTACTTGTAGATATTCTTCGAATGACGTGATAGTGAAGAAGATTCTTTACACTGATGATGTATATAACTTACAATCTAATAGTTTTTTAATGTCAACTACATTTATAAGATGGTATTTAAGAATTTTTAATACCGTCACGTCTATTACAACATATCTACGCGTAAGCCTTCTTAAAATGTGGGATTTGTAAATCTTGAAAACAAGACAAGTTATTACATGCTACAATATGTAAAAATGATATGATGGTGTAAATAAATTCTACTACCAACTGTACGTATAATTTAAACTCAAGTAAGATTCATATTTAACACAATTCCATCTTGACGCACTAATTGGTTATAGTCAAATTATGTGATATGCACGATGATAGGTCAGATAAAATGGGAATTTTTTTTTGTCTCCATTTTATAGGAAACTACAACATGTAGCCAAGACTTTCCCGTTCCCTTCTCCTTCCTTACTCTTCCGGAGAGCACTTGTTGGGTTAACTATTTTTTGGTTGCTAAATGTTACGGCGGTCTTGCTTGGCGCGAAGGCTGCTGGTTCGGGGGTAGAGTACAGTACTAAAGGTCCTCGGACTTCCAGGCGATTTTTCTTTTGGGCAGCTGTTCACCGTTGGATCTCGCCAAAGTGTCACTTCAGTGCCAATTAATGATTCTTAGAATAAGGTTTCTTGTGGAGTTAGTTAACAATTGTCGCGCATTTTAGGACTTTAAAGCTAAGTTGGAAGTTTCTTATATTACCATGCTACACTCATTATACTCTTCTTAATTCTTGTTTGCATAATATCAGACACAAAAGCATATCAAATCCCTCACAACAAAATAATGAGGTTTTTCTGTGGCGACTTCATTCTTTTTAGTTGCTAAACAGTAAGGATTTCATTTGATCCAAAACATTGATAGTTGACTATTACGAGTCATTGCTTTAAGATCCAACATCCATTATTATTTTGATAGTTCCAAATTAAGAACCTGTCGATAATGAATCATGTGAGGTCAGCTCTATTATTTTCACTGATAATGTTAAAAAGAAAGTTGTACTCCATTAGTTTCACCGTATTTGATACTATTTCTTTATTAGTTCGGTCATAAAGAACTAACAAGTCGAAACCATCTTCATCTTCCTTAGTTTTTTCCTCTTTTCTCAATTTGTCACGTTTCATCGATATATACTTAACTATAACTTGGTCAATGACTTCCTCGACTTAGAATTCTATTGCCTGCTCATTTTGAGGTTTCCACCTTCGGCTGTCACTTGATTCGGCTAAACACTTAAAAGTATTTTTTTGTGTTAACATATCTAATGGTCGTTATACTCCGGATCAAGGCAAATCATGACCGATGTATCGGGTTTTGCATGAACTAGAAACATACTCGGAGGATGTTAACCGGGCCCAATCTTGAATACTGACCGAAGCTATCTTTGCTGAGCTAGTTCTGACTAGACTCGATCTGTCACGCATCATCATTTGAGTCGTTCACGTGTTGAACTCGTATTTTAACCAATACACGCATAAAGTATTCGATTAAGAGTATTATATGTTGGTTGAGTACCATTTTTACTACTAGAGTTTGTATATGTATCCCAAGCTCAAACAAGATTTTAATTTACATGGAAGATGTTGCAATGACGTACATTGTGCATTACAGAACACACTAAGCAAATTAATGAGACAGTGGGATTAATTGGTTTAGATCTCAAAGCAATGACCCTTAATGGTAAACTATCAATATTCAACGTGTTGATTTAGATCTGAAAGTAGTATAGGCATCGATTGTCGAGCAAAGTGGAGTTCACTCCAATGCAAATTTAGTATAGCACCTAGCTAGAATATACGTTAAGCAACTGCAATAACAAGAAATATAATATTCCAAAGGCTTGGCTTAGCCTTTGATTGATCATGTCTCCAATATTTGGTCTTCGTAAATAACATGACTAAGCAACTTAACTTTTTTCCAATTAAATCATTAGTTTTTTAGTTTTCTATTCGGTGTCAAGTATCCGTTTTGGACCAGATTAATTTGAATTTACACTGGTAATCCCACTTTAAAGGGTAAAACGTTTCACATCTAAAGACGACTCAGTACTAAAGACTCAAACCTGAGAACTCTAATTAAAGATGAATCGACGCTTACCAATCCACCACGTGATGGTCCTATTAAATTGTCTATTCTAAAAGAAAATATAACTAATACCAAGTAACTAAAAAAACCTGAGTAAGTTAAAAGTAATCCCTTTAATATATTTCATAGCACTTTTAATTCTTTAAATTTGTCAAAAGTGGTCACTTTAGACATCTTCAAATATTACTAATAAATTATGGATGTTAAATTTAATTGGAATTGTGAAAAAGAAAGATTTAACAGAACTATCAAGAGTGTGCTGTCAAATCCTAGAAATTACAACACCAAAATTTGTACCAAGCACCAGAAATAAAATTAAAAAAAGTAGGAAACGCTAAAAATAGATCAAAAACTGCACCTCCAAATATAAGTTCCCATTAAAAGAAAATTCTTACAGTTTTCATTATATCTAACCGCCAAAATTTGTTAAATATTTTACAAAGATCAGAAATGCTCATTTTAAATAAAAAAAACTAAAGAATTAAAACTGTTTAAAAATATATTTGAGAGATTATTTTAAAATTACCCAAACATAAGGGGATCATTATTATTAGTAGTAGTATTTTTCACTAAATAATACCACAACCAAGTGAAAAAAGGTTAAAAGATGGAAGAGACACAAGATGAGTTAAGAAAAAAATGAGAACTCGTAAAGAATGAATCTTGAGCCTAACTCAACCCCAAAAGCTGGCTTGTAGGGTAAGGATTGTCCAAGTCCATATAAGGAGTCCACGTTCCCATTCTATATCCAATGTGGGACTCTTAACACTCCCACGCACGCCCAGGCCTTGTTAATTGGAGCGTGGATAATATAATTTGGGGGCCCAACATCGTGAACAAAGAATTGGAATGGTCTGACTTTGATACCACGTAAAGAATGGATTTTGAGTCTAACTCAACCCCAAAAGCTAGCTTGTAGGGTGGGGATTGTTCAAGTCCATATAAAGAGTTCATGTTCTCATTCCATATCCGGTGTGAGACTCTTAACAAAACTTAATTCCAATAAGTCAGTAATCTCGGGTAGAAATCAGAATGAAATGAGAATTATGATGTGATGGATATAATTTTTTTTTCATTTTTACTCAAAGATCTCAAGTTTGAAACCTAAAAATAAAAATAAAAAAATTAGTAGGAGGTCTTTCTCCTGGCAATGAGGCTTACATGGCATAAATCAAAATTAATCAGAATCCAGAACAATATCAGAGAGCAAGTGTAAAGAAAAAGAAAAATTAATTAGAAAGCAATTTTTAATATTTTATCGAACTGACAATCACAGTGGTTAATCAACTGACTATGTGATATCTGACACTGTTCTTGGGAAAGTGAAATAATACTAGTAATAAATAAGACATTGTCTATGAAGACACCAACAATAAGCAACTAATTTCATGAGAAGCCTTAAAGGATTTTTGGTAGTTTCAAACTTTCAATACAAACATATATAGGAAAGCAATAGATACTTAAGCATAAAAGGATGCTTCTTGATGTGTCCCGCCTATCATGGCTATGCATCTTATGAATTTAAGTTACATATAAGCATAGTATAAAGTTTAGGCATAATACATAAACAGATCCTCAAATTTAACCTTAGCTGATAAGTATGTCTTCCAATTTTGGGTGTGCACAAATAGGCCCATCAATTTGTATATAGTTGAACACGTAAATACAAATTCTGACGTGGTACTGATGTGTCACATAAATTTTGGAGGTGTCTAGATGACCATTTTGTGAGTTGGAGTGTTCAACTGACAAAGTAGAGAGAAGTTGAGGTATCTACTTGTGCACACCCAAAGTTGAAGGGTAGACTTAGCAACTGAGGTCAAATTTGAGGGCATGTTTATGTATTATGCCTAGATTATTATTTTATACTATTAGTGAATATTACTAATGTAATACTCCCTCTGTCCCAATTTATGTGGCACCATTTTCTTTTTGGTCTGTCCCAAACAGAATGTCACATTTCTATATTGAGAAACAATTTAACTTTATGAAATGATTTACAACCACATATTTATATAAGACTTGTTTTGAACCATACATTTTAAAAGTCTTCTTTTCTTTCTTAAACTTCGTACCCAGTCAAATGGTGTCACATAAATTGAGAAGGAGGGAGTAGTTGGTTAGTTATCTTTTTTACCAGATTACCAATTAATGATTATCAAGAGATTTACATGTAATGAGTTTAAGTTATTTACACCATCAGTATAGGAAATTTTTCATAATATCACGTCACCCAAAGAATATCTACAAATAAGTCCCTTAAAATATAGGATTGTAATCTTGAAAATATGACTTGTTACCTGCTTACAACATGTAAATGTTAGCCTGATCATAATGTAAAAATTCTTTATATGACAATGTGTATAACTGAACTGATCATGTGTAACCACCTTATAATTAACATGATCGTGTAAATATTTTTTACACTATCGCTACATATAACTTTAAACTCTAAATCATATTCCCATCATGAGACTCTATAAAAGACTAGAGAGCTTATCCATAAAGCATTAAGTAAAGCTCCAAGGAGAGTAAACACAAGGCAAAAATAATGGCTTTCAATTTTCAATTATTAGCCTCAATAGGGTACATTGAAATCTTTCTAGCAATGTTTTGCTTTTTTGTCTTGGCTTTTGGAGGCAAAGGGAATTTTGGGTGGAAATGGCCAATTCTTGGAGAGTTCCCGAGCCTTTTTCTCCATATAAACACAATCCACCAACACCTTACAGAATTATTTCCAAGAATTGGGCTTACTGCCTTGGTAAAAGGTCCTTTGTTTGCAAATATGGACATTTTAGGCACAGTGGATCCTACAAATGTGCACTATATCATGAGTTCAAATTTCCAAAATTTTCGAAAAGGGACAGAATTCAAGAAGATTTTTGATGTTTTGGGTGATGGCATTTTCAATGCTGACTTTGATTTGTGGAATAATCAAAGGAAAATTGCTAGATCATTGATCACTCATCATGAATTCCACAAGTTTTTAGTGAAAACAAGTTGGGACAAGGTAAAAAGTGGCCTTGTTCCGGTCCTCGAATTCATGGCTAAAGAAGGTAAAATTTTCGATTTACAAGACGTTTTTCAGAGATTCACGTTTGATACGACTTGTATATTAGTAACAGGGTTCGATCCTGGTTCCCTCTCTGTCGAACTTAACAATATTGCCTTCTTAAAAGCCATGAATGACGCCGGTGAGGTCATGCTCATACGCAATTTATTGCCACAATGTGTTTGGAAGTTGCAACAATGGCTTGGAATTGGGCCAGAAAGGAAACTACGCGATGCAAGGGAAGTCATTGACCAAGTTATAGGTAAGTATATATCGGTGAAACGCGAAGAATTGAGGGCTAGAGGAGAAAAATTGAAGAAAGAAGAGGAACATGAGGGTGTTGATTTATTAACATCATACATAGACAATGATGATGGAGAAACAAAAACAGGGCTAAAGTTTGATGACAAATTCTTGAGGGATACCATATTGAACTTTATGATTGCGGGGCGTGACACGACTAGCTCAGGACTTACTTGGTTCGTCTGGCTAGTTGTCACACACCCCGACATTGAGAAGAAAATACGGGAAGAACTTAAGGCAATCATCCCAGTGGGAGAAGGCGAAAAACATAGACTTTTCAAGGCGGATGAATTGAAAAATGCAATATATTTACATGCTGCATTATGCGAATCGTTAAGGCTATATCCCCCCGTTCCGTTTCAGCTAAAGACTCCACAAGAACCTGATATTCTCCCTAGCGGGCACCACGTTAATCCCAAGATGAGAGTGTTCATTATTTTGTATGCGATGGGGCGGATGGAATCTATATGGGGAAAAGATGCATCAGAATTCAAGCCAGAGAGATGGATTTCGAATAAGGGAACGGTTAAACATGAGCCATCTTACAAGTTCTTTTCTTTTAATGCAGGTCCAAGGACTTGCTTAGGGAAAGAAGTGTCTTTTACTCAAATGAAAGCTGTAACTGCTGCTGTAATTCATAATTACCATGCTGAAATGGTGAAAGGTCATGAAGTTTACCCTAATGTCTCTGTTATCCTCTATATGAAACATGGATTTAAAGTTAGGATTAAGAGGAGGTGGGAAAATTAGTACTTACTACTTAATATGATCTCCTCCTTTCATTTTTTTCTTTGTTAGTCTTTTAATCTGTATGTGGAAGGTATAATGATACATGTATTTCATTTTCAAATAATGTGAAGCACGTGGGATTACACCGGTATGTAATTGTTGTTGTTTCAGTCGCCTAAAAAGCAAAGAATAATAAACGTGTGTTCCCCATATAGTAATGTGCAGTTAATAATAGTACTATTGTTTTTCATCTCAATAATACTACGTAAATCACTTATGATACTTTGTCTCTGATCATAATTAAAAGTTTGTGCATCAAATATTAGGAGTTATCTAGGGGTGTCAATGATATGGTTTGATTGGTTATTTTAAAATATTATATCGTACTAATTTTTTCGATTACTCTATCGTATAGAATTAAAATTAGTCTTTTTCGGAATTGTCTCAATCATCTCGGTTTATGTTCGATGTCAGTGTGATTTGGTTAATTTTCGGTATTTTAATTTTAAACATCATGTAAACGTGCAATGTTATTAGGATGTCTCATTTGTTATGTAAATAATAGTAATAATCTTTAATATAACACATAATATATTAGATTAAGAGTATTATATGTTCGTTGAGTACTATTTTTACTGCAAGAGCTTGTATATATGCGATGCTCAAATAAAATTTGATTTACATGGCAGATGTTGGATTGTGCATTCTCAATACACTCATAACGATCACTGAGTTACTAATCGAAAATTTGCAGTTCAAAAGACATAAATTTTGAAAAGATATATAACATGTAGCTAGATTTTTCAAAGAAAGTGTAAACTTTATAAAATATATATATCAGAAAGATATAAAGGGGAAAAGAAAAACAGAGAATAGGTTAACCCCTAAAAGTTTTATATCTAAATTATTGAAATTATTTATAATCACAGAAACATCTTTTTTTTATTCACACAAACATCTATTTCTCAATAAAGACTATAAATTTTTTAAAAAATCTTAAATTCTATGCTCAATCAACATCGTCATTCGTCACAATAAAACGAGCGTGAGAGTAATTGATTTAGATCTCAAAGCAATGACCTTTAATAGCAAACTATCAAAGTGTTGTATTATATCTGAAAGTAGTATTATAACACCTAGAATATACGTCAAGCAACCGAAAGAACAAGAAATATAGTATTCCAAAGGCTTGACTAATTGCCTTTGGTCAGATTACTGATTAATAATTATTAAGAAATTTATCCGTACCAACCCAACTGTTCATTACCAACAATAATATTAAGATTTAAATTGTTCATATTAAAATAAGACGAGAGAGTACATTGGGATGTTGTCATATGAGATGTGGCGCCAGTATCTATGTACCAACTATCATCTGGAACGTTGAGAGACATCGTGTTCATAGCCGCCTCAATATCCGTTGGTGCGTAGGTTGAGAAACATGTGTATTGTATGCCTGATGTGGACGTGCACCGAGGATGTCGGGTTGCGGCTGGAGGTTGGGCTCAGGAGGACGTCAGGTAGGGGCACGGTGGAGCAGCCCAAGCTAGTTGGGCCCACGCAGCCCATGGTGGGTAGGCTGCCCACAGCGGAGGCTACTACCACTGTTTCGGGCGGCGGGGACTGCCCTCTGCCGCCACTGCTACTATTGCCGGCTCGGCCACCGCGTCTGTCGGAATTTCGCCCTTTGTTGTTATTCCGGGATTGTGAACCACATTTTTTATCGTTGGCTTGTCGGTGGTGCGGGGCAGAGACCGAGCCCTTCAGATCGGCAGGTGTGCCGCCGGTGGTCACGAGGGCAGCGTCGGCGGTGCTTGCATTGGCCGCGGCCCGTTTGGTTTTTTGAGTTTCTTCAAGGATGAGTATCGAACGGACCTCATAGAATGGAGGCAATGGCGTACTTTGTTGGAGGATGGTAGCGACGCCGTCATAAGTTTCATTCAAACCCGCAATGAATTGCATCACCAATCATTGATTGGTGACCGGTGCACCGACGTTAGAGAGTTAATCGGCAATCATCTTAAGTTCTTAACAATAGGCCGATGCATTAGAAAAATCATCCTGCTAAATGTCCTTGAATTGATTTTCCAAATACAAGGCACATTGTGTTTTGTTATCGTGAAAGATGATTTCCAATCGCTCCAAAGTTTGTTATGCAGTAGCGTCGGTTTCAATGATTGTATGCAATAGATCTTTCGAGATTGTGCCGTAGATCCATTGTAGAACAACCACATCTAAACGTGATCAAAGTTCGTCATCATGTTTCTCCAGGGGTTCGGTAGTGGGCTTTGATTTCGGAGGGATGATGTGATCGATGACTTTGTATACACGACAATGGATCTTAAACAATTCTGCCCAAGAGGAATAGTGAACTTTTTTCATCTCAAGAGTTATGGGAATGAAATTCTTGATGTTGTTGACTGCAAGAGCAGGATGAAATTTAGGTTGTTCATCCATTGAAAATTGGGGAAGAAGAGGGGAGGAGGTTTTCCGAGAAGTAGAAGAAAAGAGAGAGGGAGGACGGCGGATGGGAGAGCGGCAGAGAGGTGGGGAATGACTAGGGGAGGAAAATATTAGGGTTTGACTTCTGATACCATAAAGGAATATGTTCTCTGACTTTCATTGATTATTGTGTACAATACATATAGTGTTACATAATTATTTACATGGCTACAAACTAGGTAACTGATCTTCCTAATTATAATCGAAATATAAATTTACCTAATATAAAAGATATACAATGATACGAAAATATTCTATCAATTACTTAATAAGTGATCTAATTGTGCATACAATTTTTACACCATCAATATATGCATATATAACTTAAACTCGCATCATATTCTCATCACGAGATCCTATAAAAAAAATGTAAAAGCTTATTCACACGAATATTTACATCAAATCATAACAATTTGTCCAGATTAAGTAATTTCATGAAGTGTGAAATATATTAATTAACTATAGTTAAGTGAGAGAAGTTCATATGTATTTATATGTCACACGTCTATTAATTTGATGTAAATAAAATAGTTTCTTAGATCATACTATTGAGTCAAAATTGTAAAAAAAAAATAATAATCTAGAACTCCACTATTTACGCTAAAATAATTTATTTGGCTAACAATGATGAAAATTTAGTTAAATCTACTACAAATTTATCCTGCAAGAAAAGAAAAGAAATATACCGTTAAAATAAATAGTCAATTGTATCTATGAATATAAAACAATTGTGTGTATGTAAGAGCTACACATTATGAACTTCATTGTTTTTTATTAGACTAAAACTAATAAAAATTATAAGCACGCATTTTCTTTTTACAGATTTTGATCAGAAAAGAAAAAAACACACATTTCAATAAATAGAGAGAAACAAAAATAAAGACACAATTGCAACTACATAATTTTGGCAATACCTCTTATTTGGCAAAAAGTAATGGCGCTCCAGGCAAAAATAAAATTCCAATATGATCGAAAATAAAAATATACAGTTAAAATAAATAATCATTACATTTAAAGAAAAAATAACAAGGCATACAAAAAATACACATTTCCCTTCTTCACCTTTTCCTTCTCTTCCATTTTTGCTTTTGGTTCTGGCTGAATTTTGGCGTTGTGCTAGCTTAGTAGCAGGCCTTTTCTTGTGGCCTCCCTCTTTTCTTCTTCAATGGCTCTTGAGAAATTCATGTTCACATTTTGTGTCAACCCGGGGCTCAGGGGCGGAGCTATGCTTTCGGTTACATCCGGTCTAATCCAATAGCTTTGATTCATATATTATATTTGTCTTCAAAAATTTATTAAATGTATATAAATTATTGTTTTGATTTGAGAGGTGGTGTCAAAATCTTTAGTTTATGGGCTCTCGATCATAATTTTGTTTGCTTACTGAATTCTAAATATAGTAATATATATTAAATAAATTCTTTAATACAAATACATAATTTGAGTCGAAACTATTGGGTCTCTGCCTAACCTATAGGTAGCACGGTGATCCGCCTCTGCCGGCACTTGCATCATCAACGTCACCTGCACCATCGCCTGCTGCATCTTCAGAATCCTCTGCCAACAGATACAGCAGATACAGTAGGGGCAACCGATAAAGTATAGCGATCTTGTCCACTTTCTATCTTCTTCATTGTAATATTTCAAGAGCCTTCTGTCTTCTTATTTTCCATGATAACATTTTCTGGAAATAATAGATTTAAGAAAAAGTTTGTTGATGAAATTACTCGAGAAATGGATGAATTTGAAGAGATCTCGCCATCAACGATTAACATGACTTTTATATTCAAATTTAGAACAAAATATATATAAACATTTTTGGATCCAGTTTAGGGACCCCAATTTGATGTCTCAACCAGTTCCATTTTATCTCATATATATACGCCAACACATCTAGGTTGCCTTAGAATGGTATAATTGAGTTTCCAAAGGAAATAATAGTAACACAACAAATATCTTTCCATCCTGATGTCTGATGGATAGAGATGACAAACGGGGCTGGGCGGGGCGGTTGCGGAGAAAATCCGCGCAAATTTGTGAAAATTCCAACTCGCCCCACCCAGCCTCGCATAGCAAAAATTTATGTTTAAAATAAGTTTAAACCCACATAAATCTGCATAGACCCGCAACCCGCACCACACCACATTGGTTTAAGAAAATTACTTCAACCCGCCCCGCATAACCTTAATATCCGCCCGCCCGTTGCCATCCCTATTGATGGATGTTATGGTAAGAGAATTAATGATTTATTATATTTAAGATATTTTAAGTAAATTGACATGTTTGAATTTGGAATTTGCCACATGCATAAAAATATCTAAAACTAATAAGTTTAACTACTTGGATAGTAAGTGTTTTAAGTGTAGTTAATTATTACCAAACATTGGATGACAACTCACAAATTTGAATATAATTAGGTTAATGAAATGAATTATATACCAAAATATTACAAGTTTAGGAAAACCAAGATCATTAATTCTTGATATACATTGTGGTATTCTGTTATTACATTATTTAGTTGATATGTAGTGAATTTGTGAATGATTATATTATATCCTTATACGGTATTGTTAAGAGTCTCACATCGTTAATAGAATTGGAACATTGACACCTTATATGGATTTGGACAATGCTCACCCTACAAGCTAGCTTTTGGGGTTGAGTCAGGCCCAAGATCCATTCTTTACATGATATTAGAGTCAGGCCCAATCCAATTCTATGTTCACCAATGTTGGATCCCCAAATTATGTCATCCACGCTCCAGTTAACGGGGTCTGGGCGTGCGGGGAGTGTTAAGAGTCCCACATCGGTAATGGAATGGAAACATGGACTCCTTATATGGACTTGAACAATACTCACCCTACGAACTAGCTTTTGGGGTTAGTTAGACTCAAGATCCATTCTTTATCGGTAGCAATGCAAAATAAGAAAAATAATAAATGATTAACTTAGTCAATCAATGAAAGATTTCATAGCATATAGTAATAGCTTAACTGTCTAAAATGAATTATGGTATTGTGTTATCATTACATTATTTTGTTGATATGTAGTGAATTTGTGAATGATTATATTTTATTCTTCTATGGTAACAATGCAAAATAAGAAAAATAATAAATAAATAACTCAGTCAATCAATGAAAGATTTCATAGCATATAGGAGTAATATATTAACTGTATAAAATGAAATATGGAAGGTTATTGAATATATTAATTTATGCAATGAAGTCTTGGATTTACCAACAAAAAAAAAAGAGTATATTAACCCAGCGGAATAAAAGATTCATACATTTGATACAAATTAGTTGATTATTACTTATAGCTTGTTTAACCAAACTTTCAAAAAAAAAAAATTATCAGAAACATATTCCTAAAAAGTAGTTTTGAAGAGTAGTCATTTGTGTTTGACTTATCAATTTTAAAAATATTTTTATCAATATTAAAGTAATAATTTATATTTGATCAAGCTTTCAAAAAGTAATTACGGGAGAATTTGCTTCTTCAACTTCTTCTAATATATACTCTAAAGCAACTTTCTTTCAAAAAACTATTGGCTAAACATCTTCGCTTAAATAAGAATTTTGACCTTTCAAAAACATGATCAAACATGCTATTATCACGTGAATACATTGCATAGGTCAAATGTTTGCCATAACATCGTATCTTGTTTATGTATTATTAGTTCAATCCTCCAAATTTGACACTCCTAATTTATTTGAAGAAATTGCACGATTTTCCCTTCAAATGGGTGATCTTTAATTTTTGCTCGTCAAATTGAGCCGGTCTTTATTTTTTCTCCTTAGCAACAAAACCTATGTTTAGCAGGACATAAGCAGAGGCAGACCTAAAATTTAAACTCTATGGTTCAATCTTATAAAGTTGAGCATTGAACTATTATATTTTTAAAGTTAAGGGTTCATATCTACTATTTATTATAATTTTAGTAAATTTATACACCGCATCGAAAGCTTGGGGTTCAATTGACCCCAGTTATAGTGCTACATCTGCCTCTGGACATAAGTTCTTTAAAAATTGAAATCACATGGGACATAACTTGTGAAATATTATGACGCGAAAATATAAATTTATGCGTAAAAAAGTTTGTTTGTCATGACTCATGAGGGACAAAATTAAAGACCAACACAAATAGTGGAAAAGTGCAAATGACCCACTTATTTTCTTTTTTGCAGGCTGATGGGCCTCCAGGCTCCATCCAAAGAAAGCCCTCTTCGACTCATTCTAAGAAAATCCCATCTATAGCAACATAGGGGTGAGCGGGTCCGGGTACCCTAACATTTTTTAACTATCCGGACCCTACCCGGTAAAAGATCGGTTCCTAAATTTACTACCCGGAACCTACCCGTAGCAATCATTACCCGGAACCAACCCGGACCCGCAAGGTCCGGGTAGGTTCCCGGGTACCCTGTAAATAAAAAACACAAATTAAGCAACAATTTTTAAGCATATGAGAATAAAAAAGAGTTCTAAAATAATTTCATCAAGTAGTTTTTTAGCCTGCAATCGGAGTTTTTAGTACCCTTATAAGAAGTTTTAGAAAACTTATTCATTGTAGAAAATCTAATTCTGTTACCAAAACCTAAAATTGCAAGTCAAATTTGACACTCAATTAATTGAACGTGTTGATTTCAAAATAAATTTGAAAATATCTGAATTAAACTTATTTTTGTGTTCATAAGCTCTTCGATACAAAAGAAAAGCGTTATTATACTAGTAAATCTCTAAATTTCATCTTCACAACTACAAAAATATACACAAATTTTAAAAATAGATTTACATTTCAAATAAAAAAGTAATACAAATTGAAGATGAGTATACTTTGAAATAGAAACGAAGCATATGATATTAAAAAGAAATTGAAGAGTTAGATATGAACCCATATGCATTTTAGGAATGACGTGAACACAACCAAAAGAGAGAAAGAGGCAAAGGTGAAGCTTCAATGACGACAACGATGAAAGTACCTGAGAGAAAGCTTCAACAACGACGACGATGAAGCTCGGTGGTGTAGCTAAAACGCCATTGTTATTGAGAGAGTTTTGGGGTGGGGAAAATCAGTAATGCTGCGTGCAACAAATAATTTTGGAGAAAGTTAAAAGTGGTCCAAATGTTAAAAAAAAAAATTTAATATTTTATAGGTTCCGGGTATCGGTTCCCGGTCCGGGTACCCTGTCTCTATTTGCCGGAACCGGAACCGGACCCGACATTGATCGGTTCCTAATTTTACTATCCGGACCCTACCCGTTATTATAATTTATCTACCCGGAACCTACCCGTTAGTGTCGGTTCCGGTCGGATATCTGGGTACCCTGTACCCGTGCTCACCCCTATAGCAACAGCTATAGGCCCAAATTCCTTGATGTCGGTTTTACGGGTTAATTGACGGTTAGCCCTTCAAATGGTCTTTAATTTTTGCCATTCAAAGGGGCATAAGTTCTTTAAAGGATGTAGCATAAGTTATATCGGATTTTTTAAAGAACTTATATTCCAATAAGCATCAGTTCTATTTGAGAGACAAAAATTAAAGACCAACACAAAGTAGGGGAAAAAGTGCAAACGACCCATTTTTACGCTCTTAGTTATTTGGCTCAAGCTTATTATAAAAATTGATCATGTTTTCAGCCCTTATTCGAGTTAGCCTATATTGTATATAATTTGAAAAGTAAGTCACTTTTCTATTTTTCTTCTTCAACTTAGCTGCCTCTTGATTGTTTAGTCGACAAATTCACCTTGTTATTGTGGTTGAAGCTCAAAATCGTGGTTGGAGTACTGATTTTATAAGATTTAATTGTTGCAATCAAATTAGAAAAGTAATTCACCATTATCGAATACGCGTGAAGAAGTGAGTTCGAATTTTGAATTTGATTTTTATGAGAAATTTGAAATAGCTATTATTTAGACTTGTTGGAAATAGCATAAAGAGATTATCTACAAAAATAGTGAGTTTCAGAGTAGATTAAGAATGTGATCGGTAACACATATTACACTGTATACTATATGTGATTTTTTGTCTTTAAATATTTCATTTTCTGATAATTTAGTTTAATTTTTCTTTCTTGTCTTAGAATAGTTGAAATTTAGTTTTGACAAATTCAACTTTTACGACTAGATGTAAGATTTTTTTTCCAGCAAATATACTTACACTAAAAAGAATTTATATTAATCCTTAAAAATTGTGATAGAATAGGTAGTGCGTGCAAGTAATATTGTCATGATTCTTTTGCTGAAGAAAACGTGTCGAAAAGAGTCACAGCTAGCATTGAGCCTTGTAAATGTCATTGCCAGTGCAGCAAGAAAAGGAAACCAGAATGCCTTAGGATCACATGCGAGTTGGTAAGTGACAAGGTGATTGGGGTACAATTACTCCGACGTTGCGGGTTAGAATCCGTATGGTGACAGTCTTTGCTGAAATATTGCAAGAGCTGTTGCTGGGTTCGTGTCCCGTTGGTCATCTCCCTTGCAGGGTTGCCACTCGCACATATCCCTCGATTTACATCCACCTGGCCAAGGGGCCTCTGGTACAGGTGGGGGGGTTTCGCCTTCGGGACTTTCCCCTTCACAAAGAAAAGGAAACCAGAAGGAAAAAAAAAGTATATTACCTCGGATAATTTTTATTTGTCACGTTCACTTTTTGAGAATCAAATTATATAAATTTTAATTAATATTTTAAAATATATTTTTATTATATTAATATGAGAAGAATTACAATTTATATTCATCCGTCTCAATTTATATGAGGTTGACAAGTTTTGAGAGTTAAACAACTTTTTTTTACTCAATTTCAAACATAGATTTTTTGAGTATTTTATAATAAATTTATATCTTTGAAAATTACATAAAAAATACTATAAGTCTGCATAACTAATAATTCACAATATATAAAAAGAGTTGCAAAAAATCGTAGTCAAAGAAAGAACTGTTTGACTTTCCAAACTAGTCAATCCTCCTATAAATTGGAACGAATGGGGTAATATTTTTCATATAGATTTTGAACATATAAATTTTTATTTCATTAAATTAATCTAATTTAATTTAGCGTCGAAGATTAATGAAATCGCACTACAAGAAAGTATAGAATTGACAACAAAACTTTAGCAACAATAAATATATTGTTGCTAAAAACGTAAATGACAATAAAAAATTAATATATTATTATTAAAAAATGTAAACGGCAACAAAAGAAATAACATTTATCCGAAAACTTTTCGCATCGATAGTTTTTACAACGACATACAACAATTTTTATTATTGCGAAAAATATTTTTAACAATAACATCTAACATTGGATAACAAAAAATGTGGTTGATAAATTTCTTTCTTATAATAATAGTAATGTCGTTCCACAGTTTTCTTTTTTGTGATTAGCTCAGTCTGCTTATTTTCCTGTCCTTGTCGGACTAACTTTTTTATTTTAACTCACATGTGTTATTTTTTGTTGGTATTGATGTTTGTCATTATCCTGGATATGGCAATGCAGTTGCAGCTTCTTTTTCTGCACTGGGTTACAATAATAGGTACTGCCTCTCTCCTATTTTATACGAATTTCTTTGACTTGACACATAATTTAAAAAATAAAGAAGACTTTGAATTTTATGATCTAAAATAAGTCAATGATATTTGTGTGGTATAGATTATCTTGTTAAACGTAAAATGTAAAGTTTAATCGTTAAATAAAAAAATGTGTCATTCTTTTTTGTACGGACTAAAAAGGAAAGTGTCGTATAAATGAGAGTAATTAAATGAGTATTGAGGAACAAATTTTGGTAGATGTAAGATTGAAATAGTGCAGCCTTCCAATTTCTCAAAGAGATTATTTTAACATCCATCTTCGTGTCTTAACCAAAATTCTCGGGTTCGTGCTCTAGGAATGAAAAAAATCTCGGTAGGGCGTGCTTCCCCTTTTAATGAGCCTTACTCGATATGAATTCAACCAAACCTTGACTCATTCCTTGATGTCTCACAAAAGAAAGGAACTCGTATGATGGACTAAATAATCAGTAATCACGATTTGCTGGGAGATTTCAATTCAGCAAAATTCGTTCAAATTTTTACTGGACTGGTTGATGAACTAATGAATGCATGTTAAGAATTGAATAACAATGCGTTGAACTCTGCATCATATTTTTTCAGTATGATGCTCTTAGTAGTTGTTTCGACCCTCTTATTCTTATGAAAAAACTCTGTATATTTTGTATTCCTAATTTGTACCCGAGGGAGATGTTCCTGTTCTTCTCAAGTAACCTGTTATAGTTATGGAAATTTTCTTTACAGTGTCAATATTTGTACCTACTTTCATTAGTCACATTTATGCATATATGAAACTTTGGTTCTCTATTTGAGCAAAGGAACTTGTTAATTTAGGCTATAGTGGATGTGGATGTAGTAGTAATGAAAAGGGAAAAGGAAATTTTGATACATTGGTGAAGGCTAAAACTGAAATTAGGTACGAACTTATCGCTTAATTGCTTGTATCTAACTGAATTTTCTAATAATCCATCTCTAAAAAGGATTGGCGACGAATTTTGCTGTCTAGCTACAAAATTTGTTTGTCACTAATTCTTATTTCTATTGTTGAATAAAGCCTGACGGACACTGTCTCTACCGAGCTGTTGAGAATCAGTTAGTGCTTCACTCTGGAGGTTCATCGCCTTTTACATATCAACTACAACAGATGGTTGTAGCTTATATGAGGAAGCACACGACCGGCTTTCTCCCATTTTTTCTCTCCGAGGACATGACTGAAGGAGAATCGGACAAGGGCACTAGCCCTTGTAATTGAAGTATAATGCTATCGCACCACTGGCATGTATTTGGGCTTGGCGAGCATTATAACTCGGTTGTCCCAAATTCATCCTGAGTGATGTTGTTTTCAACATAATACTACTTAATGCTACTTAACGCTGCTCAACGGTACTTGTGTTATTTACAATCCCTTTTTTATTAAAAAAAAGTTACACGCTTAGGAGTCGTTTGTGTTAAATATACACAATATACACATGTATACACACAATATACATGTGTATATTGTGTATACTTGTCACGGATTTGGACTGATTTGCTCTCGTTTTAT
This sequence comes from Anisodus acutangulus, assembly GCA_029783415.1. Taxonomy (NCBI): domain Eukaryota; kingdom Viridiplantae; phylum Streptophyta; class Magnoliopsida; order Solanales; family Solanaceae; genus Anisodus; species Anisodus acutangulus. The sequence continues at coordinate 58,977,336 of CM056492.1, read as the reverse complement.
TTGGACTGATTTGCTCTCGGTTTGTGGACTGATTTGTACCAAGTAATTTATGGTAAATATTTAGTATCCTAGTTTAGATAATGTTGTAATATAATTAGTAGTGTATTACCATAAGTATATAGAATAAGGTTTTAGGAATAGAATAGGAATAAGATTCTCCTATTTTGTAACTTGTATATATAGTCTTTCAAGTAATGAAAATAAATATATTAATCTTGGTATAAATTTTGAGATTTTATTAATCCCCTGTTTGGTTATCGAGATAAGTATATTGTTGTTGTCAGCGGGTGTGCCGCAATTGCGATGCCCTACTCGCAAATGCGAACAACAAGCCTATGTTGAATTCCGCAAATGCGAAGGGTCCATGACTGGTCAACCTTCGCAAATGCGACGACTAGAACCATTATTGCGAGGGGTTAGTTCTCCGCAATTGCGAAGGTCACTTAGTCCACAATTGCGAAGAAAGTGCCGCAATTGTAATGGAACCCTGGTATAAAAACAACAGTTCTTTGAAAATCAAATTTGTTTTTACAAAATTTGGGAGAGTTAAGCTACGGCATTACGTCCTTTTTGGAGGGTAATCATCACAGAACTTTGAGCTAATAATTCCAAAATCTTATTTATGTATGAGATTAAACATGGATTCAAGGATCGTAACTAAGGATCGCAAGTGCTCTAAGATGAGTTTAACCCTAAAAGTTAATTCCCAATGATAATTTCATTGATTTAACCAAGTATATTGGATCAAGATTAGATTTTAATTACATACTTGAATTTCTTATTTAATTGGTAACATGTCCATGTAATTTATCTTGGATTTTGACTCGTTGACCTGGTGAGCGATTTTAAGTTGACCAATGATTGACTTTAACCCGGAAGTATCCTAAAATTATGAGATAAATCAAGACAAACACAGTATACAATGTGGAGAATAATTTGAGGAATCTACAAAAGAGTAAACACAACTCGTTCCCAAAAAGGAAATTAATTTAAATAGTCTCTGTTTCTTTGAGTGAAGAAGCAGATTGTGTGTCTGTGTAAAATCTAATAAATATCTTTATTAGAAGGGAATGCATCTTCATGAACTTTTCTTGAGCATCATTTTTTGTTCTTGTTCTCTTTTGGAAAGGGGAAAATGCTACTTGTATAAAGGATAGCACATTTTTAAGAGCATAAAGGCATATTGCTTTAGAGACGCCATGACTCCAAGTTGTCAAAATTGTCATCACTTATGCATATTAACGAATGTCTCCGTTTTAAATTATGTGATATAGTCTTAATCAATAATGATCATTGACCAATTTTTTAAAAATATAGATTTTTAAAATTTATAATCTTAAACAAACATAATATTTATGTAATTACTTCAAATATAGAAATGTATCATTATTTTTAAGACAAACGATATAGAAATGTGTCAAATTTATTCTTGAGCTAGGTAGAATGGTACATTATTTCAACTTAGCTCATGAACTATTGTGCAAATTCACCCTCTCGTTAAAAAATTATAATTTAATTGCGAAACACGTGGCATCATACCTCTTGCCTTGTGAAAATAAGGGCAAGTGTAATTCATTTTAGTAACTGTGACTGTGAGACCTCATATTAGACTCTAGCTATAAACCGATGGTAAATTTATATTATTTCACCTAAGTTAGGGGTAAATTTACTCTTTTGCCCATTAAAAATGATTCATATAAAATAGTTGGAGGAGTTAGTAATATATGGCCTTTCGAGGTAGCATACCATTTTATTTATTTATTTATTTATTTATTTAAATCACTTTAATTTTCTCCGTGAGAATCACTTGATGATAAGGATGGTCCAGTACGGTTTCCCCTTTTTTTTTGTCCTGTGATATCACTTTTTGTACTTTGTAATAGTACAAAATTATAAAGTACTTGTTCAATCCAGCTAGACCAATTTGTAGATTGAAGTGCAGAATCAGAATCATCTGATTCCTCTTTATCTGAGTAACACTATTATTCCTCTTCTCATTGTACGATTTACATGGACCTCATTTCAACATGCATCAATTTTATTTTGTGATTCGTATAACCAATATTATTTATGTGAATCTAGTTTATTATTTAACGAGTGTGATAAAATATTATAAGAATGGCCTCATTTTTCAATGTAACACTGGAAGGATATTCGATAATAAATAATTTAAACTTTTCTGCTCTAAAAACGGCTTTGTTTTTTCATTTTTTCTGTCCCCATACCTCTCCATAAATGAAAAAGTCGAAAGAAAAATTAGAACCATAAACAACTTAGTTTGTGCCCTCCTCGCTCACGCCGAAACCAATTCCCAGGGTGTGACGGGCGGCTATCTCTTGAACATTCTCTCAAACACAAGTCTCCCACTCAAGTTTTCTATCATCGGGATCCTTCCTATAAGCATTTACGAACTTTCGAATGTCTATGTTACTCCTTCATCCCTCCACTCAAATCAACAAGCTGCAACCTCGGTACACCTCGTGTGTCTTTCTTGGTTACCCACCCAATCATCGCGGTTACAACTTTTACGACTTGTCCAGCCGAAAAAATAATCGTTTCTAAGCATGTCATATTCGATGAGTCTCAATTCCCCTTTGCCAAACTGCATTTTCCACCTCCGAATTTCTATGACTTCTTAAATGATGGCCTCAATCCCCTACGAATTCATCACTTGCAAAATCAGTAGCTCTCGTCACCAGCTACCGACCCAATTCCCGTCGTCTTGAGCCGGATAGCCCACCCAGCTCCGCTACGGGAGCCTCGGAACAACCCCTCTTGGCTGTCCGACGCTATTGCCGCCTCTCAGCCAACACCTCCGCCCCCTCTTCACGATCACGTTGCCTCATCTCGACCAGCGTTCCCGCCCTGCCTTACCGATCCATATCCACAGCCTGCCCAACCACTTGTCATCTACCGCTCTGCGGCACCGTTACAAACGATGGAAACCCGTGCTATGCACGACATTTCCAAACTCAAACAACAATTTAATTTATCGTTTTCGGTTGCCCCTTCCCCTCTTCCTCGCAATGCGAAATATACCTTGTTCAATCCTAATTGGAAATCTACCATGATTGATGAATATAATGCTCTTATTGAAAATAAGATGTGGGATCTAGTACCTCATCCTCCTGATGCTAATGTTATTCGTTCTATGTGGACTTTTCTGTATAAAAAGAAATCTGATGGTTCTTTTAAGAGGCACAAGGTCCGTCTTGTAGGTGATGGAAGGTCTTAACAGGTGGGAGTGGATTGTGATGAAACTTTCAGTCCGGTGGTGAAACCGTCAACTATTCGGATCGTTCTCAATATTAATTTGTCCAAAACATGGCATATTCATCAACTTGATGTCAAAAATACTTTCTAGGGATCTTCATGAAACTGTTTATATGTATCAACCTGTGAGATTCAAGAATCCAGTTCATCCAGATTATGTGTGTCCTTTGAAGAAATCGCTCTATGGACTGAAACAGGCTCCTTGTGCATAGTACCAACGGTTTGCTGACTTTGTATCCTCTATTGGTTTTTTACATAGAAAATCTGATCACTCACGTTTCATCTATAGCAAGGGTAATGACATGGTATACATTCTGTTATATGTTGATAATATCACCCTAACTACATCTTCTGATGCACTTCGCCGATTCATTATGTCACTCATTGCCTCTAAGTTTGCTATGAAGGATTTGGGCCCCCTCAACTATTTTTTGGGCATTGCTGTTATGAGACATGCATGTGGTTTATTTCTTTGTCAAAGTAAATACGCCGAAGAGATTGTTAACCGAGCAGGCATGACATCTTGCAAACCGGTCCACACACCAGTGGACACTAATTCCAAACTCAGTTCATCTTTGAGTTCTTTGTATGTCGACCTGACCCACTATCGCAGTCTAGCAGGTGCATTGCAATATCTCACTTTCATGAGACCCGATATATCATATGTCGTGCAACAAATATGCTTACATATGCACAGCCCGACGGATGAACATATGAATGAACTCAAATGTATTTTGCGATATGTCAAAGGTACTCTTCACTTCGGCTTACACATGTACAAATCTTCATTATCTGGTCTCACCTCTTATTCTAATGCTGACTAGGGTGGATGTCCGGACACTCTTCGATCTACATTGAGTTACTGTGTATTCCTTGGAGATAACTTGTTTTCCTATCTCGATCCAGTACCGAAGCCAAGTACAGAGGAGTAGCGAATGTTGTCTCTGAGTCTTATTGAATACACAACCTTCTGCTGGAACTTCACTGCCCAATTCGCAAGGCTACATTGGTCTACTGCGATAATGTAAGTGCGATATATCTTTCCAGCAATCCCGTACAACATCAACGCACTAAACACGTTGAAATGAATATTCACTTTGTAAGTGAGAAAGTTGCTCGTGGACAAGTTCGTGTCCTTCATGATCCTTTCCGGTATTAGATTGCTGACATATTTACTAAAGGACTTCCGCGCATACTCTTTGATGATTTCCGAGCCAGTCTCAGTGGAGGAGAACCTCCCGCTTCAACTGCGGGGGTGTGATAGAATATTACAAGAATATTCTTGTATCTTGTATATCTTGTATATCTTTTATATTTGTTAAATTTATATTTCGATTGTAATTAAGAAGATTAGCTACCAATTTTGTAGCTATATAAATAATCATGTACCACTATATATTGTACACAATAATAATCAATGAAAAGTAACGAAACATATTTCTTTAGAGTGAACTCATGGGTCCCACAAACTTATTCTTAAATATAAAACAGAAAAGACAATATTAAAATCTACTTTTTCCTTATTAGGATTCATACCTATAAGGAAATTAAAATTTAAATATCTCCAATCGGCTATTGACGGCATAGTTAATTTGCTGCAAGCTCTTTAAGGATGTAAACACTTGCTTTCATTATAAATTTTACTATGCAAAAGAACACGTAAAGATTATTTGTCCGTATAAGGTATTTCTTTTAAAAAAAAAAGTTTCAATTTTCCAAAAGCATGGTCTTAGTTTTATCCTCTAGAAAAGAGAATCGGATTATCAGTTACTTTATCATTTTTTTTTCATCTATATAGAAATTAAATATGATCTTACTTGAGTAAAATAATACAATATTTATATGATCACGAATCATCACTAGCTAAACGTTATGACAACAGAATATACCTTAAAAGTTTTACAAAATGCTTAGCAAAATAAGAAAAATAGTTTTGCAAATGTAAAATTACTCATGCTTTTAAATTAGATTGGATCCTAAATATGCAAGAACTTCAATTAAAAATTATAATAAAAGCAAGGGAAACCTTGCAGCAACTAAAAGTTCCAACACAAACGGATTTGTTAGTATGGAGATCTTTAAATGTTAATTTCCTTATAGCTATGCATCCTTATACGGAAAAAATTAGATTTTAATATTGTCTTTTCTATTTTACATTTAGGAACAAGTTTGTGGGATCCATAGTCCACTTGTTAAATAATAAACTAGACTTACATAAGTAATGTTGGTTATGTGACTGACAAAATGAAATTTCTCCGCTATGAGGATATGACAGAATGCTTACCTTTTACCAATAAAAAATCAATGCCAACATGTTATTTTCATCAAAAAAGAAAAAAGAATAAAATTTCAAAGACAAATTAAAAACCACTTTGCTGGCGAGGGTAAGAAAACAATGTTTTACCAAGAAAAATGAAAAAAAACTCCCACTTAAACTTGTTACCGAAAATATTCTTCCAATTTTTTTTCTGATTGGATTTGTTCAGAAAATAAATCTTGAATTTAATTCAATTTCAAAAATTAGGATTGTCCCAAAACATTATAAGGAAAAAACATTCATCCTTCAAAATAATGGGATGCTCCCCTCCATTTCCTCCCGTTGGCTATTAAAATTCTTACACGTGTCCCTTAAACAACACAGATCTGGCCATTTATTTGTTTAAGGGACACGTGTAAGAATTTTAATAGCCAACGGAAGTAAATGGAGGGATCACCTACTGGAGGGCGTCGGATCCCAAATAATGTTGAACAATCTAAATCTCACTATATGCGGTAGTTACTGTTTACTTTTTCGGATTGTGCTTTCATGACTTATTCGCTTTTGATATCAGCATTTTCATATTGCTTTACATTTTTTTGATAGGGTCTGACTGTTTCTCCTACTTTGCTCTTGCTTTGCTTCTGCTTTGCTTGTGCTTATGCTTTATCTTGAGCCGAGGGTCTCTCGGAAACAACCGCTCCATCTACCAATATAGAGGTAAGGTATGCGTACACTCTACCCTCCCAGACCCCATATTATGGGATTTCACTGGATATGTTGTTGTTGTGATCCAACTCTCACCACACACCCAAGTTTGGGCAAATATATATATGGATGTGACTAACATAACGTGGGGATTCTACATGGAGTAAATCAAGGATGGACATGGGTATCTTAGCAAAGTCATATCTAGAATTTAAAGTTTATTGGTTCCTATAGCGATGTCAGATTAATACTACAATGATAATTGCGTTTAGAGTCACATATTTATAGATATTAAGTTCATTTTTAGCATGTATATAGAGTAAAGGACAAAAGCTATTAAGTTCACGTGGACTCATAAGCGGATATTTAAATTCGCCTCTGGGTCATACAACTCATCTGACCAATGCGGGACACGATCTTATTGTGTGACATAATTTGCAAAGAGAGGAATTTAGGAGCATAGAAACCAAGCGAGGTTAAAGTACTATATACTTTAATATATTGTCTCTGTTTTTGGTAATTGCAAATTTAACATTTAACTTAAGAACTAAAATAAAAGCAAATAAAGAATATGGCCTTTCGAAGTAGTAACCAATTACCCTCTCTTCTTGTTTGAGGCCGTTTTCTCTTTGTGAGAATAATTGATGATGATAAGAATAAACAGTGCAGTACCTTTTTTACTGTTGGTTACAAAGGTGCAGAAAATAAAAATTACAAATAACTGCTAAAACTTACAAGAACTAAAAATATAATTCAACAATAAAACTGAAATTACAAAGATGTTGAACAAGAAACTGGAACTGTTTTTGTGTATGCTGAATGGAGTGTGGCACTTTTTCTTTAAGACAATATTGCCCCGTATGTATCCTTTATACGTCCTGGACAATTGTCTCTCAAGATAAAACAGCAATGGAACAATTGAGCAAAGGAAACTCAAGTGCTACCGTAAAGAATTTTGAGTAACGAAATGATGCTTGGAAAATTGTAGGAAGAAGAATTCTGTTTTCTGTTTTTCGTCTAGTGTTAAGTGTGCTCAACAATGGGGGTCTTTATATAGTAGAAGAAGGGGCTGATGAACTGCCTCCATAAGTGTCATTACTGACCAAGTAATGGCCATTATGGAGGTAGTAATACCACCAAAATAAATGGTGAAGATGTGCAACGGATTGGCCATTATAGGAGGAGTAATTCAGCCAAAATAAATTGCTGAATTGAGTGCTGTGGCGTTTCTGATCTCTCTGCCCAAATCTGACTTTACCAAACTGTACATATGAAATAATTCTGGTCCAAATTGTACATATGAAACTTCTGGGATCAAACTGTACATCTGGCCCAAAAAGATAATATCAGAAAAAGCACAGCCCATAGCCGAGGACCCGGAACCGGACGGGCGGGCGGCGGCGCGCGTGTGGCCTTTCCTCGAACCGAAGCACATCTAGGTCCTCCCTCATTTAAACATATGGGATACCCCTTGGGGTCCCAAACCCCAAACCAATTTTGAGTCTTATAAACACAACAATTTCTTCTTCCTCCACCGATGAGGGAGAATTGATCCCAAACCACACTTTTCCATGCTTCAAACACCTCACTTCGTGGACCAATATCTCTTTCATTTCTCAATGAAATTTGACGATTCTTGGCCCTACGGTTATCTACGTACTTAGTAGATCATGCATGTGTGAAGAACCGGATTCTCCAACATGCGTAACACTAGTGTTTAAGCCGTTAAAGTTGGTCGGTCGCAACTCCCGCCAAAGGCAAATTTCCAACATTTACTTCACCATGTGATGCACTTTTTGGAATATTTCAAAAGCATTTATTCCAAACCAGCTAAATTAGTGAACGAAAAGTTGGATAGTATATTGTACTGGACTATTCCTTTTTATTATTAATAAAGAAATGTCTTACTTAATTTTATTCTATAATATTTTATAGTAGTACAAGAATATCTAAATTAGGTAACTAATCAATTTAATTATAATAGGAAATATAATTCTACCTAAAATAGGAGACCTAATTACAATGGGTATACAATTCTACCTAAAATAAGAGATATACAATTAATGTAAGAATATTCGGTGAATATTACCGAATATTCTATTAATTAATCATCACATAATTTTCATTATAAAAATAATCTCTGCATAATATTTCGGATAACCAGAACTATCTTGGTCCTTATTTATATGGCATCTTTCAAATTTTGAGAGCAAAACTTTTAATTTTTTTGGGGCAACTTAGGTAACCTATGCGGCGACTTGGTTTTGATAAAAAAAAGTTATCAATGACAACCTTTAGTTGTCGCCACAAATAACATTTGGCCACTAATTATCTCAACGACCTTCGAGTCTCAATGAAAGGTATTTGTGGCAAGAGTTTGTGTTTTTGTGGCAACTTTAGTAACTACAAAAGCCCTCATTTTTTGTAGTGACAACAATAACTATGAGATTTGATTCCAGAACCTCTACCTAATAGAAGTGTGTGCCGTTCTTTATTAGTTCGTTCCATATATAAAAAGTTGCACTTCTATATCTTTTTTAATAATGACAAGCTTTTATAGTCACCCTATTGTTGTGTCATGTTTAAAATTAAAAGTTTCAAATGTTCTATAATCACACATATGCCATATAAAACACACAAGTTTCAAAAGTTTTCATTTACTTATTAAACTACATGTCTAAGTCAAACAAGGTGAAAGAAGAAGAGTATAATTTATTTTATATGGTGGACCTTGCTCAATCTCAAAATGTTAAGATGATAGTTAAATAATAGTATTAATTACTAATACATTTGTCTTAATTAAAATGCAATACATAAAGAGACGACTAAAGCTAATAATGTGTTATTATTATTAGTACACGAAGAAGTAAAATAGGAGAAAGACAACCACCGAAGAAGCTAAAAGACACTCTTTAAGTGGTTGATTCATTACCAAAACTCCTAGAATTGCAACTATATATAATCATTTTATACCCAAATGGCATTAGCTCTTATGAGCAATTGTTTCAACTTGCCTCTCACATTAAGGCTCATGATCTCATTTGCACCACCAACAAATTCATTCCCTATATATATTGCTGGTACACTTGGCTGACACCCTAGTTCCATCAGTGCCTTCTCCATTTGCTTCCCATTTGGATGTGTATCGAGCTCGTAAACTATAGGGTTTGCTCCAAAACTACGGATTAGGGTTTCGATGCTGTGAGAAATGCAACAACTACTCTTTGTGAATATCACCACTGAGCTTCCTGCTCCCAACTTTATTACCATATCCATTTTTGAAGTACAAATATTTGGCCAAATGCTAATTAAGATAAATAGGTTTTAGTGAAGGTGAAATTAAGAAGTTGTTAAGGCTATAAGAAATGATGAAGGTTCGTGTCGTGAATTTCAGGCTTGATTTGTCGTTGAGAAAATTGAACCTATCTTGAACCTATATATAGAGGCATTATGTTAGCTAAAATATGAAAAAAGAAAGGTGGATATATCTAGATTTTTCTTGATCACTTGTATGATAAGGGCATATTGTAATGAGTTCAAGCCGTGAAAATATTTTTTTGTAAAAATGCAAGGTAAGGCTGCGTATAATAGACCCTTGTGGTCCGGCCCTTCTCTAGACCCACCCGCGCATAGCGGGAGCTTAGTGCATTTGACTGCCCTTTTACTTGTATGATAAGGGCATATTGTATGCCTTATCTGGCTAGCCTGGATTTTTAAGTAGCATAACGTAACATAATAAAGCTGAAAATGAAAAGAATATAATCTATAACCTTTAAAATATTCCCAGAACATATGTCACTTGCTAAATCTCATCTTAGTCTATCTTTGTTTTTTTTTTTAAATAAATAGTTTTTGCTTGCTTGGTTGGGGAAAAAGTCTTACTTTTTCAATAGAATCTTACTTTTAATGTAAGAAAAAATAAAATCTTTTAAGAATATATCCTCATAGACATGTTGTTGAAATCAAGTCCACATTAAACGATCCGTACCACAGCGAAAGTTTGAAGCTTCTCCTAGTTCGGTTGATTAATATTCCCTTTGGTATAAAGTAGATCAAGAAAAATGCTCCCTTACTACCTCGAAGGGCCACGTATTACCGTAGTACTCTATTTCCCCCGATTAAGGTATCACAATGTAACGACGTATTAATAATTCAAAGTTGTTGGGGTCATTTGCACTTTTGCTCATATTTTGCGTTGGTCTTTAATATTTGTCCCTCAAAACAAATAATTTTTTTGTGAGGTATAAATTTATATTTTCACACTCTAATATTCTATAAATTATATCGGATATTTTAAAGAACTTATACCCATTAGACATAAGTTTTACTTTGATGGAAAAAAATTAAAGACCAACCCATTTGAAGGGAAAATCTTGCAATTTCTTCAAGTTGCCGTCAGTAGACTTTTCAACTTTGTCAGTCCAGGGTACATCATCGACCCAGCCAATTAATAATTGATCGGCACACTCAAATTTTGGTCATTCAAACATATTTTGTGATTTACGGGTAATAGTGCTGAGAGATCGGAATTACTATCTCCATGAATAATTTGACGTAACCGGAAAGCTGGATATAAAAAAAATTATTGATCGGCCCAACATTGTGTTTAAATGGGCCAGAGAATGTTGACCTTACAAGAATCATGAAATTACACTTTATGAGCTTGAAAATGAATGGTCTTGAACTTTTGACCCCGCTTGCTCCATTATCAAACCTTCAAGCTTAAAAGTCAAAAGTATTTCCGAAAAGGCAAAACTTATTAAACTTGAAGTTTTTTCCATGAGACAGACAAGGTAAAAAAATTCAAGACTACTCATTTTCAAGGTGTAAATCACCTCAGTAAATCGATTCGGAGTAGGCTCAAGATTTTGTGAACCACCCGACCAACCCATTTGAGAATCGAATTTAGCCTTGTCAAAAAATTTCTATCATTATTAATTATTAATATTATATATGTTGGAAATTTACTAAATGTGGAATTAAGTATATCCCATTATTTATGACTCAAACAATTGGGGCCCCGCACGTCGGAAACGTCGTTTCCACACACGTGCACACGTAGTGCCAAGTATCGCAAATTTCATTAGTGAAAGAGATATTGGTACGTATGTAATACGTTTGAGACATAGAATGATGGACGGTTATTGGCCAAATAACAAAGTATTTCACGTTGGTAAACGAAGGAAGAAGTGTATGAAGTGTAAGATGAAACGAGTCGGAAATCGCCGGGGAGCAGTGAAGGGTCGTGGCGCCTCCCAGTCAGCACCGCGACGCTAATTGGTTGGCCAGTCACTGGAGCCGCGGCACTAATTCACAGAGCCGCGGCACTTCGGAGGCAGAATGCTGCGACGGGAAGTTGAAAAGTTCTGACCTTTGGGCTGATTTTGGAACATTGATTCTCCATTACTTGGCACATGAATTCAACCATTATTTGGCTGAATGTAACCCCTCTATTAAGTGCCATTACATGGATATTGAAGGTCATTAGTTGACTAGGTGAGGGGTCTTTTCCTTACACTATAAATTGAGGCATTTGGCTCAATTGAAGAACACTACACAACACTTAGCAAATACTCCAGAATTTTTTGAATTCATCTTCTTCCTCTCTAGCAAAGTTACTATACTCAAAGTTCTTTAAGAGTAACACTTGAGTTTTCTTTGCTCAATTGTTAAGTTGATGTTGTATCTTGGGAGACTATTGCCCGACAACGTAAAAGGAGATATACGGGGAAATCTTGTCTTAAAGACAAAGTGTCATCACTCGACTCAGCAAATCACACAAGCAGTTTGTTAAGTTCTTAATTTCCAGTTTATTGTAATATTTAATTTATCCTTTCTTACTATTGTAATAGTTACTTACTTCCCGTTCCCTACAACAATTGTATCCCAAATATATATATATATATTTCACTTATTTTACAAAGACCACACCAAAATAGGGGCACTCGTGCGAATCGCCAAAAATCGGGTTGTACTTGAAGTTAATTTTTGCACGAATTTCCCTTCAAATGCATTGGTCTTGAATTTTTGCCTCTCATATATATGATCTTTATTTTTGTTTCTCATGTTGCTCATTTGATGAAAATATCTATACTGCTTCGTTCGACATAAGTTCTGTAATATTTTTATTTTCAGAAACTGAACTTTTGCCTCTCTCGGCACAAGTTCTGCGGGAATTAGGTTATGTGGCATAGGTTGTGTAGTATTTTTTCAGATTATGTTGAAAGTTTTGTCGTGTCTGGCATAACTTGTGGGGTAGTATGATACATATGGGGAGAGAAATTATAACTTTTCAGAGCAAAATCTAAACTTATGCCATTTTTTACATTATGTTGAGTGTTGAAAATTTTGTCGTATCCTGCATAACTTGTACGATGTTATAACACATATGTCGAACTAAATGTAAACTTTACCGAGCGAAATCTAAACTTCTGTCTCGCCAAAAGTGCTTAAGGGAAAAAATTAAAAACCACCTGGAATTGGGACATTTATGCGAATAACCTGGGTCAAGATTTGTTAAACCACATGTGTAAAATTGGTAATTAGCTACTTTTAAGACCTGCTATCAAACATTAGTCACTATTTTAAAATCTATTACTAACATTTAGTCACTTTTTGACATGATAAAAGTTTTGGAAGAACCTTAGTATAGTGTGTTGGAGTTCAAACCTTTTATAAATGAAATTCCAGCACCATTAGTTACCCATAAAATGGTACAGTTGAATTTGTATACGTGGTCAAGGACACATGGATCTCAGGTGACACATTAGATATGAATTCTAGATGAATAATACTGAAAACAAGTGATAACGAGACAAAGTAAATTAATGATTAATATGAGTCTTGTGACAGCTTCTGGACAAAGCTATGATAATTTGTATGAAAGCACAGAAATTGAGAGAATATGAGCAAATATCTTGTAATAACTAGAATGTGATGATTTACAAAGGGACAATGTATCCTATTTATACATGAGCTACACGGGTACATGAGAATGAATTTTGTAATAATTGGATAATAAATATCTCAATAAATGTCATTAAGGCTTCATTGGAAGACGTAGGACCTGTTTGGTAACGACCGCCCGTTAAATTCAAACGGCTCTCAGCCTTCTATATTATCGGTATTAGCCATGCTTGTGTCTCTCACGATACCACGCATACCTAATCCGTAGTGCCTTAGGTTGGCGTGGTCTTGACTCAGCATCGTGCTCCACATGTCATACTATAATTCATACAACCGTCTTATACGAATTTTTCCCTGTACAGATAGTCCCCATACTTTTCGGGTGTGACTTGTGCAACCGAGAAATGGATTTGAACTCTCGACCGAATAAACCTAGTACTTCAGCAGAAAATTTGAATCGTAATGATTACAAAATTTGTCAAATGTCACATTCACTCAATGCTTCTGAAATGGTGCGCGGCAACTAAACCGTCGCTCTGATCGACATGAACTGTAGCAATGATGGTGCACGTATTTTCACCTCCAAAACGTTATATTTTTTTTACCATAAATAGGAGGGAAAATCTTTCACAAAACACAAGCACAAAATTTGCAAAATTTGTCGCCGATATAAGATTTGCTTAGGTCAAGTTGCTCCACAAATTTGGAGATTAGTATATTGCATTTAGATGTTAGCCAACACTGCGAATGCTCTGTTTACTATCGACCACCTTATTCTCCTCTATTACCCTAGGATTTTACGATGTGGAATTATCCATCTATACCCTGGGGAATCCGTAACTTTATTAATGCGGAGGATGACCACGATCGAGGTTGGTTAACCCATTTTATTTTAATCAAGACCGACCAAATCCATCAATCTTCTTTGGACCCTTTCTCGAAGAGTGGAATTCTTCACGTAAGTTTTTAACAAACTTATTTACTTGATTTTCCAAATAAAGGAAAATTCCTTTCTAATTCAAGTGTTATAACTTTTTAGTTGTTTTACTTGAGCCGCAACTGATTGAAGAGATTTTTGAGTGGGTGGTAAGTCTTCTTCATGCCTCCCCCAATGCCACTAGGTCATGGAAGAGTATTATCTCCGAATGGTGAAGGGAAAATACCATAGTAAGCCTTAGCCCCGACTCTCCTTTTTATACATATTTCATCCCGAATTTTCGGGGACTTTTTTTCAATATCTTTTCTCCATACGCAGGGATCCCAGTACGAAAGTCCGCAACAAAAAAAGTGACATCTCATGCAGCTTCTCTGTTGAACATCCCCCAGTTCGCTTCTAGAAATCGGAAACAAAAAGCTCGAGATGAAGCTCCCGAGACCCCGATGGGAATTGGTTCCCGAGTGAGAAACCGCCATCGACTCACAAAATACTTGAAGAGTTGCAGGCGGAGAATACGGCGGGTGTTATTCAAATTGATGATGAAGATAAGGTGACCGATAAAAGCACCGGCCTAGGTAGTCCCCGACAAGATGCTGCAGAGGTGGAGACACATGTTCACCCTGATGACCTTTCTAAGCACATCTCAATCCCTACTTCCGGAACTGAGGCCGGGACATCTGCTTTTTCCTTTCATAAATCTCCCCATGCTACCCTCGAGGCTTCTCTTTCTCATCTTGCAGATTTTCTTCTATAAGTAGAACACTTCTTCCTATTTACTGCTCTTTACAAACTCACACTCCTTTACCGGTTGCAATCCTTTCATTCAGGGTCATGCCTCTACTCTCTCCACTGCGAATTTGGCTAAAGCGATATGCCTTTCCCCTGAAGAAAAGAAATCCAGCATCTCAAGGTAGAAGTGGAAGACCTCTGAGCTGATCTTAGAGACTTGAACTCTCTTTAGGCCTCCCTCTGACTTTGATTGCAAGATGTTATTGAGTCTCTTAGGGACCGGGAGAATTTCCTTCAGGCCATAACCACCATTTACGTTACCCTTCAAGAGAGAACAACGAGGTTAGCAACCGATTTGGCATAAGCCCAAGGGCAATTGCATGCCTCTAAGCACACCATCAATGAGCTCCAAGCTAAATATCAAATATGGAAGCTTCAGAGAGACTTGACCGTCCTAAAGAATCATGTGGACACCCTTAAAGAGGACAACAAGCTGGGGATTGATATCCCTTCTTAACTCCTGGATGCGGAAATCGACTCCATGATGCTGAGTTATCATTAGAAGCTCTACTAAGAGATAGAGAGCATTCAGATGTAGAAGCTGGTGGAGAGGCTGGTGATGATGATGAACCCCCCAGTTGATCTTTTAGATCTTTTTGTTTTAGTTGGCAACACTTGAAACACCCCCACTGAATCATGGAATGGGCAGGCCGTAACCTTTTGCGCGGGTTTTTATTTTAGCTTTTTGTTTTTTGGTACTGAGTCACTTTTGGGCCATGTTAGTATCTTTTTGTAACCGGATCTATTTTGATCCGGAAAAATATGAATGAAGAATTTCTCCCGTTTGCAATCATGTGCATTGTTCTCATCATTCACTTATTTTCAAAAGCAAGTATTAGTTACAAACTTTATTACTTTGCGTTTACGAATTAGAACCTAACTTTGCGGTTTGTTTTACCGAAACAGGCTAAACTGAGAAAGTTTAAAACTTTTTGATAACCTTAATTTAGTTCCAAATATGCATTTTTCTTTTCATCTTTAAATTGGTGCTTCTCATGGCCTTCAAAGTTAGTTTTGGACTTAACTTAGTTCCGAACAACTTAAACCCCTGGTACTTCTTGTATTCGGAGCCTTAACTTCTTTGTTAAGGTTTTAATAAAAGAGGGCCCTTATTTTTAATAGTGTTGTAGAAGAGGACGTCTCTTGGTCATTATGACACAAATTTTCGATATGTTTAAGATAACAATATACAATTTTATGCTCGTGATGGAAAATATTTATTAATCATAAAAAGAATTTTTTATTGATTCCTTTGACTTACAAATATGAAGACAAGTTCATGAATAATCTGGCTGCCATCTAGTGTGGTCAGTCCGGTTACATATAATATGAATATTCGGACAATCCCCAGTGTCCTGACTATCCGAGCAGTCCCCGGTATCGAAAGTGCTAACATTTCATAAAAATTTCCTCCACTCCATTACGAGTGTATATGGCCCCCAGTATCTGGGAGTTCATGACATGAGGACTCGGATACTGGATATCTCTCCTATGTAGCAAGACAAGTAACATTATCATTTTGTGATGCTACCTCATTAAAAAATTTGCCGGAAAAACCCAATTAAAAAAAAAGACGACGAAGGGAAAATGAGTGCAACACATGTTCTATCTTACTACACATAGTACTTATTCAAATGACTTACATTCCAATTACTTGGAAGTTTATTTTCTCGTTGGTATGTTAGCTTATAAGCTCCTTTACTAGCAATATCGGTGATCGTATATGGTCCTTTCCAGTTTGCGCCTAGTTTTCCTGTGTTATGCTCCCGGGTACTCTGAGTTACCCTCCGGATCACAAAGTCCCCGAGTTTGAAATCTCAGAGATTTATGCGCCGGTTGTAGTATCGCTCCATTCTTTGTTTTTGGGCTACCATCCAGATGTATGCTAAATCATGACATTATTCTAGCAAACACAGGTACACATACATTGACTTTGCATTTGATTTATTATCAGCCCGGAGATATCTCAAGCTGGGAGTTCCCACCTCTACCGGGATCAAGCCTCTACATCGTAGACTGGAAAAGGGAGTTTCTCCGATACTCATTTTTTTCGTGGTCTGATATACCCATAATATCTCCAACAGCATATACAACCAATTTATTTTAGCCATCTCCAGTTTTTTCTTCAAATTTTGGATTATAGTCTTGTTCGTCGACTCTGCTTGACTGTTTGCATTAGGATGATAGGGAGTAGAGGTGATCCGCTTGACTTTGGATTAGATAAAATTCCGGCCATTGTCACAAGCTATCTCCTTCGAGATATCAAAACAAAAAATAATGTATTGCCATATGAAGTCCTTCACATCCTTCTCCCGTATCTTTGTGTAAGTTTCAGCTTCAACCCATTTAGAGAAATAATCAGTCATAAATATAATTTGACATACCTGTCATGGTGCCGCTGGCAAGGGTTCGACAATGTCCATCCCCCACTTTATGAACGGCCACGGGGATACCACCGGATATAGTTCTTCTATCGGTTGGTGTAGCAGTTGTGCATGGCGCTGACACTTTTCACATTTCTGTACAAATATTTTTGTATCTTCTTCGATTAGGGGCCAATAATAACCGATCCTTATGAACTTTCACATTAGGAATTTTGCTCCCTAATAATTTCCACAAATGCCTTCATGGACTTCCCTCATCATGTAATCAGCTTCGTCGGGGCCTACACACCGAGCTAGTGGACCATAAAAACACATACGATAAAGTTTTTCATCTATGACACATTACTGGATAACTTTGGTCCTCAAAGATTTGGATGCTTTCGGGTCCTCCGAGAGATTCTCGTGTACAAGATAGTCCAAGAACTCATTTATCTAGTCCGAAGTTAGGCTGGTAGAATTTATCTCATCGTATCCGACGGGATCCAGTGCTGAATGCAACAACTGAACAATTGACTGGGTTTTAGAACCTTCGGCCTCCATGATAGGGCCTAAGTTTGCGAGTGTATCTACCTCTATGTTTTCTTCCTAGGGTATGTGTACCATCGTCCATTCATGGAAATGTGACAAAAGCTTCAAGGCCTTTTCAAGGTATCTTGACATGCGTTCTTCTTTGGCTTCGAACACTCCGTGGATTTGGTTCACTACCAGCACTGAGTCACACTTGACTTCAATGATTTGTGAGCCTAATCCTCGGGCTAGCTCTAAACCTGCAACGAAAGCCTCATACTCTGCTTCATTGTTAGTTAGTAGAGGAATGTGTATTGCTTTCCTTAAAGTTTCTCTGATGGGAGTTCGCAATACCACTCCTAGACCGGTCCTCTTGACATTGGAAGCACCATCTGTATAAAGTGTCCAGATCCTGAGGGCAGTCCCCGAGACTAGGATAGCATCATTTACCGCCTGGGGGTTTCTTTCAGACTGAAAGAGGACACAAAGTTTGCAAGGACTTGTGACTTTATCATAGTCTGGCGTCTATATTCAATGTCAAATTCACTTAGTTCTACCGCCTATTTAGCCAGGCGCCCGGAAAGCTTGGGGTTATGCAACACATTTTTAAGAGGAAATATAGTTACTACGACAATTGGGTAGCATTGAAAATACAGTCGAAGCTTTCACAATGACATTACTAAGGCAAAAACCAGTCTTTCGAGTGACGGGTACCAGGTTTTGACCCCTGACATTACTATACTTACACAATAAATAGGAAATTATGTATCTTTTTCTTCCCGTACCAGCACTACATTTACCGCTACCTCTGAGACTGTTAAATATATCAATAGTTGTTCTACATCTTTAGGCTTTGACATGAGCGGAGGACTGGATAGGTAAGCATTCAGGTCCCGTAAGTCCTGCTAGCATTCGAGCATCCAAAAAAATTGTTCTTCTTTTTCAGAAGTGAAAAGAACATGTGACATTTTTTCAAAGACCGAGAAATAAACATGTTTAAGGACACCACACGCCCAATCAGTTGATGTACTGCTTTCACATCTTCAAGTGTGTCTGGTATGTCTTCGATAGCCTTTATTTTGTTAGACTTTATCTCAATTCTTCTCTAGGAAACCAAGAAACCCAAAAAATTTCTGGAGCCTACCCCGAAAGCACATTTCTCGGGGTTTAGCTTCATGTTATACTTCATCAGCACCTCAAAGGTTTCCTGCAAGTGACTTAAATGATCTTCTGCGGGAAGACTTTTAACAAGCATATCGTCTATATATACTTCCATTGTTTTTCAAACATTTTATTTACTAACCTTTGATACGTGATCCCAATATTTTTTAGTCCAAAAGGCATAACGTTATAACAATAGGTACCAAAAGAAGTTAAAAAGATATTTTTTCTTGGTTCTCCGGGTGCATTCTTATTTGGTTATATCTAGAGTACGCACTGAGAAAACTCATGATCTCGTGTCCGATCATAGCATCGATCATCTGATCTATATTTGTTAGCGGAAATGAGTCTTTAGAACATGCTTTATTCAAATTCTTATAATCAATGCACATTCTAAAATTGTTTCCCTTTTTAGGTACTACGACTACGTTTGCTAACCAATCCAAGCATTTTACTTCCCGGATGGACCCTATATTAAGTAGTTTAGCTACTTCTTCTTTAACAAACCTGTTGCGGAGTTCCGCGATCGGTCACTTCTTCTGCTGCATTGGAGAAAAACTGAGATCCAGGCCCAACTTATGAGTTGTGACTTCTGGAGGAATGCATGACATATCTTCATGATACCATGAAAAGCAATCAACATTAGATTTAAGATACTTAAGAATTAAACCTTCATTTCGGGAGTTTTCGAATGTAGTGCAATCTGCTCCAATTCCTCAAAAGTGGACTTGGTGGCATCTGATTCATCCAGTACCTGAAAGTATCTGGGTACTTGGTATCGATCCGAAAACTCCTCCTCTGGATAGATGGACTCTGTTTCTATCGGTGGAATCTGGTGAACATCTTCTAGTACCGGTTCCACTTCCTGTAATTTCTGTTTGAGGTCTGCCACCTCCTTTGATTCCTCTATGGCGTATATTTCCCTTGCAGCCAGATTTGCTGAATCCCTTCTGGTGTAGGGAATTTCACTAACAGATACAGCGTCGATGGGATCGCCTTCATATCATGTATTCATGGTCTTCCAAATATTGTATTATACCTCATGTCCTTGTCGAAGATAAAAAATTTGTCAACTTAATAACTTCAATCGCGTCCACCGGTAAATCTACTTCCCATTTTGTGGTTTCACTTGACATATTAAGTTTGAGAGAGTTTTGGCAGCCGGAACTATTTTGTCTGCCATGTTCATTTCTTCCACTACCTTCAGCTGGATTATATTAGCTAAGCTCCTGAGATCAATTAGAATTCTCTTCACATGGAATCAATCAATAGGCACCGTGATCACCAATGCATCATTGTGAGGGAAACTCATATCGGTGGCATCTTCTTCGTTGAACATGATAGTATGCTCGTCAGGTATCTCTCGAAATTTTTTCTCCCGAGGTACAGAGATTTTTGTCTTCTTAGCCGTGGTGAAAGATGTAGCAACAATCATCGACCCACCATAAATCATGTTTATAACATAGGGTTGTGCAATCAGATTTGACTTATTTTCTGCGAGTGATCCCCGCTCATAATTACTGTGAGCCCTTTCGATCAAGTACTCTTGGAAGTGGCCTATGATTAGCATTCCTTCCACTTCTTCTCATATATGTCTCCAGTATGCAGTTTTATGCTCGTGTGTGCCATGGAAATCGCACCAAATGGACTAGTCTATTTTGCTAGGATCTGATTGCAGTGGTTTCAGTGTTCAGGACGCCGGATGAGTTCTCAGTACCACCACCATTTGTTCTTCGTCGATGTTGAAGTTATACTTGGACAATTTTTGGTACCCGGTACCCTTAGATGAGTTATCTTTATCGGAATTTACCAATCCTTAACTATTTCATCCGGAGCCTCCTTTGTTATTTGATTTTTCAAAGGAGGAAAAACCTTGTCCACCTCCCTACTTTCCATGAATAGGATAAGGTTGATAACAATTCTTCGAGGAATTTCGGTCGATTCTGGTTCCTTTATTAGGCTTTTCAAAGATACTCTCGACTTTAGGTCCAAACATATCATCCTTAATAGGAATCTTGGATTCATATTGGTTGTGCACATCTTCTCAAGTTGTAGCCTAGAACTCCAAGAGATTTTCCTTGAGCTTTTGGGAGATATCCAAACATGCCAGATTTAAACCTTTTGTGAAAGTCTTCACAACTCATTCATCAGGGACTGCTGGTAACAATACCCGCTCTGTTTAGAACCATGTAATAAAGTCCCCAATGAGTTCTGTTTCTCCTTGCGCAGTGCAAAAGATATTCGTCTTGCATGTCTTCACCTTCCGGCCCCCCACATGAGCCTTTATGAACATGTCGACGAGCTGGGCGAATGAACCGATTGAATGCTTGGGGATTTGTGAATACCATGTAAAAGCTCCATTAACAAGTGTTTCAGTAAATTTTTTAATCAGAACAGACTCTATTTCATATTTTCTTAGATCATTTCCTTTCACAACCATAGTATAGGCCATGATATAATCCCAGAGAGCAGTAGTTCCATCATATTTGGCCACAAAAAGTATTTTGAATCTTTTCGGGATTAGTTTGAGCGTAGCCTCTGGCTTATACACCAACTGAATATATTTCTTTGCATCCGGACCATCAACCACATGAGGAGCCCTCGATATCTAGCTGAACTGGCGCTGGAACTTCTGGGCGGTTTTCTCCGCCTTTTATGCATTGGAATCAACTCTTCTCATCATGTCCTTCATTAAATTCAAGACTTTCTCCTGGAACGCATTTTCAGGGACAGCTTCGCTCTTTGAGCCATCATTTCCTAATTTGCCTTGATTATTATCGGTTTCTCCATATGTATTTGGTGGAGACACATGTTTCCGTATTAGAGTACTAGTTGCATTTTTGGACATGAACTCCTCTTGAAACCGTTTCAGACGCTCCAACTCCTCACTCATTGCGGCGTTCTGTGCCCGAAGATTCTGTATATCTTTTTCAGGTGTTTCATCAGTGGGAATATCCTCATGCCGAGTCTGTCCATCTCCGGATGTGACTCCGTCTGTAAACATCAGGTCTTTGGGTCTCGTGGTTCCTGTCGGTAAACCATCCAGCCCAAGATTATTTGTGTTGTCCCCAATATTGCGACTGCTTTCTCCTATTCCTGTCATTTATCTGATCTAAACAAAGAATAAAACTTAAAGAAAAAATTAGACTAGAAGAGGGGTCACTTGTGACACCACAATTGTCCAGGCCCCACGGTGAGCGCCAATCTGTTTATCCGTAAAATGGTACAGTTGAATTTGTATACGTGGTCAAGAACACGTGGATCTAAAGTGACACGTTAGATAGGAATTCTAGATGAATAATACTGAAAACAAGTGATAATGAGACAAAGTAAAGTAATGATTAGCCTGAGCCTTGTGACAACTTCTGGGCAAAGCTACGTTAACTTGTATGAAAACACAGAAATCGAGAGAATATGAGCAAGTATCTTATAATAACTAGAATGTGATGATTTACAAAGGAACAATGTGTCCTATTTATACATGAGCTACACGGGTACACAACCCAAAAAATATGCCCTCATTAATACAGGAGAATGAATGTTGTAATAATTAGATAATCAATATCTTAATAAATGACATTAAAGCTTCATTGGAAGACGTATGACCGGTTTGGTAACAGTCACCCGTTGCAATTAAAAAGGCACTCAACCTTCTGTATTATCGGTACCAACAATGCTTGAGTCGCTCTCGGTGCCACGCATACCTAATCGGTAGTGCCTTAGGCTGACGTGGTCCTGACTTTCGTGCTCCACGTCTCATACTATAATTCATACAACTGTCTTATACGAATTTTGCCCTATACAACCATATACTGGAGATTTACCTTTAAAAGCTCCAAACTCCAATATAGTGTTGACGTTTCACATGTAGTAATTTTTTAAACTCCAATATAGTGTGCTTCAGTTTCACTTGTTAAAATTTCAAGTTCTAACTCAGTATGATGGGGTTCATCGGTATTTTAAGTAGGAGGATTTTTGTCCAAATTTTATTTCCGCCCAGAGTAACTAATTTGCCTATTATATTTTAAATAGTAGCCAAGAACTCATATCAAACACAAAAACCGAGGGACCACTTATAATATCACAAGGGCTAAAATTAAAATTTATCAATAATTGAAAGCTCAAAGTATTATTAACCCAAAAGTTAATTTTGCATGTCTTCATTAAAAAAATATTAATTGCATCCATATATAAAAAGTTTTATTTTTTATAAAAAGTCTATGTGAATTGACATATTGTTCTTTTTCCCCAACAACAGGTTAACAATGTCGAATTCTGGCGTCCCACATTTACCTGTTCTCCCATAATATGCCTTGTGCAAATTGGAACACATCTCCCTGCCATTGTCAAAAAGGGAAAATGACAAATCTTCCTATTAATGGCTACAAGATTTCATTCATATGTCAACTTGAATAAGTCAAAACTTCTGTGAGTAGGAATATTTATTTGTAAGATGTGCCATGTCATCTAATGTTGAAGAGAAAGGCATTCGAATGGGTCATCAAGTTAATAACTATGTACTGATTATTATAGAAGAAAACGAAAAATCTATGTAAGGTCTTGAAATATGTTCATTATTTTGCAACGTCTGCGGCTATTAATTCTATATAAATGTTTAAAATTCTCACTACAAAAAGTATAGAATTGGTAATAAAATATTAGCAACAATAAACATATTATTGCTAAAAACGTAAATGACAACAAAAATTTAATATATTATTGATAAAAAACGTAAATAGCAACAAAAAAAATAACTTGATGTTGCGAACATTTTTCGCATCGGAGGTTATTACAACAGCATGCAATAATTTTTATTGTTACGAAAAATATTTTTGGCAACAACACCCAACATATTATAATGTCTTATATTAAATATAATTTTATTCACTTAATTATATCTCCAACACTTCCCCGTATATTTATTTTTTTCATAACTCAAAACACAAAAATTCTTTCCTATAACATTCAAGAAATCTAATTTTACGTGGCAACCCTATACATTGTCAACTAATAAAGTAACTTAGTGGCGACATTTCCAGTAGCGAAAATATCGTCACCGTGAAGAATTCACTATCCGCAAAGAAATAAATTTTCAATCAAACAAAAGGAATTTGTTACGATTCATAGCCACCGTCAAAAGTATGTTATCATATCCAAGAAGTATTTCCAACAATATATTATCGCCATTACAAGCTCTATTTGTGGCGACTAACTCTGCCATTGAGCGGGACTTTTTGTTGGCGATGAAATTCGACACTCATATATTTTACGTGGCGACTATGGTGGTCCACTAGTGGAGATCCTTTCTCTTGGTAATTCCTGGGCGTATTTGTGGCGACTGGTATTGACAAAAGTTATTTGTTATGACTTTTTATTGTCGCCATAAATAATCTTTAGCCATTGAAGCAATCTCAACGACCTTCGAGTCACCACTAAAGGGTTTTCATGGCGATATATATTCTAAGTTTAGTAGTGACTAAGTCGCTACAAATTCCCCCATTTCTTCTAGTCTACAGGGATTGGGAGATTTGAATCCAGAACTTCTGTCTACTTTCGTACCATATTTAAGTGTATGGCCATATGCAATTAACAAGTTATCAGACTTTCCGATGAACCACATGCAGAGTGCGACTAGTTTTTCTTTTTATGATTTTAGATATATTAGATGTTTTCAAAAGTTCTGATCATTTATTATTAAACTTTATGTTAAGTCAAACAAAGTAATCATACAATAACCTTATTCAATCACAAAATGTAAAGATCAGATGATAGTAAAACTTAACATGTGTAACAACACACTGTAGTACAAGATATTATTAATTACTATAATACCTTGGATTAAAATACTTTACATAAAGAAACGACTAAGACTGATAATGTATAATATTATTAGTAGATCAAGAAGCAAAATAGGAGAAAAACAACCATCTGAAGAAGCTAAAAGACTCGATAAATGGTTGACTACTACCAAAACTCCTAGAAATGTATCTATACTATATCATTTTTATACCCAAATGGCATTAGCCCTTAAGCAATTGTTTGAGCTTGCCCCTCACATTAAGGCTCATAATCTCATTAGCACCACCAACAAATTGATTCCCTATAAATATTGCTGGTACACTTGGTTGACACCCTAGTTCTATTAGTGCCTTCTCCATTTGCATCCCATTTGGATGTGTATCGAGCTCGTAAACTATAGGGTTTGCTCCAAAACTACGGATTAGGGTTTCGATGCTATGAGAAATGCAACAACCACTCTTTCTGAATATCACCACTGAGCTTGCTTCTCCCAACTTCATCACCATATCCATTTTTAAACAACTTCAACAATATAATGTGAGTTTGGCCAAATGCCAAGATTTATATATAGCTTTTACTTTTAGTGAAGAGGAAAGAAGTTGTGAAGGCTAAAGGTTTGTGAAGTGAATTTCAGGCTTGATTTGTTTTTGAGAAAACTGATCCTATCATGAAGCTATATATAGAGGCATTATGTTAGCTAAAAGAGAAAAAAGGTGAAAATTGCTAGAAGAATTACAAGTTGATGGATATATCTAGATTTTTCTTGATCACTTGTATGATAAGGGCATAATTTACTCAAGCTGGAAAAAACAAAAGAATATAATCTATCACCTTTAAAATATTATATTCCCACAATATATGTCACTAGCTAAAGTTCAACTTAGTTTATCTTTGTTTTTTCTGTTTTGTTTTTTAGTTTTTGCATACTTGGTTGAGAAAAAAGTCTTGGTTTTTCAATATAATCTTACTTTAAATTTGAGAAAAAAAAGAAATCTTTTAAGAATATGTCCTCATAGACATGTTGTTGAAATCAAGTTCACATTATACGATCCATACCATAGAGAAATTTTGAAGCTCCCTTAGTTTGGTCGGTACGTGACAAATTTGGTTAAAATTTCCTTTGGTATAAAGTAAAATGCTCGATCCCTTACTATCTCGAAAGGACACATATATTATCATTTTAGTTTCTAGAAGATGTGGCATAATTATGGATCTGAGGATAAAATAAAATCTTCAAAAGATGTCTCGTACAAGAACAAGAATAGGGATGGCAATTGGGCGGGGCGGGTGTGGGTACCCCTCCCCCGCACCCATACTCGCCAGAAAATTTTATACCCGCCATCCGTGGCGGGTACAATTTTCAACATTCATACCCGCCTAGGCGGGTATATTCCTAAATCCACACCCGCCTAGGCGGGTATATTCCTAAATCCACACCCGCCTAGGCGGGTATATTCCTAAATCCACACCCGCTCCACCACCCAAGTGGATATCCGTCACCCGCCAGTACCCGCCTGCCAAATTTTGTAATCAATTCATTTTTGATCAATTAGTGATCAACATGATCCCAAAAATTCAAATACCAAAAATTATCCCAAAATTTTGAGTCAAGAATCAATACTGTCACGGTCTCATTTTCTTTGGGAGAGAGGGAGGAGAATTCCAGATTTTTTCACCATCAGAATTCCCCATTTTTTTCACCTCTTCCCCCTTGCACAACAAAGAATCAAGAAAATAAAATTTTCAAGAAAACCCAAAAATTATCCACCCAAATAACTATATATTACAAATGTAGACAAAACTCATATATTATTTCAGCTATATAAGCTAGGCGGGTAGGCGGGCGGGTAGGCGGGTATGACTACAAATCCACCACCTACCCTCCTACCCGCCTACCCGCCTACCCGTGACGGGTACATTTTCAATACCCATACCCGCCTATTACCCGCCAAAGTTATACCCATACCGCTCCAACTGAGGCGGGTGCGGTGCGGAATCCGCAAAATTATACCCACCTGTCATCCCTAAACAAGAAGAAAGAAAACAATTTGAAACATTCCTCTACGTACTTTGATCATGACTAACTTGGTTGAAATCTCACTATTAGAAACTGATGTTTTTCCCCACCGGTAATTAGTGTAAAATTTGTGTAATAAACCATCATTTTTTTACCTCATTTTCACCGAACCATCTCACTGGGAGAACGGATGATAAAAAACAGATTTTCATTGAAACAGTTGGAAACTTCCTAATTTTTCGGGTGGAAACACTATTATTTTTTTTTCACTGATTCGATTAAAATATCTTAAGGAACATTCAATAAACATTATTTAGTGAGAAATTTAATGGAAAAATAGTATTTTTTTAATAGTGTCTCTTCTCAAACGTTTCAAACTGTACATAGATCATATGATCAATCTCCTACTTATCATCAAGTGATTCTTTCTGAGAAAAACATAAGTGTTACGAAGAAGAAATGGTCCCTTGCTACCTTTAAAAGGACAATAAAAAAAGTGCTAAGATGTATACATGAACAAAACCTATAAGCAGGGGCGGAGCCCGCATGACGGTTATGGTTTCGATAGAACACAACAGTTTAGGCTTAAATTCTGTATTTGTATTGAAAATGTCATTTAGTATGTGTATTTAATCTATCCGATACATAGTAAACAAAACAAAAAATTGTGATGTAAATTTCATAAATTAAAAATTCTAGCTACACTGTTAAAAGTGTGATTAGGTAGGCTTTGGATTAGTTAGTTAATTTGTTATAGAGTCATTAAATGTGCACATGTTAAGCATATGGCTAGTGGGTCCCTATGTATCTAACTAACAAGATCAGTCGTAAACAATTAAATTCATTTTCAATAAATTTATCTCCCTTCTCTTCTTCTCAAAGGTAACCGACCCTCTCAATTGATTTAGAATTTCACCATTGTTGTGAAATGTGAGCTTCGATACTCAAATTTCACATGGTATCAGAGCGACGATCACAGGGATTGAATCGCAACTAATAGAACTGAGTTTTCTGCACAAATTGAAGCTATTTTTGCGCAACAATAGCGGACAACGAGATAACGATTGTATCGGCCTAAGATCACAATCATCCATTTTCTCTTCAAGCATTATATGCTCCAGGAGTAGTTTTGATACCGACAAAGCTCACAGGGCCAGAGAATTATGCCTTGTGGAGCTAGCTCTGAGAGGCAAAGGTATGCTTGGATTTGTGGATAGAACTTGTGCGAAATCGATGTACAAAAGAGATTTGGATGAACAATGGGAGAAATGTAATGCAATTGTTGTATCATGGATAGGATACACAGTTGCGAGTGAATTGCTATCAGGAATAATGTATTTGTTAAATGCGAAAAGGATTGGTCAGATTTCAAGGAGCATTTTGATCGATCAAATTTGACTAGAATATATCACTTGTAGACAGAGATTGTGAATCTGAGACAGGGAACTGAGTCGGTCACCACTTATACTCTAAATTGAAGGATTTTGGGGATAAAATGGATATAATGGTTCCATATCCTTATGATGAAACCAGTTCATATGCAAAACACTTGCAATCTCAACGTTTGTTGCAATTTCTGATGGGGCTCAATGAGTCATACAGTCTCATTAGCAGCAACATTTTATCTACAAAGCCAGTAATGAATGCCAATGAAGCATATGCTATAGTGACGCAAGAAGAAATCCAAAGAACACTTGGTGTTGGCAGTTCATCTAGGGATCCCTTGACCATGTTAGCTGGAAGAACCTATCCACGTAAGCCTAAGAAGTCAATGTTTGGAGAAGTATGTGGATATTATGGTTACAAAGGTCATGTTACTGATTATTGTTGTAGAATTGTGGGTTATCCACCTGATTTTAAGAGCAATAAAAAGGGTAATGGTCAAGGTACTAATAAACTTGCAGCTAATGTTACCACTACAAATGAGGAATGTATACCCAGAGTTCAACATACAAGAGGTCCTAACACAGGAGGTCATTACTTCACAAATGATCAATACCAATAATGGCTAGGGAGCAGGCCTTCTACTAGTGATTGCATATCTAATATGGTAGGTATGCTCTCTGAATTATCCAATGATCATAGCTAGATAGTTGATTCAGGAGATTCCCACCATATTACTTCATGTAGGGAGATTTTAGAGGCTATTCAAAATATAAAAGAGTTTCAAAGTAGGAAAGTACAAGTTCTTACGGGTGGTAGATGTAGTATTGCAAGCACATAAGATGCCAAGATATTAGGAGATCGTTTATTGAAGGATGTGTTATATGTCCCTGAATTCAAGTTTAGTTTGCTTCCAGTGTCTAAAATAACCAAAGAATTGAGATGTTCAGTCTCATTTTCCCTGAATTTTATATATTTCAGGCACTCTATACTGGCAGGGTGATGGGATTGGTAGAGAAAATGAAGTACTCTATATTTTGAAAGATCAGTTGAAACAAACAATGAGAGTAGCAACAAGTAAAATAGATGATCATGGAACAGTTTGGCATTTGAGATAAGGGCATCCATCTATAGGAGCAATGCAACATATTCCTTCAACAAGTACTCAAGTTCATCATGACATTCAAGATAACTGTGATATATGTCCTTTGGCTAAACAACACAGGTTGAAATTTCCTATAAGTAGTAGTACTACTAATAAGGTATTTGAATTGATACATGTAGATGTGTGGGTCCTTATAAGAATCCCACACATGACAAGAAGCTTTATTTTGTGACAATAGTTGATGACTCTAGTAGATATACCTGGATTTGTTTGATATATTTTAATAAAAAGTGATAGTTGTCTTGAAAGATTTCCTTGCCTTGGTTAGCACATAGTTTAATGTGTTTGGAAAAGTATTGAGGTCTGATAATGGAACTGAGTTCTACAATTCTCAGTGTAAAGACTCGTTTGCTTCTAAGTGCATATACCAAAGTAGATGTTCTTATACACCACAACAAAATGGCACTGTGGAAAGAAAGCATAAGCACATATTAGAAGTTTCTAGGACACTGAAGTTTCAAAGTTTTAAGCCATTGTATTTTTGAGGAGAATGTGTCAAAACAATTGTTTATCTTATCAATAGATTATCCACACAAGTTCTAGGTGGCAAATCACCTTATGAAATGTTATATCAAAAAGCACCTAATCTCGATCATCTTAGGGTGTTTGATTCACTATGTTATGCCAGTAAATTGCCCAGAGGTAATAAATTTGAACCTAGAGCTAGGAAAGTTGTAATTGTTGGATACTCAAAAACACAGAAAGGTTATAAGTTGTATGATATGGTTGACAAGGTGTTTTTTGTGAGTAAAGATGTGATTTTTCGAGAAAACATTTTCTCATTCAAACATGACAATCTTACTACTACACTTGATATGTTTGATTGTGGACATGACATGTCTTAGCAACATTGTACCTCACCTATAGCTGATCCACCTTTTCTCAATAATCCTCAAGAGCTATTTACTATTGAACCTATAACATCAGACCTACCCAATCATAGTGTTAATGTATCTCTCCCCCCCAACAGATCATATTTCTTCCTCTATTAAAAACCAGACTTCTAGTGAAGAACCACTTCCTTCTAATTACATCCAAGTTATAGTAGACATTAGTATCCATGATTCAACTCCAAACATTCTTGATACAACTACCTCTACTGTAGCATATTCCCTTCCATTCCTACTACTAGACCATATTGAACTCTCAAACCTCCTCTACGGCTTAAAGACTTCATCAACCCAACCAAACCATCCAACCATAGCCTATATCCCATTTCCCATCATGTTTTTTATTCTCATTTACCCTTAAAATATCAATCATACCTTGGTGATATATCTGTTGCTCTTAAACCAAAAACCTTTCATGAAGCTTCTAAGGACTCCAAATGGATCTCAGCAATGCAGGATAAGATTACTACTCTAGAAAACAATCACACTTGGGAATTAACATTTCTACCACCAGGAAAGAAGCCCATAAGTTTCAAGTGGTAGTTCAAAGTCAAGTACAAAGCAAATGGGGAGGTGGACAAGTATAAAGCTAGGCTAGTCTCTAAGGGGTACACATAAAAAGAAGGTTTAAACTATCATGAAACTTTCTCCCCTATAGCAAAGATGGAAACAATTAGAACTATTGTAGCAGTTGTTGGATATAAGGACTAATCACGATTCCAAATGGATGTTAATAATGCATTCCTCCATGGTGATTTAATAGATGAGGTGTACATGGCTTTACCTTAAGATTTTCACATACATAGGGATAACACTGTGTGCAAATTGGTGAAATATTTATATGGCCTAAAATAGGCTTCTAGGCAATGAAACATTAAATTGTCTATTGCCTGGGTTGAAGCAGGCTATTGCCAGAGCTCACATGATCATTCTTTGTTTACTAAGCAACAATGTGATGACATAGTTGTTATCTTGGTTTATGTGGATGATATACTTATCACTGGTAGTAATAAGTCCATGATTGAGTCTGCCAAACAAACTCTTCACAACAAGTTCAAAGTCAAGAATCTTGAAATTCTCAGATATTCTTTAGGCATTGAGATTATGAGGTCTGACAAAAGGGTTCTTCTCAACCGAAGGAAATACTCTTTAGAGTTAATCTCAAGTCTAGGATTGAGTGGTGCCAAACCAGAATCCGCCCCTCTTGAATTGAATTTTAAGCTCACTTCACTAGTGTATGATCAACATATAGAATAAACAGATCTAGATATGAAGAAAACTGAAGATCCTTTCTTAGAAGACATTACTGGTTATCAAGAACTAGTTGGAAAATTAATTTATCTTACATTACTAGACCATACATATATTTTTCAGTACAAGTCCTCAGTCAATTCATTCAATATCCCAAGAAGTCTCATTGGGAAGCAACATTGAGAGTTGTAAAGTACACAAAGAATGCCCAGGCTTGGGGATACTACTGAGCAAGGGTGGAGTTAACAGTATGGTAGCTTATTGTGACTCAGATTGGGCATCATGCCTTAATACCAGAAGATCAGAGACATGGTATGTAATTCTGCTAGGGAATTCACTCATCTCATGGAAGTCTAAAAAGTGACACACTATAAGCAGAAGTTCAGCTGAAGCTAAATATAGGAGTATGGCTAGAGTAGTTGCATAAGTCACGTGGTTGGTTAGTTTACTGAAGGATCTAAGGGTCTCATTGATGCAGCTTGTAAAGATTTGTTGTGATAACAAGGCAACTATACAAATAGCATCAAATTATATGTTTCAAGAGCGCACAAAATATATAGAAATTAATTGCCACTTTACGAGGGAAAAACTCAAGACTGGACTGATCAAGCCTGAGCATCTTGGAACAAAGTCTCAAGTTGCAGACTTTCTTACCAAAGGGCTTGGGTTGCACAACATCACTTTTAATTATGCAAGCTAGGAGTATTATAGATGTATTCAAACATCAGCTTAAGGGGGGTGTTAAAAGAGTGATTAGTTAGGATTTGAATTAGTTAGTTAGTTTGTTATAGAATCATTAAATGTGCACATGTTAAGCACATGACTAGTAGGTCCCTATACAACTAACTAACAAGATCAGTTGTAATATTCAATTCATTTTAAATAAAAAATATCTCTTATCTTCTTCTCAAAGGTAACTAACCCCCTCAATTGATTTAGGGTTTCACCATTGTTGTGAAATGTGTGCTTCGATACTCAGATTTCACATTCACCTCCGCCGATAAGTAAGCGTAAGCTATTTTGTGCCCTAGCTGACTAAGTTTTCCAAAAACAAAACAACTTTTTAGGAAATATGTATCTTCAACAAGGAAATTAGTTCTCGTTTTAAAACTTTAGTTTTTTTAACATGCATGACATAAGAATGTAAATCTTATAGCCATCAATAGGTAGATTTGACATGTTCTTTTTTTGCAATGGCATGTAATTTTGTTTCATTTTGCACGATAGAATATTGTGTGGGGTGCCACAACTCAGACTTGTTATAATGCAATAATCAATTGTCTTTGTACGAAAAAGTTTTTGAAGATTTTATTTTATCCTCAGGTCCAAAAAAGTGCCACATCTTCTAAATTAAAATGATACTCCCCTCCTTTCAATTTATGTCTTAGTTTGACCATGAATTTTAAGAGAAATAATTAAGATGAATTTTTATTCTTAAACTAACTGTAACGACTCGTTTGGTCATTTTAAATTTTTAGAATTATTTTTCCAAGAATGCCCTTCCTGTAGCTATATCTCAGTAATTATGACTTGCAAGGACGGGTGGCTCGGTTCCCGAGGTAATCGAGTGGATTTCAGATTGCTTTTGGGAAGTTTGAAAATCCCTAAGTTAATAGAATATGAAGGTTTGACTCATAGTTGACTTTAGGTAAATGTGCTCGATTTGTAGTTTCATCGGTTCCATTAGCTTTGGAATGACATTTATGACTTAGTCGAGCCTTTGGTTCAGGTCTCGAGGTATCATGTGTGTTTTGGGGGTCTAGTTGTGAAATTAGGGAATTAGAACTTAAGAGTTGACTTTAGACAAACTCGAGCCATGGAGACCTTTTTCGGGAATTTCGAGTGCGAGAGCAGGTCTGGAATGTGTTTTATGAGGGGAATGCATGTTTGGTTTGTGTCTAGGAGTCCCGAGATGTTTCAGATGGTTGACGTGGAGTTGGTGAGTGTTGGACTGTTGCTGGTGTTTTTAAACTGTCTGCTCATGTAGGTCCGCCTCGTAGAAGCGAGGCTTGACTTTGTGTCGAGGGTCCGTCTCAATGGACAAGTTCCTCGCAGAGCGTGTGCGCCTCTGGGAATCATTTCTTCCCCAGCGGATATCTTTGATTTTAAGTGACCTCGCCTCGACGGCTTGTGTTTTCGTCGAAGCACATCCACGCCAGTGAAGTCGATTCCGCCAAAGCGGAATCACTGTTTCAGATCAAATATTTAATCCTAATTTTGAGTGTTGGGTTCTTATTCACATATTTGGAGCATGTGAGCTCGTTTTAAGAAGGTTTTCTGGGATTTTGCAAGGTTCATCCATTGGGTAAGCTTCTAATCTCCTCTTTCAATTATTTCATTGATTAGTAAAGAATTTCATGGTGGAATTTATGAATTGGGATGAGGGTTTCATGGGTTATGAACCCTAATTTGGAAAATGGTGTTTTTCTCTATCAAATCATGAAATTGATGTTAGATTTGGATGATTTTTCGTATATAGACTCCCTAGAGGTTGGGTACACTAATCTTGGACTAAATTGCCTTTTTTGCCCTTTGAGACTTGGAATTCTATTTTTGGGTGTGTTGGGTTCTGAAATAAAGTATAGTATTATAGGTGTTGTTATACTTGTCTAACTTCGTAGACTACTAATTTGACTAGATTGAACTCGTTTGGTCAGTTAGACACAATGGAGCTTCTGAGAGGCTTATTCTTCACGCAGATAGAGCTTGAAATCATTCGTGAGCTTTGAGACTTCATAATAAGGCAAATTGAGACTTTATTGACTCTAGTGTAGCGTTTATGTGTTGGTATGCTAATAATGTATTAATGGGAGTAATGGAGAATTGGGGGTCCCGTATTAGTGAGGTGACAAGCACTAATACGGGTACCAGTAAACTTAATTAGATAATTCATGAACTAGTATGATAAATGTGAAGGATTTTATGTGTTTAGACTTCGGGCCACGGGCGCGGTGCATAAATCCGCTTAGGTTGGTGTGATTGTTATTTACTTGGGCTTGTAGCCATGATGATATGATATTCTTGATTTGACTTGTCATGCATTCATCACTCCACATCTCGTCTAAGCACTTGAATAGAAATTGATGAATACTGGTTAAATTAATTATGTTGATTGCATGGTGTACACATACCCATGTAATTCATACATTCTATATTTGGCATTTAAACTATTGATATATTGTTGAGAGCGACTTGTGAAGTTGATTATTGAATATGGTACATGATACGAGAGTGATGATAGGTGATGACACTATAGCCACCAAGTTATGGTCCGATGAGAAATTCTGAATGATTATGATAGTTCAGCCACAAAGCTGGTATCTGATGGGATCAGATGGGTATATGAATCTCATGAATTTCCCATAGGTCATGTGACAACTACTGTAGCAGCGTGTGTATACCGGGTACATATGGCTATTTCATACATACATACATATCATCTGCATTGCATTCATTCATATTCCTGATATGTATTTGATGTTGTGTGTATTCTATGTTAATTTCTGATAGACTTTATGACTATGTGACTTTTAAGGAGAGAAATACTGACACCTTGTATATATGAGACGGTAGGTGATGATATAAAGATGTGATCTTTATGTCCTTGATTACTAGAAATGCGAATAGAGATGAGATCTATGGTGTTCCTTAGTATAAGAATTAAAAGATTGAGCGGTAAACTTGTTGATTTGGTTAAGAGATTGAATTTTGATAGTGATTGTGCCTCAATTCGTGAAAGGGATGGACCCTTAGGAATAAAATTTATTCTAATTAATGAAAGGATGTAATCTTGAGAATTTAGATGCCCGCTTGAGTGTAGGTTGGAACCTTATGGCCATATCTATCCTAATTGAGGTAAAACTAGAAACTTTATTAAGTTCTACGAAGAGCAATGGACTTTATGACTTGGTGTGGTTGTAGAATCTTTACTTAAATGCTTGAATTACTTAGGGACTGTATGATTTGACTAACCAAGCAAGAAGAGAAGTATTGGGAGTACCAACCCTCACCACTGCTATAGTTAGGGTCGGTCGACGATGTTGTTGGATACACGTGCTTTCCGTACTCACTCTGCACTTGTTGCACTCTATGTGCAGGTACTGAGCCGGACGCCAACAAAGGAGCTTGATGTAGAGCTTGGAGATTCATCTTGGAAGTCCAGGGTGAGTCGTAGATTCCATCCCGGCACTGAAATTCTCCATCTTTGTATTTACTCTTCTACCCTTTATTTCAGACAGCGATTGTATTTAAAGTTCCAGACTTGTATTTTAATTAGTAGCTATGTACTCATGATAACCTTTTGGGAGATTTCTTTCAGATTATGCATTAAATTATAAGAGACTTGTTGATTTCTTCTCTTTCATTTTCCTTATTTTTCGCATTTAGTTCCGTATTCACCGAGGTCAAAATTTAAACTATGGCATTGGAACATCCTACTTGCTAATCGATTTACAATCTCAACCTTGCCTGGCTCATTAATTTTAAATACCTTGATGGGCCAGCCAATAATGGGCTGGGTCGAATTGGATATGGTCTTGACAAACCAAGTTGACAAGTTCATTAACCACAATTCTGAATTAGTCGATACATATTTTTGATACCTTAACAAGGAAAAAATAGAGTACTACGGTAATATGTGGCCTTTCGAGGTAGTAAGGAAGCATTTTACATAGATAAGCAATTGCACAATATTCCCTTTCTTGATTGAGTATTAATCTACTTTATACCAAAGGGAATATAATTTTAACCAAGTTTGTCATGTATCAAACGAACTAGGACAAGTTTCAAAATTTCTTTGTGGTACGGATCGTATAATGTGGACTTGATTTCAACATCACGTTTACAAGGATATATTCTGACAAAGATCATTTCATTTTTCCTCAAACTAAAGTTAAGATTCTATTGAAAAACCAAGACTTTTTTTCTCAACTAGGAAAGCAAAAAATGAAAAAGAAACAGAAAAACAAGATAGATTAAGATGAGATTTAGCAAGTGACATATGTTCTGGGAATATTTTAAAGGTGATAGATTATATTCTTTTCATTTTCAGCTTTAGTATGTTACATTATGCTACTTAAAAATGCAGGCTAGCCAGATAAGGCATACAATATGCCCTTATCATTCAAGTGATCAAGAAAAATCTAGATATATCCACCTTTTTCATATTTTAGCTAACAGAATGCCTCTATATATAGGTTCAGTTTTCTCAACAACAAATCAAGCCTGAAATTCACTACACAAACCTACATCATTTCTTATAGCCTTCACATACATTTCTTGAACTTTCATCCTCTTAACTAAAAGCTTACTTACATATCTGGTATTTGCCCAAACTCATTATTTCTTGAAGTTGTTTAAAAATGGATATGGTGATGAAGTTGGGAGCAACAAGCTCAGTGGTGATATTCACAAAGAGTAGTTGTTGCATTTCTCATAGCATCGAAACCCTAATCCGCAGTTTTGGAGCAAACCCTATAGTTTACGAGCTCGATACACATCCAAATGGGAAGCAAATGGAGAAGGCACTGATGGAACTAGGGTGTAAGCCAAGTGTGCCAGCAATATTTATAGGGAATGAATTTGTTGGTGGTGCAAATGAGATTATGAGCCTTAATGTGAGGGGCAAGCTGAAACAATTGCTCATAAAGGCTAATGCCATTTGGGTATAGAAAATGAGTAGTTTTGATAATAAAGTTACCACTTATTGAGAGTCCTCTACCTTCGGATGGTTGTTTTTTCTCCCATATTTTTAATTTGCTTCTTGTTGTATTAAGAAAGTTATACTTTGGTCATAGCTAGTGGCGATTTTGCTTTGTTCACAGCTGATGACATGAAATAAGTTAATAATATGTAAGCATCTTTATGTACTGCATTTTAATCTAAACTATGACTCATATCTTGTATGGCTACATGCGCGCGTTATATTTTATCGTTTTCACATTTTGAGATTGAACATGGCACATCATATTTTCTTTAAATAAATTATTTAATTACATAGCACTACAAGAAAGTATAGAATTGGCAACAAAACTTTAGCAAAAATAAATATATTGTTGCTAAGAAACGTAAATGGCAAAACAAAAAAAATTAAAATATTATTGCTAAAAAACGTAAATGGCAACAAAAAAATAACTTGTTGCGGAAACTTTTCGCATGAGAGGTTATTGCAACGGCATGCAACAATTTTTGTTATTGCGAAAAGTAATTTTGACAACAACATCCAACATATAGCAACAAAAAATGTTATTGGCGAATGCTTTTTTTCTTGTAGTGTAGGGGGTAAGGGAAGAGAAAATGAGAGAGGGGATCGAGTTCAAGTAACCAACTAACTGAGCTACTAAGATTCCCCTACACATCATAGAAATAAACAATACCAAGCTCATTTGTTCTACTAAGCCATCGACTTAGGCTTTCACCTCGTGTTGTGATAGGGGTTTGATATTGGCCCATACCTTGTTTATTATAATGCATAAAGTACATAGGAGAGGAACATAAACCAAAACCTCCCGAAATAACTAATAACAGCCAAAAATACATTTAATCCTAATCATAGTATACATGACAAATCCTAAATAGAGCTTCATGATCTGTCATTTGTGCTAAGCCCTGAAGAGGGACTTTAACAAATTAGAAACATAAAGAGCGAGTAAAAAACAGAGGAAGAAAGCTTCAGCTAAACAAGAAGATGCCTGAAGCTAAGTGTTTCAAGATCAAAACTTATAATTTCTTAGTGTTAAGAGCATTTGTCCCTCATCGATTGTGTAAGAGTTTGTACTGGACTACGTATACACATTATCTTAAGGTTTTTGGTTGGATGCTCAGATTCGTTCACACTTTAGTGATAAAGAAATTAATAAAGAATCTTTAAGAGTATTATGGTTCAATATATTGCTTACGGAAAACGGCCTAAAATGTCCTTGAACTATCGGCTGTCCCTTTTTTGGACAATTATTTTATAAGCGGCTCTCTTTATTTCTCTTGCAACTTATGAATCTTTTAGACAATAGTCTAAAGATTCCTTTCAAGCAAACTGAAAATCTAATGAGAAACTGTCAAATGAAGATTTTGTATGTAATTGCATACGTTAGACACGGAAGTCTAATATTTTTTTTTGTAAGATTAAACAATATATGAGAAAATATCAAGACTCAAGTCGAATCTTGTCTGGAAGGGTAATTTTCCATGGACGATATTTTCTCAATTATTAGAAATAGGGAAAAAATTTAATTGTGGCCTAAAAGAGGGATATTTGCGTTCTGTGAATTAGTCATTACATTTTCGAGAAAATTGCAGAAATAGGATGCCATAAGGGTGGTCTTGAATTTTTATCCGTGCTTAATAAAAATTTTAACAAAAAAATCTTAACTTAAATGTTGGGCAGAACTTTAAGTTAATTAGTTATGCTTATGAGGAAGGAGTTTGAGACATTATATTACAATAAGTTACAGTGGTCAAAGATAGTGTTATTTATTGCATATTGGGCATGATTTTTTAGTTTTATAGAATTGGCTTACTTTTTTAAAATTAATCATGACTGAGTTCCAACAATTATTTAACAACATACTGTTTCAGTTAAAAATGTGTAAAATATTATTTTGTGGACTATAGAATGACTCTTTGTTAAGTAGAGGGAAGTTGTGAACTATTGAACAACACAAGCAACTTTTTCCAATATTTCACAATTTGTGACCAAATTTAACACGATAGGTAGTATGGATGTTATCAAGTCTTATTCGTCTATCATAATTTGTGAATAATTGAGAAATACCTGTAATTTTTGCCTATGAGGTAGAATTTATTGCTGTGGCTAACTAAGCAGGTTCATTGTCTCTGACTTATTGAAATATTCAAACATTTGTCTTATAAGCAAAACTAATATATGCCTACTTGCTACCACTTAGGTCCAATGAGCAACAAAAATTTTGTCTAGTAAATTTAACAACGGCCATTTTTAAAAAAATTGTTAAGCAAAATCAAAATTGAAGGCCACCCCTTATCGAAGTCATTCTTATAATCTGATACTTTAACCAGGGAATATAGAGTATTACGGTAATATGTGGCCGTTCGAGGTAGTAAGGGAGCTATTTTATGGGGTGAGATTAATAGATCAGCAATTGTACTATATTCCCTTTCTTGATTGAGTATTCATCTACTTTATACCACAGGGAATTTTAACAATTTTTTGTCATGTATCAACCAAATTAGGAGAATTTTCAAAGTTTTTCAGTGATACGGATCGTAATCTGACCTGATTTTAACAAGTATACGAGGATATATTCTTAAAATATATTATTTTTTTCTCAAATTAAAAGTAAGATTCTATTGAAAAACTATGACCTTTTGCTCAACCAAGAAAGCAAAATCTGAAAAAGAAATAGAAAAACAAAGATCGGTGGGAATATATTAAAGGTAATAGATTATATTCTTTTCATTTTCAGCTTTAGTATGTTACGTTATGCTATTTAAAAATCCAGGCTAGCCATGATAAAGGCATACATACAAGTGATCAAGAAAAATCTAGATATATCCACCTTTTTTCATATTTTAGCTAACATAATGCCTCTATATATAGGTTCCATTTTCTCAACAACAAATCAAGCCTGAATTCACTACACGAACCTTCGTCATTTTTATATATACATTTCTTGAACTTTCATCGTCTTATCTAAAAGCTTACATATATATCTTGGTATTTTCCCAAACTCATTATTCCTTGAAGTTGTTTAAAAATGGATATAGTGATGAAGTTGGGAGCAACAAGCTCAGTGGTGATATTCACAAAGAGTAGCTGTTGCATTTCTCATAGCATCGAAACCCTAATCCGTAGTTTTGGAGCAAACCCTACAGTTTACGAGCTAGATACACATTCAAATGGGATGCAAATGGAGAAGGCATTGATAGAACTAGGGTGTCAGCCAAGTGTGCCAGCAATTTTTATAGGGAATGAATTTGTTGGTGGTGCTAATGAGATTATGAGCCTTAATGTGAGGGGAAAGCTTAAACAATTGCTCATTAGGGCTAATGCCATTTGGGTATAGAAAATGAGTAGTTAGCAAGTGTAGTAGGAGTTTTGATAACAAATTTACCACTTGTAGAGTCTTCTAACTTCGGACTTTTTTTGTTCCTATATTTTGCTTTTACTTTGGTCATAGTCATTTGTTTTGGCAATTTTGCTTTGTTCACAGCTGATGACATGAAAGAATTTAATAACAATGACTCAATGAGCATGATTATGTGTTGCATTAATCTAAAGTATCAATAATGTGTTATACTCCCTCCATCACAATTATGTGGCACTCTTCCGATTTCGAGATTCAAACAGTTGGAAAAGAAAAGGAAATCTAACGAGAAAGTACACAGAAAATAGAGCAAAAGAGACGAAAATCTGGTGCAAAAAAACTTTATATTTAATACTTCAACTTAAGAGAACAAGACTGCCTATAAATAGGCTTAAAATGAAACTGAAAACACTAAAATCTAGGTCCACTAACCAACTAATTAGCTAATTATTTGAAGTAATATCAAAACTTGCTTAAATGACGGAAACTAATTAACAAACTCTTGAAGACTTGGTCAAATATTTTTGAATCACTTCTCAGCACTCCCTCATGATTCAAAATTGCAAACTCCAAGTTGACCTCAGAAGAACTCGATAGCGAATATCAATGTGTTTTGTTCTATTGTGAAATGGTGGCTTCTTCGTCATCGCAGCAGATCTATTGTCACAAAAGATCTCTGTTACTCCAGCTTGTTTCTGATTAAAATCTGCAACAAGTCTCCTTAACCAAACTACTTGACAAGCTGCAGAAGTTGCTACACAATATACAGCTTCTGAAGTTGATAAAGCCACCACTTCCTGCTTCTTTGAACTCCATGAAATTGCTCCAGATCGAAAGATTAAACAAGAAATCAGATGTGCTCCTTCTATCATCAATGCTACCTGCCCAGTCACTATCAGTAAAGCCAATTAAAATAAAATTTGTTACCTTAAAATACCAAATTCCATGATCTGCTGTCCATGTGATATATCTCAGTATTCTCTTTGCAGCTCCAAGGTGAAGCTTGCTTAGATTGTGCTCAAGTCTAGACACTACTCTAACATAGAAAGAAATATCTGGCCTTGTATGAGACAAATAGTTTAAACCACCAACAAGACTTCTAAAATAAGTTGCAATTGCCATTTTAGTACTATCATCACGACAAAACTTCTCATTAATATTCATCGGCGTAGCAACAACTTTACAATTTACCATATTAAATTTCTTCAAAAGATCTGTTGCATATTTTCTTTGTGAAAGAAATATGCCATCAATTCCTTGTTTCGCCTCAAGACCAAGAAAATAATGCAATAGACCCAAATCATACATCTCAAAATTCTTCATGAAGCAATCTTTAAATTCAGCAACGATAGACTCACTCGAACCCATATATATCATATCATCAACGTAAAGACATACCACCAAAAAATCATTTTTACCTTCTCGTTTTATATAAAGAGTAGGCTCATTGTTACTCCTTTCGAAACCACTCTCCTGAAAATAAGAATCAATTTTGAAGTACCATGCCCGCGGCGCTTGCTTTAAGCCATAAACTGCCTTTTTAACTTATAAAACCCTATCTTCTTTGCCATTAACTACAAAACCTTCAGGTTGTGAGAC
The DNA here is from genome assembly GCA_029783415.1 of Anisodus acutangulus. Lineage (NCBI taxonomy): Eukaryota > Viridiplantae > Streptophyta > Magnoliopsida > Solanales > Solanaceae > Anisodus > Anisodus acutangulus. Next base: position 58,935,251 of record CM056492.1, on the reverse strand, counting down.
ATAAACTTCCTCTTCCAAATCACCGTTTAAAAAGACAAATTTAATATCAAATTGATACACTGGCCAATTTAAATTAGCAGCCAAAGCTAAGAAAGTTCTCACGGTTTCAAAGTGGGCAACAGGAAAAAAAGTTTGGTCGAAGTCAATACCTTGTTGTTGGGAATAACCCTTTGCGACAAGCCCTGCCTTGTGTTTTTGGATGCTTCCATCTGCATGTACTTGGTTCTAAACACCCATTTGACCGCAATAGCTTTCTTTCCTTCTGGCAAATTGACCAAGTTTCATGTCTGATTTTTTTTGAATAGCCAACAACTCCTCTTTCATAGCTTTGCACCATTTATCCTCTTTTTCAGCATCTCCAAACCATTTGGGATTTGGTTTTCTATCCCTTGTTGATCTTCTCAACGAAATTGGCTCAGCTGAAGGTTCTTCTAGTAATGGGGAAGTTGTTGGTCTCAATGATGAGGTAGTCGATGGACCTGTTGAAGAAGGATCTGCTCATGCTCTTGATCAACAACATCATCAGTAGGCGGAAATTGAAAATTTGAACTTTCATTCTCAGAATTAAAGTTCCAGCTTGCTGCTTCATTAAACACAACATTTCTACTCACTATAATTTTGTCACTCACTGGATTACATATCTTATAAGCTTTGGATTGTGTGATAAATCCAGTAAAGATACATTTTTAAGATTTTTCATCAGGCTTACGCCGAGTCTGTGAATTCGCCAAAGCATAAGCTATACATCTAAAGAACATAAGTGGCTTACCTTGAGCTTGTTACCTCTCAATGCTTCATATGGTGTTCGATTAGAAACTGATTTGGTTGGTGAAATATTCAGGAATAGATAGTAGTGGCAACAGCTTCAACCCAAACACATTTTAGTACACCTCTAGCTTGCATCATGCTTTAGCCCATCTCGACAACTGTGTGGTTCTTTCGTTCGGCTACACCACTCTGATCCGGTGTATAAGGTGTGTTGTGAGCTCCCTGTGTATTCCATTTTCCTCACAGAAGACACTGAATTCATTTGAAATAAACTCACCACCTCTATCTGTCCGAAGAGTTTTAATTCTACACCCACTTTGACTCTCAACAAAAGATTCAAATTTTTGAAATTCTCAAATGTTTTAGATTTAAATTTCAAGAAATATATCCAACTCATACGACTATAATCATCAGTAAAAAGCAGAAAGTATCGACTTCCCCTCTAAGGACTCAACACTCATAGGACCACACAAATCAATATGTACTAACTCAAGACAAACAGAAGCTCTCCAAGACTTGCCTACCGGGAAAACCTTTTTGCTTTGTTTTCCATAAACACAACTTCCACAAAAATCAAGATTCTCAACTTTTGGCAATCCAAAAACCATTTTCTTTTGGCTCAATAACTTCAACCCGTTACATTAAAATGCCCGTAATGTAAATCCACATTCTAGTTTCATTATCTCCACTAGAAACCATAAGACACTTTTCAACCATTGAAACTTTTAAAGGAAATATTTTATTATTAGTCATTGAAACTTTAGCAATAGTTTGCCAGATTTCTTACTTCTAATAGGGCATAAACCATCATCAAAAGAAATTATCTGCTAACCATTAGTTGTCCAATGCTAAGCAAATTATGAGATAGACTAGGAATAAATATCAGATCTTCTAAAATCTTAGCATTACCTTAGCTGGTCATAATGCTAACAGTACCTTTGCCTTCAACTTAGATCTTCTTGTTGTCTCCTAGCCTCACATCTCATTTTTTGGACTCATCAAGCTCCTTGAATAATGATCTTGTCCCAGACATGATTGAAACATCCTCTGTCCAAAATCTAAACATCGTTAGGGGTTTATTTTTCAGAATAAAGGGCTATAAACAGTTTACTTTCATCATCATTTTCTCCGCAAAACTTATTTGATTATTCTCATCCTTCGGCTTTTGCCAACAATAAGCTTCTTTATGACCTGGTTTTATGAAATAGTTGCACAGAAATGTCCTATTTTGCTTCTCTTCATTTGATCCTCCTCTATCTCGACCTCTTCCGTGACCTCTTCCACAAAAACCACCTCTGTCACGATCACGATTAGAAAAACTTTCTAACTTATATTTCTTATGAATGGACTCCCCCTTCACCTGAAATGCCTTTTCTTCATTTTTTTTTTTTTCATGTAGCCTTAGGAGCCTTTCTTCATGAGCTTGCAAAGAACTCATTAGTTCATCAAAAGAATAATCAGATAAGTCATGAGATTCCTCAATCACAGCATAATATATTCAAACTTTGGAGTAAGACTCCTTAAAACTTTTGCAACAACAGTTTCTTCAGATATATCTTTACCATAAGACTCATTTGATTAACAAGAGAAGAAACTCTAGACAAATAAGTTTGAACATATTCATTACTTTTCATAGAAAGAGTTTCAAAGTCACGACGGTAAGTTTGCAATTTATCGTAATCACTTTAGCTGAATCTTGAAATTCCTTCTTCAAAATCTTTCATGTCGCTGCTGCAATTCTTGAAAAAAATTGCATCATGGACTCCTTGTTGAATGAAGAATAAAGCTTTGGCATTCTTCTTTTTGATCTCTTTCAGTTTTTTTGCCTCTTCGTCAAAGCCTTCTTGATCCACAAAGTCTGCTTCCACCAGCTCCCAAACCCCTTGTGATTTGAAAAGAGTTTTCATTTTGATACTCCAAAACTCATACTTTTCACCAGTAAAAATTGGCATGAGTGGCTGTGAAGATGATGGAATACCATTCACTGCCATTTTTTTTGCTCTCACACTTCACTCAAATACTCAATTAATATAAGCCTCACGATTCATTCAATTTTAAAAAGAACCGGCTTTGATATCAAATTTGTTGGAAAAGAAAAGGAAATCTAAGGAGAAAGTAAACAAAAAACAGAGCAAAAGAGATGAAAATCTGCTGCAAAAAACTTTGTATTTGATACTTCAACTTAAGCGAACAAGACTGTCTATAAATAGGCTTACAATGAATCTGGAAACACTAAAATCTAGGTCCACTAATTAGCTAATTATATGCAGCAATATCTAAACTTGCTTAAATAAAGGAACTAACTAACAAACTCCTGAAGACTTGGTCAAATATTTTTTAATCACTTCTCAACATAAACAAGTCTTTCTTTGATTGTAATTTTTTTTCATATATCTTTTCGCGAAAGAGATGAACCTCGCCGAAAAATATCACCTAAGAAAACCGTCGACGGTAGGATCGATCCGTAGATCTCAATTTGCACTACACGAATCCAAGATCTGATACCATATTCGATTAGAAGGATAACTTAATCGCCATAGATTTCAATGGCGAAACCCTAATCGCATGAGAGAGAGAAAGAAGAGATTTTTGTTTCTATTTCTGCTATTATGAAATTAGAGAAATCTCAACTTTTTATACTTACAATGAATTAATGAAATACAAAATGAAAATATAATACCAAATGAAAATGAGCCACCGGGTCATGAAAATATAACTTGTTATTAAGGAAATCTTGCCTAAAATCAAATGAAATATTCTAAAGATTTTGCTCTTGCTTCTAGCAAATTGATTATTTTTGCAATATTTTTATTAACGAGATCAAATTTTAAATAGCGGCACCAAATTTAAATCCGGTTTACATTCGGATACTTTAACAAGGAATCTTTAAGTTTTTTTTTACCATGATTCGGGTATGAAATCTTTAAGTTTTTTTTTAAAAAATAAAATTTACATATTTAAAAATTACGTAAGAAGTATTATAAGTCATAATACTTGATAATTCAAAATATTCAATAAATATATGAAAAAGTTACGGTCAAAGAAAGTTTGTTTGAATTTTGAAATTTGAAAGGTATCACGTAAATTGAGACGGAAAGAGTAAGATTCTATTGAAAAAGATCACTCCAGCCGTAGAGCAAGTACATTGTTTTGTGAGGCATTCTATGTACGCTGGAAATGCAACATTAATGTTCAGGGAATATTTTAAAGGTAGATAAGGCATGCATTCCCTTATATATATATATATATCCATGTGATCAAGAAAAATCTAGATATATATATCCAACTTGTTCTAATTAGCAATTTTCACTCTTTTTCTCTTTTAGTTGACATAATGAGATAGTTAGCAAGTGTACTAGGAGTTAGTTGGTGGTGCTAATGAGATAATGAACCTTAAGGTGAGGGGCAAGTTGAAACAATTGATCATAAAGGCTAATGCCGTTTGGGTATAGAAAATAAATGAGTAGTTAGCAAGTGTACTAGGAGTTTTGATAATAAATTTACCACACTATCATTCATCAAATACAAACTTTTACTAGGAGTTTTGATAATAAATTTACCACTTGTCTTCTAACTTCGGACCTTTTTTTGTTCCTATATTTTGCTTCTTGATGTATTAATAAAGTTAATACTTTGGTCATAGTCGTTTGTTTTGGCAATTTTGCTTTGTTCACAGCTGATGTTTTGCATTCACTATTAGAAAATCATTATTTTCTCGCTCAACAATATTCAGTAGCTACTCTCATAGATATTTTAGTTAAATTAATGAGAAAAGAAGCAAACTATAGGAACAAAAAACGGTCCACATGAGTTGGATCTGTGGGAATTAAATGAAAAAATCATGTATTTCACACAAATTTCCCACGAATTGGCTGATGGAAAAAACTTTAATTTTTAGTAGCGATTAATCTAAAGTATCAATAATATGTTATACTACATGCAGTTTTATTGCTTACATGAGTATAACATTTTTACATTCTGAGATTGAACAAAGGTCATCATATAAAATAAACAATCTCAAACTCTTAATAATGATCTCTAACCGAAGTATATACATATATATATCGATTCTAGCATTAGGCACACAACTTAATGATGATGGCTTAATATAAAAAAAAATTAATAATTACCTCAAAATTATGTACTAATTATCCGTTTACGAAGGGTCTCGAGATTAAAATTTCTTTCTTAGTGTTAGAATATATGTTCCTCCTCAGTTGTGTAATGTTTTAAAGGGGTTTAAAAAGTTTTAGATTAGATGCTCAAATTCTTTCATACTTGGTGAGACTAAATAAAGCACATTTTGAAGAAGAGTATCGAGGTTCAACTGTTTACCATCATTTAAATTTGCGGATATAATATGCAATTTGACTTTCTGAATATTAATCCTCCGTTCTAAATTAACAGTCACTTTACCTCAAAAGATTATTGTATCAAAATAATTATATCACTTTAGGAATGCAAAATTAAAGTTGGTAATTGTTCCAACTATACCCTTAATATTTCAATAAGAATGCACAATATTTAAGAGGAAAAACTCAATCAACTTTTATTAAAGGATAAGACATTGTTATCCCCTTGAACTTTGGTCAAAGTTGCTACGACACACCTTACATTTCCAGGGATCCTATTACACCCTTGAACTTTTTAAAAATCGAACAGTTTTCACCCTGAAATTGGATATCTACTCTCTTATGGGAGAGTGACATACACTCTCCTTGCGACTTGTATATTTATTTTTTTATTTTTTTAAAATTCTTTTTGCTTTAACCTAAACCTTCAAATACACCCCCCATTTTGTATTATTCTTCTTTAAAAAAAATTTCAAACTCAACAAAACCCAAACAAAAGAACTTGAAAACAGCTGAATTTTTTGAAATAATCACAACATTGAAATTTCCCAAGGCTTGCATTAATTATTTTCAACCAGTCTTAGGAGTAGGAGCTGATCTTTTGCCTGGAGGTTTTGAAATATTTGCTCTCTCTTCAGGTACAAATCCCTCTGGTAGAGGTTCAAAATCATCTTCATTTTCTTCTTCTTCTTGTTCTTCTTCTTCTTCTTGTTTTTGTTCTTGTGCATTTCCTCCAGATTGATTAATTCCTTGGCCTTGTTGAGCATCTCCTTGTGGTATATTTGTTGTCTGTCCTTGGTTCTGTGTATTATTTCCTTGTCCAATTACTACTATATGTCCTTGGCCTTGTGCATTTCTTGCTGGTACATCACTTGCTGGTCCAGCTTGGTCTTCTTCTGGTATATATATTGTTTGTCTTGGGTCATCTCCTAGTACATCTCTTGTTGTCCCTTGATCATTTCCTGATGATTCTGGCAAAGTTGAACACATATATCCAAATTATTTCACGAAAATGTTGTGTTAGAGACGTAACTAAATAAATAAAAGTGAGTTATCTCTAATCGTTTAAATTTTTAGATAATAGTATCGAAGATCCTGGGTTAACTAGGAGAAGGAGAAATAAATCAAGGATTTAAAGAAGTTCGGCCAATCCTACGTCATCTGGGCATAAACAGAGAGTTTTTCACTTTATTGAATGAGAAGAATGTACAAAGAACCCCAATTATAACTCCTTTGTACAGAATATAAGTAGTTTCTGGAATAAGGACAATAATTTTTCAAACATACAGGACAATGGTTTTCCCAAACCTGATAGAAAATATAGCAATTAGAATTAAGGACACAAACAACAATTGAAATTGTCATGAACTTCAACATGGTAATTTCAGAGCAGCTAGATATCATAACATCAAGTCTCCCGCCATTGGCTCATGGAAAAGAATTATATAAGAGGACGTATTGAAAATATAATCAAATAAATAAAAGCGTGATCTCTCTAACCCCTTAAACTTTTAGCATGAAATTAAGAAAAAGAAGTGAATTTTTCTTTCTAGATAAGACACTCTTCAACTCTTACCTTTAGATGATTTTCCACGAGAAACAAGGTATACAAACAGATCTTGAATCTTGTTCTTCATATCTGTGATGAACTTAGCCATTTCTTTCTTTATATCACTAATTTATTGTTTCACAGGGATCAAAATGAGCTTTATATATACTAGGAGATTAAATGTCGAAAGGTTCATTAATTAATTTTGATTAAAATAGAGCTTGATAACCATGTGAGAAATTATTAATTTCGAGGCATGGCAGCTAGTTGTTGCTCTGTGACATAGCAGCTAGTTGTTGCTATAATAATCACATAATTACATCTCTCTTTCCAATAAGAGAGTTGATTATTGTAATTCTTTTCCATTTTCCAAAAAAAGGTGGAACTCCCACCCCAGGAGCCCCCACACCCCGGTTCGACAGGTCTGTGAAGGAGGTAAATTATGGTGACTCAATTGATTTCAAAGGTTAGACCAGTACCACGCTGCGCACAAGGGGTCCTCCTTTATTTCAAGAAGTAACCCTCACACTGCCGCTGACGGGATTCGATCCTTGGCCATTTTTCAAATATCCCCCTTGATAACCAATTGAGCTGCCCAAGCGGACGATTATGGTTGGACTGTTGATGGGAAATGGAGTTGCATACCTAATCTATTCTTGTAGTTTCTTTTTCAATTCAATATGAACTTATCCATGTGAACTTAGGTATTGTTGACTACAAAAGAATGGACCTCAGAATAATTAATTGGAATCTATATACCCCGCGGTACATGTAAAACATTTATTCCCATCCGATATACACTAAAATAATATATGGAAGGAAATCTCGATAAGTATTATTTTAATTATCTTTCATAAAAATGATAACTAACTTGCCGTCCTAACTAAAATTTATTAATTGTGTAAAGAAATCATTACACCGATTTAACTTAATCCATTGAACACATATACTGAAATCACTTTAAAAAAAGTTTCTAACATGAAAATTAAGAAAGAGAGTGAAAATTTTCTAGCCATCAAGATAGTTTTCAAGTCTTACTTTTAGAAGATACAACCAAATCTTGAATCTTGTTCTTAGTATCTGCAATGAACTTAGCCATCTTTGTTTTGTAGGTATTGTCTCCCATGTATCAAATGAGATTTATAGGAGATTAAATGTTGAAAGTTCAATACATACTTTTTATTTTAAATATATTATACTCCTAGTTGAGAACGACACATGTGCGTTCGTTCGTAAATCATTATTTTATACAAGGCGGCCAATTGTATAACGTTCACATGATTCCTTCTATCTATTCAACGTGCTAGTTGGAAATGAGGATAATTTTTTATATTTTTAATTGTGTATTTATTCATGTGAACGTAGATATTGTTGAATTCCAATTGATACAATTTTGACTATGCTATGTTATTCAATGTACACGTATAATGCTTTATCCTGGAGAGTTGAAAACAATACTCTTTGACTGCATTCTTTCATTAAATTTATAATTTTTCTCCATTTAGAAAATAAAAATTAGAAGTTGTACAATTTACACATTCCCAGCTTCCTCGCGAACTATTCCATTTTATAATAACGTTTAATTTTCTGTCTTTATTTTTAATACAAAGTTCCGAGTAACATTCCCTTCTCAGATTTATATATTTCTTTAATTAAATTCATATATTTCCGTAAAAATCAAATTCATTTGTGTTGGAGGTCCTAATGTCAACTTGATACATTAAAAGAGGCCGATCCGAAATTAAGTTCATGAATTTTGGACCACAATATTTTTTTGCTCACTGGATTCTAAGCAAAATTGCATATATTAAGTAAAATTTCTTAATATGAATAGGTTGAAGCTATACTGAATTCTATAGAACTTGTAACTTCAAATATAGTCTCTAGTTACACTATAGTAAATGTTGGAAATTTACTAATGTGGAATTAAGTTTATCCCATGATTTATGACTCGAACAGTTAGGGCCCCGTACGTCGGAAACGTCGTTTCCACACACGTGCACACGTAGTGCCAAGTATCGCAAATTTCATTAATGAAAGAGATATTGGTACGTACGTAATACGTTTGAGACATAGAATGATGGACTGTTATTGGCCAAATGACAAGTATTCCACGTTGGTAAACGAGTCAGAAATCGATGTGGAGCCGTGAAGGGCCGCGGCACCACATGGCAGTGTCGCGGCGCTAATTGGTGGTTATGCTACTGGAGCTGATATTGGTACGTACGTAATACGTTTGAAACATAGAATGATGGACGGTTATTGGCCAAATGAAAAGTATAACACGTTGGTAAACGAAGGAAGAAGTGTAAGATGAAACGAGTAGGAAATCGCCGCGGAGCCGTGAAGGGCCGCGGCGCAACACCGTCGGAGCCGCGGCGCCACCATGGCAGCGCCGCGGCGCTAATTGGTGGTTGGGCTACTGGAGTCGAGGCGCTAATTCGCAGAGCCGCAGCGCTTCGGAGGCAGAATGCTGCGATGGGAAGATGAAAAGTTCTGACTCTTGGGCTGGTTTTGAAGCATTGAATCTCCATTATTTGGCACATGAATTCAGCCATTATTTGGCTGAATGTAACCCCTCAATAAGTGTCATTACATGGCTATTGAAGGCCATTAGTTGGCTAGTTGAGAGGGCATTTCCTTACACTATAAATTGAGGCCTTTGACTCAATTGTTCAACACACTTAGAAATTTTCTGAAATCTTCTTCTTCCTCTCTAGCAAGTTTTCTATATTCAAAGTTCTTCAAGAGTAACACTTGAGTTTCCTTTGCTCATTTATTAAGTTGATGGTGTATCTTGGGAGACTATTGCCCGACAATGTAAAAGGATATATACGGGGCAATTTTGTCTTAAAGACAGAGTGTCATCACTCGACTCAGCAAATCACAAGGAGTTTGTATCGTTCTTGATTCCAGTTTGTTGAAATCTTTAGTTTATCCTTTCTAGCAATTTGTAATATTTACTTACTTTCCGTTTTCTGCAATTGTTGTAACCCACAGTAAATACAAATCACCAAAATTGAAGTTGATATAGAAATACCAAATAGACTCGAGAAATACCAAAACACAATTTTAAAATGGCATATTCCTTTGATGTCTTTTATTTGCAGAATGGAATAGTCGACAATCTATAATAATGAACGTCTGTTTTTTGAATACTTATTTCAAACCTTGGAAAGTATATATAGTTTAATTAAACCATATAGATAAAATATACACACAATAATTATATGAAGAAAAATGTAGCCCTTAATTTCTAACGCATACTCTCACAAGGGAAGGCACCACACTTTATCTGGGTCTTGTGCGATTATAAGAGATAAAATCTTATGAGAGGTCGAATACACTGTGCGTATGCTTTAATTACCACATGAAAACTAAGAAAGATTAAGGAAAGAAGCATGTGAATTGCAGCCACTCCTAGATAGCAATTTTCGAGCTCAGCGAGTTAAAGAACTTCAAAAATGGTTACCATATAAAAGACTAAATAAAGCTCAGTTATCTAATTAAATTGTTTAGCGTTGAAAGAGTGTTGAGTAATACCCGAATTTCTCTAAACAATCCGTTTTATTTTTAACTACCGTTAACAATAGGACTGAAATCACCCCTTTGTTTTATTAAAGGTTTTATGAGACTAAAATTAAAATAAAGAAATAACTCAGGGATCAAAAACGTCATTTCCCCAATAGTGAAAGTGGAAATTTGGAGGTAATGTACTAATGTTTGGTGACATACTCATTAGTGACACATTTTTCATTTTTAGGAAACTAACTAACTTGCCAACCAATTAGAATAAAACGTTGAGAAATACAGAGACTAAAATAAGGAACAATGTTGATTAGAACAAATAAAATAATAAGATCTACTTATCGAATCACAACTGTGTTGTGGCAAGCCACTGTCTTGAAAGCGATTTCGGATCGACTCCGGTGCAAATCGTTTAGCCCGATCGCTTACCAAGGTTCCACAGCAGTTCCGGACACTTGCACTAGTGGCTGAAAGTTTGGAGTTTGCACAAAGTATTTTGCCCAAAAACAGAAGGAAGGAAATAACATTTTAAGAAAATGATATATTTTTTGGTGTGTAAACAAATGAAGACTCTATCGGTATATATAGGTAGCTTGCAAGGTCTGGGTAGTGAATATTGTGATCTGCAACGTCTAGTAACGTTCAGAAAATAAAGGCTGAGATATGAAACATCTCCCAACGTTTAGAGAAATAAAGATCGTCATTAACTCAGAGTATTTATGGACAATAGACTGTTGCAAATATTAATAAAATTTGACCGGTTCCGGAACAGTTGATTCCGGAATAATAAGTCTTGACCGAATTCGTAACAATTAGTTCCAGAGGTATAAGCCTTGACTGGTAATAATTGACTCCGAAGGTATGTGAGCTACGTCCGGATATGAGAGCTACGCCAAGACTTTAATCCGGTAAGCATGAATTCAGACAATTTCAGGTAAGCTCAAAAATAGCAAATAACATTTTACAAAATTGGAATTGAATTAGGCCTCACGTATACCTCGCGCGTAGGGGGGAAATCGACCCGTTTTGCCTATGAAGCCCAACTCTCATGTGCGCGAGGCCCTTCCTTGTTCTAGCTCATTTACTAACCCAAAAAACACATTTCAATATAAGAGGGAAGAAAGGTCTTTCCACCACCAATGAGGTACAAAGTGTTTTTCGCAAGAGTAAAGAAAGAGAGAATGAAAAGGGACCCTGAAAGATTTTTTGGCTTTGCATTATTTAAAATAAAAGAGTAATAGAAATAGGTAATAACTCCAACAATCCCCCACTAATGCAAATGTAAAGAATATGAATGAAGGAACATGTACTTAATATCTTTTTATTTAAATTAACATGTAGTGAAATGAGGCAATAACTAATATCCAAAAAGTGAATTACTCTTGAACTGATTGGATATAAGTTGAAACCCCCACAACACATACTATATCCTTTAATTTATGCAAACTCCGCGATACTAATAAAGTGTGTTTATGGTCATGCACACACACCTTGGATCTAATGAGCGATCTAGAAATACGGCCAAAGTCTTTCATAAAAGGCGATCACACATTTACACTCACATAGGTGATTCTATCAAATCTATCTCAACATAGACCATCTTAAGGATATGGAATCATTAAGAGCAAATAAGCTCAACCTTATAGACATTACCACGCGCCATAGTGATAGGAAATATAGTGTATATTGATGGCTTATATGGCTTCGTTTGATCACAAACGGGTATCCACCTTATTACCTCAATCCATAGGCTTTAGCCTCATCTCTCTGACATTTCAAGGATCATCTTCCTTGCTAAATCCTTGGTTAAAGGATCTGCCAAATTTCTTTCGGATCTTACATATTTCAAGGAAATAACACCATGCTTTAACAGTTGTTTAACCATACCATGTCTGATGCAAAAATATCTCCTTTTACCAGTCTGTTTAGAAGACTTTCATAGTAGAACGTACTATACAAGTCTGTTTAGAAGACTTTCATGAAATAACACTTACACCTAAAGTAAACACAACCACTGGTGGAGCTAATTTCATCATTGTCAGATACCTAATTTGTATCACAAAAACCTTATAAAACAGGAGAAAATTTATTGAGATGCAAATACCAATCCATAGTACCCCTCAAGTACCTTAACAAACGATACAGAGCAGTCCAATGTTCACCACTGGGACTATGTGTATATCTACTCAATTTACTAATGAGATAAGCAATATTAGGCCGGGTATAGTTCATGAAAAATATTACACTCTCAATTATTTTAGCATATTCAGTTTGAGAAACACTAGATTCTTTATTCTTTTTTAAGTGTATGCTAGGATCACAAAGAATTCTTACTGGAGCAACATCAAAACAATCAAACTTTTTCAATATCTTCTCAATGTAATGAAACTGACACAAAGAAAATTCATTAACAGTTCTTTTGATTTTAATTCCTAAAATCACATTTGCTTCTCCAATGTCTTTCATTTCAAATTTAGAAGACAAAAAAATCTTAGTCTCATTTACAATAGCCATATTAGGACCAAAGATTAACATGTCATCCACATATAAACATATGATCACACAATTTGATCCTATCATTTTTTAATAAACATAGGTATCTGAAGCATTAACAATAAAATCATCATCCACTAATGTGTCATTAAAATAACTTATCCCCACATATTGTCAGATAGTTTCTCCGGGAAAGACGAGGCTCATAAATTATCACATGAACCAGTCTTCATAGGAGGAGGATCTCATTTGTGTGGAGGTGCTGATATTTTCGATCTTCTATCACATACTAATAATTCCTCATCTTTCATCTCTTTTTGCCCTTGTTCTTGTGTATTTTCTTCTGTTAGTAAAATAAGTAATAATATTGATTAAGAAAAATAAAATAATAAGATCAACTAATCGAATCACAGCTGTGTCGTGGAAATTCACTGTCTTGAAAGCAATTTCGGACCGATTCTGATGCAAATTGTTTAGCTCGGTTGATCACCAAGGTTCCACAACACTTCCGGACACTTGCACTAGTGGTTGAAAGTTTGGAATTTGCACAAAGTATTTTGTCCAGAAACATAAGGAAGGAAATAGCTTTTTAAGAAGATGATATATTTTTTGGTGTGTGAACAAATGAAGACTCTACCGGTATATATAGGTAGCTTGCAAGTTATGGGTAGTGAATATTGTGATATACAACGTCTAGTAACGTTTAAAAAATAAAAGGTTAAGATCTAAAACGTCTCCCAACTTTCATAAAAGACAACCACACCTTTACACTCACGTAGGTGATTCCATCAAGTTTATCTCAACATAGACCACCTTAAGGATATGAAATCATTAAGAGCAAATAAGCTCAACCTTATAGACACTACCTTAAGGATATGGAATCTTTCCACCTTTATTAACAATGTTCTTGAAATCACCTAAATCTGAATATACTAGTTCAAGCAATTATGTTTTTCTACTAGTAACAGGTTTAAATGATTTCTTAGCGTGCTTTGCTTCTACACACAGGACACTTAGAAAATTCATTAACTTTTATCGCAGAAGTTAATTCTATTTTTCTAAGTCTTTTAATAGAAGCAATATTAACATGACCTAATCTACTATGCCATAAAGCAATAGATTCAACATTAAAAACAGAACTGGAAACATTATTATTGATAGTCTCTTGAACAATGTTCAATATAAATAAACCTCCGCTAAAATATTACTTCCCAACAAAGTCTCCTCCACGGGAAATAATAATTTTATCAGCTTCAAAAATAAGTTTAAGGCCGACTTTGTTGAGAAGTGCTCCAGAAACTAAGTTTCTATGAAGGGAGGGTACATACAGAACATTGTTCAATGCTAAAGTTTTTCTAGAAGTTAACTTAAGAAGGATTTTTCCTTTACCCATAACTCCATCAGTATTGGAGTTACCCATGTAGACAGACTCACCATCAGTAGACTCCTCAAAGATATGGAACAACTCCTTATTGACGTAGAGATGCCTCAAAGCGCCTGTGTCCAGCACCCAATCTACATTGTTAGCCACCAGATTCGCCTCTACGACCATCGCAACAATCATTTCATTTCCAATAAAAACATTAGCTTAGTAAGTCCTTTGTCCTCTCGGCTTTGAGATTTGCTCTTGTCTTTGATAGCATTTGGCAGTCTAGTGTTCGAGTTTCCCATAAATGAAACAAGGTCCCTTTGACTTCTGAATTTGGCTATTTGGCTTGTTGAAGTGAGTATTCTTCTTTTCATTTTCCTTTTGGGCTTCTGTTTGCCTTTGAACATGTCTTTTACAGCAGTACCGGAAGTTTCCACAAGGTTAGCTTTAGAATAATTAAGGGCAAGAGCCTCCATCTTATCTTTGAGATGGTTTGCCTCCTCAGCCCTCATGTGACCGATCAGTTCCTGAAGAGTCAATTTCTTCTTCTTATGCTTCAGTCAGTTCCGATAATCACTCCAAGACGGTGGAAATATTTCAAGCAGAACATTGACCTGAAATCTCTCTCACATCTTCATGCCCTCGATAAGAATATAACAGTCAAGTTCTCGTACTCGTGAATCTGTTTCATAATTGGTTTATTGTCAACCATTTGAACCTTAATCCATTGGTCAACAATATACTTCTTCTCTGCATCATCAACACCATATTTATTTTTTCAAACTGTCCCAAATTTTCTTAGCAAATTTGTTAGTAACAAATAAATCAAACACATGGTTAGTCATATGGTTCAGCAGATGTCCTCTAACAGTTTTATTATCCTTTTCAAATTTCTTTTTAGCACCATCATCAAGAACCACAGTAGTAGTAGTACTACCGATAGTAGTAGGACTAACAACAGCAACAGAACTATCGATGGTGTTAGAAACATTATTAGCAACGGTTGGTTTGTAAAACAGAACATAATCAACTTTTTATTGTTCAAAGAAAATTAAAAGCTTTTGAAACCAACGTTTAAAATTGTTTCCATCCAAAGACTCAAGTTTTGATAAATCTGAAAGAGTTTTATTCAAAGAAACAATCATGTTATCAATATTGTATAAAGTCGCTTTCAAATTATTAGTAAAATAAGGAACAATATTGATTAAGAGCAAATAAAATAATAAGATCAACTTATCGAATCACAGTTGTGTCGTGGCAAGCCACTGCCTTGAAAGCGATTTCGGATCGACTCCGGTACAAATCGTTTAGCCCAATCTCTCCCCAAGGTTCCACATCATTTCCGGACACTTGCACTAGTGATTAAAAGTTTGGAGTTTGCACAAAGTATTTTGCCCAGAAACAGAAGGAAGGAAATAACTTTTTAAGAAGATGATATATTTTTTGGTGTGTCAACAAGTGAAGACTCTACCGATATATATAGGTATCTTGCAAGGTCTGGGTAGTGAATATTGTGATCTGCAACGTCTAGTAACATTCAAAAAATAAAGTCTGAGATCTGAAATGTCTCCCAACGTTCAGAGAAATAAATACCATCATTAACTCAGAGTATTTATGGACAATAGACCGTTGCAAAAATTAATAAGATTTGACCGGTTCCTGGACAATTGATCTCGGAAGAATAAGTCTTGACCGGATTCGTAATAATTAATTTTAGAGGTATAAGCCTTGACCGATAACAACTGACTCCGGAGGTATGAGAGCTACATTCGGATATGAGAGCTACGCCCGAACTTTAATCCAGTAAGCATGAATTTGGATAATGTCGGGTAAGCTCAAAAATAGCAAAATAATATTTTACAAAATCAAAATTGAATTAGGCCTCACGTATACCTCGCGCGCTGGGAGGGACAAATCGACTCGTTTTACCTACGAAGATCAACTCATGTGCGCGAGACCTCTCTCTTGTTCTAGCCCATTTACTAACTCAATAAAACATATTTCAATATAAAGGGAAGAAAGGTCTTTACACCACTAATGTGGTATAAAGTAATTTTCACAAGAGTAAAGAAAGAGAAAATAAAAAGGCACCCTCGAAAATTCTTTACCTTTGCATTATTTGAAATAAAAGAGTAATATAAATAGGTAATAACTCCAACAGCTTCTTCATCTTTCACTACATGACCTTGTCCTTGTGGATTTTCTTGTTCTTAATAATTGACAAGATATACCAAGATCATTTATAGAGAAAACAAAATGTTTGTCGATGCGAACAGAAGTCTCATACTATTAGTTAAAAAAACGAAAACTATACATACACAACGGAAATTCAGAATTTAAGTTCTATTAGTTCAATCTTTGAAATTCTTGACTATTTTTAAAATTATGGGTTCAAATTAACTACTTATTGTAATGTTAGTGAATCTTTACACATAAATTTCTACTCTACATTGTAAATATTGGGTTCATATGAATTTGATATCGTAACTTTGCATTTGCATCTGCATACAAGGGGTAGAAGTACTTTTAATGGTATAAGACTTTTTAAAAATATATATATATTATGTAAGCTTAGCTCAAATCGAAAAGTATCACACTACGTTGAAGATATCTTGCAAAAAAAATCTCTGAGCCTCTGTAACCGTTTTTTACTTGTTTCTAAGATGTACCACTTTCTTGGGCCGGGCTTCAAATTTCACATATAAACTTTCATGATAATATCTTAAGAGTTCACCTGTAAAATTTAACTCCACGATAATGACTTTCTTTCGATTACATAAATTTATAATTATAAAGGCGAATATTTATGAAATACTATAAGAAGAAAGACATTTGCAGACAACATCTTTTATCGTCATATGTTGGACATTATTGCCAAAAATACTTTTCGCAACAATAAAATTATTGCATATCGTTGCAATAACCTCCGATGCGAAAAATTTTCACAACAACATTTTTTAGTAATAATATATTAAATTTTTATTGCTATTTATGTTTTTTTAAATAATATATTTATTATTGTTAAAGTCTTGTTGTCAATTTTATACCTTCTTGAAGTGAAACTTTAAACGGATATCTTTGAACTTATTGTCCAAAAAAATTCAAAATAGGGCATAGCTGATAGAGTAAGTTCAATGACCATTTGAGGAATTGACGTAGCTGATAAAATAGGGGCATAAGTGCCAATTCAAAGATCAAGCTGCTAAATTTGTAGAGATCATTTCCTCGAGGAGTGTGTAAAGCATCTACGTCAATTCATATCCATTATAATTTTATTCAATTAATAATTAGAAAGTAACATAAAAATAGAAAAATATTTTTTTTCTGGTCAGGTCTATAAAGTCATGAAATTCTTAGTTTGGCTCATGGATTACACAATACAGTAATATAAAAATTACTCATCACCCATCTTCCATTTTTATCCTACATATTGATAATAATACTGATTATTGTGATTAAGCAACCTTTTTTTCATATAACCGCAAAGCCGGCCCAGCACATGTTCATGAGGCCGCAGGCCTAACTGAATTGGGCTTAACATCCTCATGTTTAAACTGAGTTGAAAAATGGGATAAAAACATGGACAATTTGCACGATTTTCCTTATTTTAGGATTGTCTTTAATTTTAGCCCATCAAATTGATTATTTTTAATTTTTTTCTTTCGCCTAAGAAGAATAACCGAAACTCCAAATCCGAATCATCAGGTACTCTTTCTTACGTGATTATGCAAGTTTTAATGTGGTAATATAAATTTGATAGGTCTGGTCTTTTGTGATTATGCAAGTTTTTATTTTGAATTTCTTGATAGTAGTATTATAGTCTTCTGTTTCATGATGGATTTTGTGTGTTCATATCAATCTAATAGGTTCTTGTATGTCCAGACACCTCATACAACTGAGGTGCTTGCTGAGTCTTTAAAAGAATGCATTCAATCTTGGAATCTTGATCTTAGATTGTCTTCTATAACAGTTGATAATTGCACTACAAATGATGCGATGATGAATTTATTGTGTGAGGAGTCTCCTTATGGTTCACTGATGTTGCATGGGCGTTTTCTTCATATGCGTTGTTGTGCACACATACTAAATTTGATTGTTCAAGATGGCTTATGTGTCGTGTTCAAAGAGGGTATTGAAAGAATTAGGGAAAGTGTTGTCTTTTGGACTTCATCACATAAAAGAGCTCAAAAATTTGAACAAGTAGCTAAGAAAGTTATTTCTGATTGTTCAAAATCGCTAATACTTGATTGTAAAACTCGATGGAATTCGACGTATGACATGTTTCTAGTTGCTATGAAGTTTAGGGAGGTGTTTGCTGTTTTAAGTGCTCGAGATAATTTGTACAAATATCCACCACTTAGTGAAGATTGGGATAAGGTTGTGAAAATATGTGAACTATTGAAAGTGTTTAATGATATTACACATCAATTTTCTGTCTCGACGTATCCTACTGCCAATATTTATTTCCCTAGAATTTGTGAGATTAGAATCTTATTAACCAACTGGTTGTCCTCACCTACCATTTATATAGGAAAAATGGTCGAGGTAATGCTAGAGAAATACAATAAGTATTGGTTAGATGTTAATGGTCTTATGGGCGTGACAACTATACTTGATCCTAGGTTCAAGATGGCTCTCATTCGGTTTTACTTTGCTAAAATTTATGATGCGCTTGATGTTGATGTTGATGTTGAGGTAAAAAGGATTTATGATTTTCTAAAGGAATTGTTGGATGAGTATGGGTACAAAAATGGTAATAATCCAGCTAGTAGTAGCCACGTGTCTTCAACTGATGTTACAAGTAGTATGGGAACGGGGTACATGCAAGAGTTTGCACAATTTGTGTCACAAGGCAATAGTAAAGTTGGACTAAAATCTGATTTGGAGAAGTACTTGGAAGCTGAAATTGTACCACTTGTGGATGATTTCGATATTCTTAATTGGTGGAAAACAAATGAAAATAATTATCCAGTTCTCCAATAAATAGCAAGGGATATATTGAGCATTCCAGTTTCTATCGTCCCATCGGAATCCGCATTTAGCACTAGTGGACGTGTATTTGATCCTTATCGTATCTTTCGAAAACGGCGGAGGCATTGATGTGTGCTCAAAACTGGATTTGGACGGATATTAAAGGTAACATTAATTTGATTAAATTATTTGTGTTGTATTAAATTGAAGTTAGACCCTAATTACTTTGAGTATACATTATGTAGGTGGTGGTGATGTCAAGGAGATGGAAATATGTGATCTTGAGGAATATGATACTCAAGTGCTCTGTTGAATAATGAATTACCTGAAATATTTCATTGTTCACTAAGGGTCCTTGGAGAACAATGGTTGGGTTTATTCAACACATTGTTCTTTTAAGATGTTCTCAAATGAAGACTATTTTGTTTTATATAATGTACTAATTTAATTTATAAGACTATTTTGTTTTGGGTTTGATCACTATTTTGTATTGATCACTAATTGATCACAAATGAATTGATTACAAAATATGACTGGCGGGTGGCGGATATCCACTTGGGTGGTGAAGCGGGTGTGGATTTAGAAATATACCCGCCTAGACATGTATGGATGTTGAAATTGTACCCGCCAAAAATGGAGGATAGGTGACGGATATAAAATTTTCTGACGGGTACGGGTGCGGGGGAGGGGTACCCGCACCCGCCCCGCCCAATTGCTATCCCTACTAATATGCAGCCTACAAACTGACATCATCAGCTTTTGATCTAAAGGTTCCCAAAGTTGACAAGATTTACCACATTGTACAAGAATAACCAATGGAATAAATTGAAGTACTAAGGGCAATTCGGTCAATTCGCGTGAACGGAAAGCTCCCTATTCACGCTTATTAAGTAGGCGTTTGGTCATGCGTTTTCAAATTATGATTTCATAATTTGATTTCAAATCATGTTTGTTTATACAATTTGGACATAACTTGAACTTCAACTTCATGTCATGGTTTGAAATTTCAAATCATCCAAAAATGTGTGATTTGGGATTCCAAATCATGATTTCAATTTTTTTAAATATAAAATTTGACTCATAAGTTTTTATTTTGTAAAAATATATCCATAAATTAGTAGATATATACCATATGATCGACTTTATATTGTATTGGATATAATTGTCCAATACATAATTTATATTGTGTATATATACAAAGCTATGACTATGTCATGACTTAAAAGTGTACAACTGAAGACCAATCATTTGCGGGAATACTAAAGGAGTGATGAAATATTCACGGAATATGAACATGATGATACAGTTGCTAATGATATTGACCAACAACCAACTCAAAGTAACAATGTAACTTCATCTTCTCGGCCATCTGATCGGGAAATACATGTTCGGCGTGAAAAAATTGTTAATACCATGTGAGAAGATTATATTAAAGAGTAATTACACTATTATTCATGTTTAATTTTTCATTTTATTAAAGTAAAGTTTGATCAATTGATGTTGTATTTTTTAAAAAGGTCTTCGAGCAGCGTATTAATTTTGTTATGAACTATGACTTGCTTATTTGTTAAGATTGCATAAGAATTAGGAAAGTTTTGATGATTTTCACAACTTGTGGGGTTTTTATGTCAATGAGAAAAGATACAACGTAACAAACTCAAATTGTATATCTAAACAAAATTTCAACCTCAAACCATATGATTTCAAATCATGTCCAAACCGCTCCTAATAGTAGTAAAATTGAACTATCACAAATTCCCCCCACCCCATCATATAGATAAACTCAAAAGTACAAACAAGAAAGGATTAGGATGAACATGAACAAACACAACATGAAGAAATTACAAAGGAACGAATTAGACATGAGCTGGTTTCTTCAAATCATGAACAATTTATATTGTATAACAAACAATAGAATAAATCTTCAAACATTATTGGAGTATATTATCACAATTTATATTGATAAAACTCAAAGGACAAACATTTGAATTTCCAAAGCTTGATTATAATTTGTTTAACCAGTGGTAGGACCAGGTCGTTTGCCAGGAGGTGTTGGCAATTTTGCCCTTACAACTACATGCACCAACCCCTCATCTTCTGCTTTTCCTGCTTCATCTTTCTCTACTACTGCCCCTTGGCCTTTTACATCACCGCATCCTTGTGCATTTTTTGATTCTGACAAAAATGTTTGAGAACATATAAATTTCCAGTTTATTTCGCGAAATCTGGTGTCCGAAATTCACTAGTTTGTACCTTAGAGGGCTCATTTTAGGAAGAAGAGCTATCAGCAAGACTATTTTTAGCTAAAAGTCACAAAATAACAACTTTTCAAATCCGTAATTGAAAAATAGTCACAGTTTTGGAGTTTCAACTTCTACAAATAATGAAACTCCAGGATACTGTCATGACATTTTACTTATGAAAGTTGAAACTCGAGGACCATGACTATTTTTAAAAAACAAGGTTGAAAAGTGGTCATTTGACGCTACTTCTCCAAAAAAATCATTCCGTGATTCAAATACGAGACCTTTGACTAATTAGTATAGAGGAATTCCGTTCCTCTCACCACATCCATCTGTGGTAATCACTAGCGATTTTGACTAAGGGAAATTCAAAATATAAAAATAAATATATATATATATATGAAGAATTAAGGGATTCAACATTTACTATATATACATGAAAAATGATTTTAATTATAAATATATAGTGGATTAACCCCCTTCCGGTACTCTAGTCTCTAGCTCCGCCCATGGTGGTAATAAGAATCATGAAAATTTAGAAACACGTTGTTTAACATTTATAGACACAAGAAAGCTTTCAAATGTTACCTTTAGCATGTTCTTTACTAGGAGTGAGGGGTTTAGACAGATCTTGAATCTTGTTGTTCATATCTTCAGCCATCTTTTTCTTCTGGGTATTTTCTTTTCCACAAGGCTCAATTGAGATTTATAGGAGATTAATTATTGATGATTATTAATTGTGTTTTTTTTAAATCTAAATAGAGTTGAGGACCCCATGTGGTTAGCATTTTATTTTAGATATATGCGATGGCGTGCTATAATTTATAACGTTCACATGATGACATATTTCCGATCGATGGGCCAGTCGACCAATAAAGACATGAATATGGCCCCCAGGGGCACAAACGAGTTGGTAAGTGACAAGGTGATTGGGGGACAACCACTCCGACGTCACGGGTTCGAATCCGTATGGTGACAGTCTTTGCTGAAATATTGCAAGGTTTGTTGCTGGGTTCGTGTCCCGTTGGTCCTCTCCCTTGCAGGGCTGACACTCCCGCATATCCCTCGATTTACATTCCACCTGACCAAGGGGCCTCTGGTACAGGTGGGGGGTTTCGCCTTCGGGACTTTCCCCTTCACAAAATAAAGACATGAATATGCTTTTTTTTTTTTACTTACATTTTCTTGGTAAAATAAAAAA
Organism: Anisodus acutangulus; assembly: GCA_029783415.1. Classification (NCBI taxonomy): domain Eukaryota; kingdom Viridiplantae; phylum Streptophyta; class Magnoliopsida; order Solanales; family Solanaceae; genus Anisodus; species Anisodus acutangulus. The sequence goes on along the minus strand of CM056492.1, from coordinate 58,912,777 downwards.
ATTACATTATTGACAAGCTTCGTGAATGTCACATGGTGACATGGAACAATTTTCTATCAGAAAACAGGATCAGAAAATGACCATTTGGTGCTATTTCTAGGGATTTTTTACATTTTTGGCTCCAACACGAAATTATAATTAATTAGAGTAGAGAAATTTCATCCATCCCACTACACCCATTAATAGTTACATGAATGACAATAAAAAACATAAGTGTTTTTCAGCCATCTTGTTTTTTTTTTTTTAGGTTCTTTTTTCCCGGAAGACTCAATTGACTTTATAGGAGATTACTAGTTGATGGTCCATTAATTTCTCTATTCTATGAAAAAATTAATTGATGTAGCGGTTTCGGTCCCCTTATTATTCTTTATAGTGGCACCCTTAAATAATTACTAAAACATAATGACATTATAAATTTTTATAGCAAATTTAGATTTAGACGTGAATTTTTGCTAAATTTTGTAGAGTTTCACGATGTCACTGTAAATTCCCTCTCCCTTCGCCTAGAACTTTGTTGTCCCTCTCTCTCTGTCTTCCAATAATCAGCTTTCGCGGGCGTTCTTCCGTGTCTTCTCTATGGTGTTGGATTTTCTTCCTACTTCTTTACCTTCTTTTTTTGTTTGAGAAGGGACTGATTGGATAACTTGTGGTGTTGGTTATGGTGATCTCTAGACAGATTTAGCGGACTGGTGAAAGGAAAGAGCTGGATCAGCCATCGACAAAGGAGTTAGGAAGCTCGAAGACACATGTTGGTGAATGTGATCATTTTTTGTGGTGGTTTGTAGTGGTGATCTGGTGGTGTGAACCCGTGTATGTAGTGCATATGTAAAGTGTATGTATTGGAAGAAAAGATGTGAAAGTTAGTAAGAAAGTTAGCTAACCTTAACTAATTCAAGAATAGAGAGATTTACAAGATATGAAGGAGTACATAAACAAATGTGAATGCATTGTATAGATCAGTTTTTGGAATGAAAAAAAATAAGAAAATCTTCTCTCTACAAACACTCAATCTTCTACCTCTCCTTTCTTCTTGTTTCTATATTGATGAATGTCTAATTGGATCACGATTGAGATAAAATTCAACATGATATCAAAGCAATGATCAAAAGCTCGGGGATTGTTTTTCTTTCGCAATTCAATTGAAGACAATCTACTGGTTTTTTAGCCAAATTCATTCTCTATTTCTGGTTTCTCTGGTTTTCTATTTCTGATTTCTGGTTCTGTTTTACCGAATATATGTGGAAAACCAAAATTAATTTATAATATCTTGGTTCTTACTTGCTAATACTGCTGCTTGAATTCTTATTCCAATCAAAATTCATTACAAAAAAATCTTATAACCAAATTCGAATCAAATCTTGAGAGTTTTACAACCATATCCTCTTTACAATGGAAGCTATTCCACATGCAAATGGAATTTCAACTGGAAACACTCAAAACAACCCACAACCAGCTGCTAGATTGAATTCTGGAGTCACTCCGACAATCTATCACAACCACCCACTGTTTCTTCAATCCTCTGATGTAAGTGGTGTATCTCTCATATCATTTCAATTACTTGGTACTGAAAATTATGCACTATGGAGTAAGTCTATGAGAAATGCACTACTTGGGAGAAATAAACTTGGTTTTGTTAATTAAAAATGTAAGAAAGAAAACTATGAAGAAGAGTGATGGGATCAGTGGGATAGGGTTAATGCAGTTGTTCAGGCTTGGCTAATGAACTCAGTTTCTAATGGCTTACTTAGTGGTGTGTTATATGCTGACACAACATATGAAGTATGGTAAGACTTAAGAGAAAGATTTGATAAGGTAGATGGGTCAAGAACCTATGATCTTCATTAGGAAATAGTCACTTTGACTCAAGAAAGTTCAAGTGTGACTGAATATTTCTCTAAACTCAAGACATTGTGGGTATAATTTCAATCTCTAGTACCACCTACTAGTTGTGGATGCCCTAAGTCTAAAGAGTTTGTGGAATATCTACAAAGGCAAAAATTATACCAGTTCTGATAAACTGCAATCTATAGTTAAGACTTGTGTTATGATGGGGTATTCTGAAATACAAAAGGGGTATATTTTATATGACATGCATAATAAAATATTTTTGGTTAATAGAGATGTTAGTTTTAGGGAAACTGAATTCCCATTTAGAGCAGAAACATCAGAAAGTCCAATCTTCTTGCATGATCAATATGGTAAGGCTGATGATGATTATTTTACTTCAAATATACATATGTATATATCTGTACATGATTTTTAGGCTAATATACAAGAAGAGTTAGAGCCAATGCATCATGCACCAGAAAATGTTCATAACAACACTCAAACTCAAAATCACACACCACAAAATCTACAAATTGATATACCAGTTCCTCCAGATACAATGTAGATACAACAAAATACATCACCCATTATAAAATCTACCAGATCCAACAACTCACATTTGGTTAAAAGACTTCATCACAAATAGAACTGATCCAACTACTCCACACTCTATAGCCAATAACATATCCTATGAAACACTTACACCAAAATATAGAGCCTTTCTCACTTTTCAGAAATAATTGAATCAGTGAACTATAATGAGGTATCCAAAGAGCCAAGATAGGTGAAGGCAATGAAAGCTGAAAATCTCATCACTACAAGATAATGACACATGGGATTTTGTTTCCCTACCTGAAGGAAAATCTCCAATAGGGTGTAAATGGATTTACAAGATCAAGTACAAGAAAACATGAGAAATTGAAAGGTTGAAAGCTAGACTAATGGTAAAAGGATATAGTCAAAGGGAATGTATTGATTATCAAGAAACTTTTTCTCCTGTAGTGAAGATGGTTATTGTGAGATCCATTTTCTCCATTGAATCATCTAGACACTGGCAAATACACCAAATGAATGTATATAATGCCTTTTTTCTAGAGGATCTACTTGATGAGATCTATATAGAACTTCCTCAATGATTTATCAGTCAGGGGGACAAACAAGTATGTAGACTGATTAAATCCTTATATGGACTTTAACAGGCTCCAAGACAATGACATTTCAAACTCATAGAGGCATTACTTCAAATGAAGTTCAAACTGTCTCAATATGATCATTCTTTGTTCATAAGGAAAACTAATAAAGGGATAACCTTGGTATTGGTCTATGTGAATGATATTCTAATAACTAGAGATCACATGAAACAAATAGAAGAAACAAAACAAACTTTACAACAAGATTTCAAAATGAAAGATCTGGGAGAATTGAAATACTTTCTAGGCATAGAATTTGCAAGATCAGATAAAGAAATTCTTATGCACCAAATGAAATATGATTTGAAACTTATTTCTGAGCTTGGTCTGGCTGCTGCTAAGCCTATCAACACTCCTATTGACTGCATTGTGAAGTTAACTACAAAAGATTATGATGATCATATTCAAGAGATTCAAAAACCAGGAAGAGAGAAGACTAAGACAGAAGATGCATTATTGTAGGATATTAGCTCATACCAAAGGCTAATAGGTAAACTTCTTTACCTCATAGTTACAAGGCCAGATATAGCCTACAGTGTTCAGACACTTAGCCAATTCTTACAACAATCAAAGAAGTCACATTTTGATGCAACACTTAGAATAATCAGGTATATCAAAAATCAACCTAGACAAGGTATACTACTGTCCAGCAAATCACAAGAATCAATAACAACATATTGTGAAGCTGATTGGACTGCCTGTCCTCAAACAAGAAAGTCAGTCATTGGATACATTGTAAAATTTGGAGACTCACTTATCTCATGGAAATCTAAAAAATAGTCTACAATATCCACAAGTTCAGCTAAATCAGAATACAGAAGCCTAGCAGGAACAGTTATAGAGTTGACATGGATACTTGGCATATTAGAGGAGATTGGGATCAAGATTAACTTACCAGTGACAAATGTTTACAAACTGCAAATCAGCTATCCAAATAGCTGCAAATCCTTTGTTCCATGAAAGAACTAAACATATAGAGATAGACCTTCATTTCATAAGAGAAAAAAAATTCAGAAATGACTTGTGAAGACTGAATATATTAACACAACCAACCAACCTGCTAATCTTCTTAAGGACTGAATAGACTTCAACATCAGCATCTCTGTTCCAAGCTAGGATTACTGAACATATTTACAGCATCCAGCTTGAGGGGGACTATTGGAAGAAAAGATGTGAAAGTTAGTTAGAAGGTTAGTTAAGGAAGTTAGTTAACCTTAACTAACTTAAGAAGTAAATAGAAAGATTTACAAGATACGAAGGAGTATCTAAACACATATGAAGGCATTGTATAGACAAGTTTTTGGAATGAAGAAAAATAAAAAAATCTTCTCTCTACAAACACTCAATCTTCTACCTCTCATTTCTTCTTGTTTCTATATTGATGAATGCCTAAATGGATCATGATTGAGATGAAATTCAACAGTATGTGGCACTTTGGCCAGGGAAAATTAGTAATTGAGGTATATATGTTATATGTATATCCCATTTATCTCATAAAATTCATGTAACATACAATGACATACAAGTGATTATTGGTGGTGGGCAGGGTGATTTTTGGTGATGATTGGTGGTGGAATATGTGTATGAAGTGAGTATAAAAAGTGTATATAAGTTGTATGCGTGGCACTTTAAGTGGGTGAAGCAGTATCTAAAGTCTATATCGTATTGTATGTATGTAAAATGTATGTACGTTGTATGTATGGCACTTTAGCTGAGGAAGCAGTAGCTAAAGTATATGTTGTATGTATGTAAATGGTATGTGTGGTGTTTTCGGATGATGACCGTAAACTGTATTAAAATGTATGTGCGTATGTAAGTTGTATGTGGAGCGTTTGGTGGTGGTTTTGAGTGATGACAAGTGGTGGAATGTGTGTATGTCGTTCGTATGTAAAGTGTATGCCCTATTTGTGTCACATGTGTATCAAGTAGTTAGGATGAGATATTGTATGCGTACATGTATTTTGCTACGTTTTGAAATCAAAGTGCTGCTACAAATTAAAATAAGGAGAATCTCATTTTACAAAAAATGAACGCTAATAGCGCTATTTACGAAAGCATTACTTTAATAAAGTTGAGAACCATGTGCTTTGTTAAAGCTTTATTTTAGTCATGCTATAACGTTCATGATTACACTGTCTTTCCCAATGGGCCAGTTGATAACGGACATGAAGAGACGACCTTTTTTGAAAGGGCAAGGTACACATTTGTTCCACTAGGGGCATCTCTGAGATTTGTATAAAGGTAAAGGGTTAAAAGGGGTAGTTAAATTTTAATCTATGAAAGGCATATTTAGACCATTCCGTATAGTTTAGGAGCAAAATTGACACATTTTTTGTTATTAAATTTTGAACACGTAGCAGAAAACCATGCTAGTTAATTCTATTAGTTAATATGGGCAAATATAGCTCAGTTTTAAAATTATATCTGTATGATTGACCGTAATTATTAGCAGATGGTATCTAGTTTTTTCTCACATAGAAGCATTGACCATTTTATAATAAAAAAAATAACAACAACAACAAACATATTTTTTAATAAAACCTGCTTACTTCAAAACCTTGAAATCAAATATAGTATCAAACCACATAATATAATTGCATTTTCTGTCAGGTTAATCATACCATATCTGTTATGATGTTAAATGTTCATTCGAAATAGCTTTGTTTCAAAAGATAAACATTTTTTAGCTTATTATTCAGTGTTAGATTCATACAAAGTTGGTAAAATTTGAAATTGGCTAAGAGTAATAGTAATTCTTGTTGTAGTGTGCAGGAAATTACTCCTAATGACCTCGAAAATGGGTGGTCTATAACTTTTAATTTACATTTGCGCCATGAATGAATTTTCAAGGTCAAAAGTGTTGTCCATATGGCAAAACTTGTTAAATTTTTTCCCATAAAACAAATGAGATAAAAAATTTAGGATCACTCATTTTTAAGGCCATTCTTATAAATTATCTGGTAGTGCGGTTATAATAAGGAATTGGAAAACTGAAAGTAGGGATTAATGTTTGGTGAAAAATCACTATTAGCACCAGCCAAATCAACGGAACAATAATTATTTCAGATGGCGCATGCATTAAAGTGCCAAGAAATAAAGTAAAATAATGCGGGGACAGTTAAATCATTAGCCTTTTTTTAATTAAATTATTGAAGCAATATTGTACAAATATCAACAGACATGATCCCAAAATTGTGATATGCGTTAGCCCTTAGGGAAGTGAGATCCTCCGTAAACAATCGATAATATTTATCTGCATCGAATGTTTACATCAAACTAATAAAATTTATTATGATTAACTGATTTAATAAAGTAAATATATTCACTAATTAATAATGATTAGATTATAGTTGTATATATTCATATATATGTCATACATTCATTAGTTTGATAAAAACACTCGGTACGGCTAAATATTTATCATAAATAATCTATATCCACTTTATCCTTTTCCTTTAATGGTATTTAAAGTTTCTTTAGTACATTTAATTTAAATTCGTGGTACATATGATCTATTTTTAAGAAAGAAGTGTTTTCTTTCATGAATTTTTGTGTTTTTGTGGTTCAAATTAATTAAAAAATAAAAATATTATATCCATCCCGTTTTATATTTTAATGGTCAAACTATCCCGCTTCGACTACAAATTTACAGTCCATGTTATACATAATATGAATTAGGAAGAGAGATTAATTTTGATTCTTGAATGAGCCTGGTCCCAGTAAATTGGTTACGTTATTATGATTTATGACCAAATAAAACGTGAGTAATGTAATCTTCTAAATATATTATTTTTTCCTGGTTATGGAAAATACTAAGCATATTCTTTTTTTTCTCCAAAAAGAAGAGTCCTTCTGTACTTTTCCCATTTCATGTAAGCAAATCAAGAAGAAGAAAAAAAGAAAAAAGAAAGAAAAAAAAATCAAGGAGACGGATGCAGAATTACCATCATTATTATTATATTTAACATAATGATGAAAAGAACATAATGCATATGCTTATGTAATCCCACAAATTGTATTGCTCTCCCCGTCTTAATTTACATGGCGGTGTTTGAATTTTGAGAGTCAGATAAATTTTTCTTTAACTATAATTTTTCATATGCCTTTTAAATATTTTCAATTATTAATTATTATGATTTATAGTACATTTTACGTAGATTCAAATATGTAAATTTATTTAAAAAATCCTCAAGATTCAATGTTCAAATTCACTGTCGAAATTAAAAAGTTTAAATCTTCAAATTTGAATTATGACACATAAATTAAAACAGAGAAAGTAGTACAATTTTCTTTTACATACACCTTATGAGAGAAACTGACTAAATACAATTATACATGAATTACAATTTGTTGAGTTCAAATCGGACCATGATACACACCGTACTTTACTTATTTAGCCATCACATTTTCATTGGCTTAATGTATTATTTCAACCAGTTTGACCACCAATACCAGGTGGCTTGGCTGGAGTTATTTTTTTTCGAAGTAACCAGATACTTTATTTATACTAAGTAGAAGTTGCATTACTACGTTGCCTGGAGGTGTTGATTGTCTTGATGGAATCGCTCTTGTCCTTGCTAGTGATATTTTACTATCGCCCTGTGGTTCATCTTTCTTCTCTACTAGCCCTTCATGTCCTTGTGCATTTCCTCCTGATTCTGACAAAACTCAAAGATAAAAAGAGACGGTCCCGAAAGTTAGCTCAAAAAATGAGAATTATAAAAAATCATATAAGTAGACTACAACAATAGCAACAACAATATATCCGGGGGGGGGGGGGACTCAACAGAATTGAAGGCCTAATGCGGAACTTTTATTCGATTTCTTTGAATAACTTTTTATTTTTCAATTCTTAATTTTAAGCAAGATTTTACCGATTTCAGTATTGAAAAATATTCCTCCACTGAGGCAATCATTACCGGAACTGATAACATAACTATAAGCAATCAATTGATAAATTTTAGATAAAAATAATAGAGTTAGAATGATAGAATCTAATTCAAGAATTTGATAACTTGGTATATCCCAATTTAATATGCTTCTGCAATGCTTGAAAACCTAAGAAGAAACAAAAAGAGAATTTACAATTCGATCACTTTGTTCTAACACTTTACTATTATTGACTCTTATTTGACAGAGTATTACTCTAACTTATCAGATATTTTAAATGGACTGAATTTTGGAGGGTCATGTTAATTTACGAGGGTTACATCATGTGCTAATTTTATCAGCCCTAATTACAGGACTACGACGAGTATCCTACACAGGCTAAGGGCATAGTGAAAATGCCAAACTGATGGTGCAAGTACAATGGGGACACATCAAACATGAATTTGGTGAATAAGAGTTATGATCTTGCATGCAAAAAAAGCAGATTGTACAAGACTGGAAAAAGGAGCTTCATGTGATGGACTAAGTTTTGAATCCGAGGTTTCATATGCTTTTAATGCATATTTTCAAAAGTACAAACAAAAAGTAGAAACTTGTCATTTTGATGGTTTAGGTGAAATTGTAGCAACAAATTCCTCAGTGAAAAATTGCGAGTTTCCCATTGAGATATTGGCATTCCAAGATCAAGTAGTTCACAATGGTATGATTTTAACAATTTGAAAAACAAATAGAAACGGAATTGTACACTTCATTTGAGTTTAAGTAATATACGTTGTGATTATTCATTGTTTTTTTTTGGATTTGATAATGCAAAGAAGAAAGTAATTCTAGTGGATCCTTTTTCTAACTCTCTATTCTTGTGGTTCCTTTTCATTTATTCATTCTTGTCTTACGTGAAATACAAAATGTTCCTCATTGGTGGTGAAAATAAATTTCTTCTTTATATTGAGTTGTGCATTATTGAACTTATAAAGAGCTAGTAAAAGAGAGTGGCTTCGCACACATGATATTTGGGCTTGCAAGGCAAAATATGTTGAGACCTCCCCCCGCCCTTTTATGTGTGAGGCATACGTGGGGCCGAATTCAAATTTTAGTTTTGGACAAAAGTTATTTGAATACATGCTTACAAGATTAATGTCCAAATTTGTTCCCTAGAATTAAAACCCGGTCAAGGCTCATTACTCTAGAGTTAAATAGGGACTTTATTTTCGTCCAGTACTCATAATCCAATGCCGACCTTTAATTAATTTCGTCTATTACTCAGAATTAATGACAATTTTAATTTTCTGAATGTTAAGAGGTGTTTCTGATCTTAACTTTTACTACCGAGATCTTGACATCTACCTATATGTACCGGTAGAGACTTCTCTTGTCAACACGCCAAAATAGTCTTTAGAGTCTTCAGAGTTCTTTTTCCTTCTTTTTTCTGGGCAATCTTATTTGTGCAAATTCTGAACTTTCAGCCACTAGTGCAAGTGTTTGAAAGTGTTGTGGAACTTTGGAGAACAACCGACTTAAACGATTTTCTCCACAGTCAGGCCGAAATCGCTTTCAACGCAGTGCTTCTTTCACGACGTAACGTTAACCCGATAAATTATTTTTCAATTTTATTTATTCTTAATCAATATATCTATTTTTATTAACAACATATACTGCTAGTGTAAATAATTCTACACTATTAGGTATCTTTACCTATTTTAGCAGGTAATATATTTATTTTTGAGGTTTCAAATTCTACATTTCAAATCTTACTTGTAGATACTTTTAGATAACCTAGTGATGTAAAAATTATTAATACTGATAATATATAGAATTAAACTTCATTTGAGTTTAGGTCAAAGTTTTCCTCTACCACAAAGCAAAGGCATTGTATTTCATTTAATGTGTGTGAAGAGCATGGTTGGTGATAAAAGCATTAACCCCATTCGTTAAAGGTGTTGTTTTTCGTTATTGGCTTCACAATTCTGCCTTCTTCTTTTTTCTAATTAAGTCTATTAAATGACATTGCAGCTGAACTTCTTTATGGAAGTGTGTGCTTAATCTTGAGTTAATTACTTGAATTGTTAATAACAAAATCACTCATGTATTATTTATTTATTGTTGAATGTTTGTGAACAAAGTTCCAGGTTAGTAGCTGAAGAAAAACAAAGTAAGTTACTTATAAGGTGTTGGATACTCTTAATAGTGTGAGAGCTTTTACGGAAAACCCTGCGGGCTTGGCATAAAGGAGACAATATCACAATATTCACATTCATGGAGAGGCCAACTGATGGGTTACAGTTCTGCAATAGGTGAAATTTCGGCTGGAAATGCCTTCTTGGGTGACTCTTTCCTTTGATAGTTATGAGTTTTTTTTAGGTTGTTTTAGCCCAACAATTGATATCAGAGCAATAGTTTAGAAAGACGACGATGGAGATAGCATAGTGATGACATAGGGCCAGACTTAGTGACTATGCCCGTCTACTTGCTGGTTTGCTATCTTTAGTCGTAGCTCCAAAGAAGCATACACAAAAAGAAGCTAGTGGACTTTATTGGACACACTCGATTGATTAGGTGACACACAGTTAATTTCTAAATTAGCTCAAGAATGGTGATGGGTCAGTGGAACTTAGTCAAGGGGAGATAGTTGTGTGTGTGAACAAACTTCCACATTGATAGCTGAAAAAAAGTAAGTTAATGATAAGGTGTTGATTACTCTTAATGGTGTGAGCCTTTTGGAAAAATTCCTACGTGCTAATATCATACCATGTTAAGAGTATATGTCAGAAAAACAATCTCTTACTAGATATCTGTCATGTCATTTATAATTTTCAAGTCAGGTTATCTCTAGATTGATATTGTAACACCCCGTACTTTCGGGTGATGGTTTGAACGCATAAACGTAGGCAAGTAGACCCGGGCCTCGGGAAATTTACGTTGTATTTACGTATGCTAATAAAGAGTTTAGCATATAAAAGGATAAAATCATGAAACAATTTAGGATTTAACAAGTGTGACGATGGGGATTAATAATAATAGTTGTATATCCCTAAATAGGTTATGGACTAGTGTCATATTACAAATTATGACATTGCGTATAAGAAGATTTTATAAGTCATCAAGATTTAAGTGAAGCGGGGTCAAGAAATTAATTGTGTGTATAATTGATTAATTGTAGGATTGATTAATCTTAAATGGGGACAATATTTAGTGGGACATTACGTGTAATATTATAACAAACTGTCTGAGTGACTAGCCTTAATAAGCGAAATGGTGACAGCTTCACAAATCTCCAAACCTTCACCCTTATCTATTACTAAATGCCTTCATCTCTTAAGTTTCTGTAGAAATCTTTCCTTGGAGAAGAAATCGTTACACCTCTATCTGAAGGAGTAAGTCTCAATTGGTAGCCTCTGAAAATTCTCGACCAAATTAGGGGATTTTCCGTAAACTGTTGCTCACCCAAAAAGGGGGGAAATTCATGGCGTTTTGGACCTTAGCTCCATCAAAATCGAATCCTTGAACAAGCTTGAACACTCAGAAATCAAGCAAAGACCTTGAGTTTCAAGGAAGTTCTAGCTCAACTCAGTTTTGGGTCCTGTTTTCGCTGGTCGGAATCCGGTTTGGGTGAAAGGTTGTCCGACGACGCTCGTCGCTGCGCCTAAAAGAGGTAATGCTTCTTGTTCCTAAGTTTATACAAGTTATAGAGCATGATTCTTGCCACTAGATTCTAAGGTGATTATCGGAAATGCTAAGTTTGGTTGGGTATTGTTGGGGCTGCCTATATGGAGTTGGAGGTTGCATATGAAGTTGCTGGATTATTATAGGTACTGTAGCAATTAAGAAGGAGGATTAGGCAGGCTATTGTTTTGCTACATGCATAGGTTTCCATATAGAAGAAACATAGATTCTACGCGTACAAGGTGTTCGATAAAATATCTCAATGAATTTATTAATAGCATATTGGTTCGGTTATGATTTAAATCATTCGTATGATGTAGATAATCATTCATAGAGCTTACAAGGACCCGTGGAACTTAGATAATTTCGATAACAAGGTATGCAAGACTCTTTTTTTCTTTTGGCATGTTCTATGTACAAAATATAACTGTAATATTATTTCATAAATTACTCTACTCTTAGTAGTTAAGAATGATTATGTTATTAACTCCTATGTTCAAAAGCATGTCTAAATATATTCTCAAATCCTTATTGAGAGGTAAGGGAAGGATGTTGATATTCCCAATGTTAGCCGAAGGTACAAAAGTATTATGTCATCCGTTAAGGTTGGAATATTGTATTACCATTCATGCATTTTCATTTGCATTATATTCATCTATTACCCTGGACCCACATGTGTTTTATAAACTACGATATGATATGAAATATCTATATGTAGGGGATAGGGAAAAGGGAAAGGCGTTATATACGCACACCACCTGCAACTGGTACAGACTATCACAAAAGAGTCTGAAGAGGCCAATATTGATGCCCTTGTGTGGCCGATATAACCTGATGCCCACAGAGGCGGTTATGGGAAGGAAGATGCAATTGTGTGGCCAATATTTATATGTATACCGCATTTGCATTGTGCATAACATTTAGGCATATGTATTAGGGCCTCAGAAGTATTTACTATTGGTCGGTTGTTTCTGTTTCAGTTTATTGTTATGTATCTCTGTTGTGTTATTTCTTATGCCTGACATACTTAGTACATCAGTCGTACTGACGTCCCTTTTGTCGGGGGACGCTGCGTATCATGCCTGCAGGTTCAGTTAAAGAGGGTGACGGTTCACGCTAGTAGATAGCTGGTTCAGCTGGTATTGGAGCACTATACTTGTTTCAGAGTTGCAGTCTGGTCGTGGTATGTTATTTTGCATATGCACTTGGGTATGGAAGGACCCTGCCCCGCCCTTGTAATGTTATGTATTCTTTAGAGGCTTGTAGACATGTGTCCTGTGTATAGTTGTCATGTATGGCCTTGTCGGCCTTGGTATGTATATATATAAGTTGGGACTTTTCGGTTAAAACTTTATATAGTCTTTTTTAGCCTAGTCTGTATTTAAATATGATTAGGTGTGGAGTGTATGGTTAGTGGTGCTCGGCAGGTATGGTCCGGGTGCCTGTCGCGGCCCTCCGATTTGGATCGTGACAAACTTAGTATCAGAGCAAGTCTATCTTAATGATGTCTACAATTCATGTCTGGTAGAGTTTGTTTATGGGTGTATAGCGCGCCACACTTATAAGCAGGAGGCTACAAGGCATTTAAAATTGTCTCATTCCTTCATAATCTTGATCGTTCGATAGAGCCGAGTTGTAAGAACATTTATTCCTAATCATATTTTCTTATTTGAAACTACAGCAATGTGTACGATGAGAAATACCTCGGGTAGTAAGAGTGCGGGTATTGTTGCGAGGGCAGATATTAGACAAATACCACCCGCTGGCACGGGTCGGAAGGCTACGGAAATGGAAAAAAGAGACCTGAGTTACACTATGGATTCAGACCCGTCGGAAATCATGAAATCTATTGAGGAGGATCCATATGAGTCACCCGCTCGGACACTCTCGGTTCTTTCAACGGAAGATGGGGTGAGAGGGGTTCCGGCCTCACCAAGAGCTTTAGTTTCAGTATCGGGCCTCATTGATCATGGTGTAAGTGGGGCAACACAGGGATGGACACTGCCATATTCCTCTCAGATACAACGCCATGACCGGGTATTCATTTCTCTCATTGACCCCGACTTTTCTGAGATTCTGGATAGTCCACAATGTTAGGGGTCTGTTAATCAGGGTTCGTCGATCTATGTTATGGGGTACACGAAAGAGGAAGAAAAGAAGCAGGTCAGGAGAAGGTGAGTGATTAGTAAGGATAAGAGGGTTTCAGTTCAAAGTGTGTCGGATCGATGCTCATATATAGGACCAAGATAGGATAGTGCAGATACACCAACAAGATCATAACGCTGAACCTAACACCTATCCTAATAATCCTTAAGGTCTTTAAATTAGTTACCTTTAAATAAATCGTGTATTATGTTTAACCGGTACATGGTTATATGTTTGGATTAATCAAAGAGATATATGGATTTTGTATGTGGATTGATAAGATCGTTGTACAGTTTAGTGTGGGGATGATATTTATCTATATGAACATACTAATTAGGATCATGAAGTGTGTGACTAGCATGTGGTATTCAATGATTTGAAGTAATATAGCCTAAATGTGGTTTCCCAATGACATGTTTAGCTTCAAATTTGATCCCTTGATATCCTGTCCTTGCTACTAATACTTTGTTACCTTCTATGAACGCATATTGTGGTGTAAACTGCCTAGTTATTTCCTGCACTAGTGCATTGTGCCCAAAATCACTTAAGTTTGTTTAGGCATGAATCCTGTAGGTTATATATCTATTTTACCATCTTTGTAGTCTGGAATACATGACTAATTGTTTTGAACTACAAGTGATAAGCATGTTGAGTTTGTATAAGTCATTTATGTCTCTCATACGATTTCTACTGACAATTTAAGTTAGACAGCCATTTGTATGCTCTAAATGTTATTCTTATCCCACTCATATGTGTATAAAGAAAGAAATAATTTGCTTGGTTATGAGATGTCCTTATTCTGTGATCTGGACATGGTTAAATGACCTGTTTATATTTTAGTCCAAGTTAAGAACATTAATCTTCAAGGGCTCAAAGTAATGGCCATCTGAGTCAGGGTACCATGTTAAACATCATGTCTACCTATTGCTGGGTGTTCAGTCTAAAAATGTTAGTTTGAAATCCTTCCTTCGTTTACCAACGTGGAACACTTGTCATTTAACAAATAATCGTCCATCATTCTATGTCTCAAACATTTCACTTATGTACCAAGAGCCAATATCTCTTTCATTAACGAAATTTACGATATTTGGCACTAAGATTGCACGTGTGTGGAAACGACATTTCCGACGTGCGGGGCCCCAATTGCTCGAGTCATAAATAATGGGATAAACTTAATTCCATATTAGTAAATTTTCAACACTTATTTCATTCTAGGGTAACGTGTTGCTTCCAGTTTCGTCATGTACCATATATGTTGCAGTTTTAAAGGTCTTTTTAATGGTTATGTACATTCACTTTAGTTCCCGATATTTCAGCTGTAAATATTGTTAGAGATCTTTATGCTAATAGAAAATATAAGAAAGCTAATAAAGTTAGAAAAACTAATTTTTAATAACATTGGACTGAGAATAATTGAAAAACAATGAAAATTTATATAGTCGATCTGTTTAAAAATGAACGGTAGTAGTTGTTATTGTATGAAAAAGACATTAATTAACTAATAATAAGGGTGGAGTGTAGTATGTATATAATTTTAGATTAGACCTTGTATATATGTTAAAAAGAATTCACTGAACAAGTATAAATAATAGATTGCAAACCCAGTAAATTAAATGATCTATGGTAGAATCTCAAATTCAAACTCATAAAATTTAAATTCTGAATCAGCCGAACTAAAAAGGAAAGGGTACGTTAAATACGTCATGATCAAGTAAAGGCTTTTAGATAATACATATTTACGAGCTAAACATTCTAGCTCTTGCTCAACTCCTTTCACGGCTTTATTTTTCTCCATATGATTCTCAACATCCGAACCACATTTAAAGTTACCCGGTCTGGTTCCAAATCAGTCATTTATTCAACACTGCTATAACTGGAACACGCATTCATCAAGCAGGAGCCGCCTTGCAAAGCTTTCAGAAAGTTATTCTCCAACTTATTCTATCAATCTTTAGAAATAGAGCGATAGTAAGTCAATATGACATTTGCATTGTTTTTTTCTAACGAAACTAAGAACTTATTACAAGAACTATGTTTTGGCTGTTTCACTTTTTTGGACCAACAACTACTGCAATTCATACGCCAGAAATGTAGAACAAAATGAAAGCGATTGGAAGGTTATGAAAATAAAAAAACAAACAAACAAAGGAAGGTTGGATAAGGTTCAACTTACATTAGCAAATATTTGGCTATTTGTAATTGATGAATGTGGACAAGGTGGTTATTTTGGAGTTGTTCAAAGCTTTTCTTGAATCAGACCAGCAAAAGTTACTGACTTAAGGTGCAATATGTCATAAAAAGAAGTCACGGGAATGCATAAACCATTGCTTCATCTATATCTCGTCTAGAGACTAATTTAGTATTTAATATTTTATGTTTATTTTACCACAACTTTATCAATACTTCAATGGGGTCAATCTTTATTAGGGAAAAAGCTCAAATATGCCATCGAATTATCGGAAATGGCTCATTTATGCCACTCGTCAATAGTTTGGCTCATTTATGTCATCGCCGTTATGAAAATGGCTCATCCATGCCATTTTTCATTAACGTCGGTTTCACAATATCATTTTTCATTAACGCCGGCAATGGCATAAATGAGCGAAACTATTAACGAGCAGCATAAATGAGCCATTTTCGATAGTTCGATGACATATTTGAGTTTTTTCCTTATTTATTATTTATAGTAAGATTTTCAGTTTTAACCCGCCCTTGCATACACTCTAACCAGCCTCGCCTCGCCCCACACCTGCACCGTCCCGTTGACATCCCTATATACAAATATTATTTTAGTTATATGATGTTTTTCACCGAACATCGGTAAAATATACCATATGAGATTAGTAAAAATGACACATGAGATCTTTTATAAGAGCTTCTCTTCAAATTGTAAGTACAATAGCAAATCATTTTCTCCCTATTTTTTGCACTTGTGTTTTCTACCCTCACAAATCTTAAGCCCTTCTTCATGGCTAAAATTTTACCTAGTGAATTTCACTTAGTTGACTGATCACAATGGCACTCACTTTCTTCATAATCTTCACATTTCTAGTTTTACCAATTGCATCTGAGCCTCTATTTTCAACTTATGTTGTCCATGTTGATACCAAAACAAGGCCATCTCATTACTTAACTCATGATGAATGGTACAATTCAATGGTTGAGTCAACTCTTGGTAACACAATTGACTCAAATTCTGCTTCTCCAAGGATTTTCTACTCATATGATGTAGTCTTACAAGGCTTTGCAGCAAGATTGACTGATCAAGAATCCAAAAAATTAAACAAATTTCCAGAAATCATTGGCATTTTCAAAGACCAATTTAAGATTAAGCTTGATACTACGCGTTCGCCCGGTTTTCTTGGCCTAAACACAGATTATGGGTTGTGGCCAGAGTCTAATTTTGGGGATGATGTTATTATTGGCCTTCTTGATACGGGAATTTGGCCTGAAAGTGAGAGCTTTAAGGACAATGATCTTGGCCCTATTCCATCAAGGTGGAAAGGCAAATGTGTCGATGGAATCACGTTCAATGCAACGAGGAGTTGCAACAGAAAACTTATTGGTGCTAGGAATTTCGTTAAAGGGAATAATATCCAATCGTCACGAGATCAAGACGGGCATGGAACACATACTGCATCAACTGCAGCAGGGGCAGAGGTAGTGTTGGATGTTGCATCTATTACTGCTACAGTTTTCTATGAGTAATTAGTTGTTTAGTTTAGTTGTAGGAGGAGTCTGATAGTTGATTTAGTAGAATATTCAGTTTTTTAGTTTTAGTAAGAGTCCAATACTTTAGTTGTAGGAAGAGTGTGCTACTTTGTTTATATGCCTATATAAAAGTCCTATGATTAATGAAATTCATATTTTCTACCTTGCCAGGTTGCTGGTGCCAATGTATTCGGTTTTGCAAAGGGAAAAGCACGAGGGATCGCGAGTAAGGCGAGGATTGCAATGTACAAAGCTTGTGGGAAAACATCTTGTGCAGATTCTGATATTTTAGCAGCTATTGAGTGTGCTATCAAGGATGGTGTAGACATACTTTCACTCTCCTTGGGATACGATGACGGTCCATTTTATGAAAATCCAGTGGCAATTGGAACATTTGCTGCTGTTAAAAGGAACATATTTGTTGCGTGTTCAGCTGGAAATCTTGGACCATATCCCTTTTCAGTTCACAACAAAGCTCCTTGGATGACAACAGTTGGAGCTGGATCACTCGATCGCGATTTCCCGGTGGAGATTAAATTATCAAACAACAAAACTTTTGTTGGTTCTTCTCTTTATCCAGGGAGAATCAGTGGTAAAAGTTACCCTCTTGTTTATATTGGGAATTGTTCAAGAACGACTATCGATCGTTATAAAGTCAAAGGAAAGATTGTAGTTTGCAATACAAGTAAACTTGAAGCTCCAAGAAATGGGATTTTAATTCAGAAAGCAGCTGGTGTTGGATTGATTCAATTAAATCTTGCCACTGAAGGAAAAGGCCTAAGAGCAATGGCTTACACATTGCCTTCTGCAACATTGGGTTATAAAGAAGCGATAGAGTTTGTTTCTTTCATTAAATCCAATGCTAATCCGACAGCAAGATTCGTACGTCGAAAGGATACTGTTGTTGGGAAAAAAGAGAGAGCTCCAATTGTTGCTAGCTTTTCTTCTAGAGGGCCTAATGTTGTTGTTCCTGAAGTCCTCAAACCGGACTTGATCGCTCCGGGTTTGAATATTCTTGCAGCATGGCCAGGTGAGCAGAGGCACATCCGGAATTTATACTTCATGCGTTCAACCTTTATTTTTTTGACTAATGAACTCGTGTCATTTTCAAAATTATATGGGTTCAGAATTTAATACGATCAAACCTCTCTGTAACAGCCATCCTCTGTAATAACATTTTACTATAACAACCTTAGATATGAGGTTATGGAGGACACAGATTAGAGTAGAAAGTTAGGAAGTAATTGAGTGTTGTCCTACTTATTCTTTCATGCTAGTAGTCGTAATAATATTCTGATAGTTCCTTGTCTTTCGATTTCTGTTACTATTTATTATTTTTTGTACTTTGATTATCGTCCTACCTGCTTGCTTCTTTCACTTCGTTACTGCTGCTTTCGTTTCTACTTAAGTCGGGGGTCTATCGGAAACAACCTTCCTATCCTTCAAAAGGTAGGAGTAAGGTCTGCCTACACTCTACCCTCCCCAGACCCTCTACCCTCCCCAGACCCACCTGGTGGGATTATACTGTTGTTGTTGTAACCATGTTTTCTGTGGAACCGATCTTCCATTTTATGTTATATTAGATATTTTCTATAACAACATTTTGCTATAGAAGCAAAAAAAATCAGAACAAACAATGCTGTTATAGAGAAGTTTGACGGTATTTGTTAAAAGTTTAGTGACTTTTCACGTTCCATCCGTCTCTGCAGGTGACATTTCCCCGACACGTCTCAAGATAGATCTAAGGAGAGTGAAGTTCAACATACTCTCGGGTACATCAATGGCGTGCCCTCACTTAGCCGGGGTGGCTGCACTAGTCCGATCCGTTCATCCAGAGTGGTCCCCCGCTGCTATAAAATCAGCATTGATGACCACATCTACATCATTCGACAATGCTCAACTTCCTATCATAAAATCCGAAGACATGGAGCTAGCAACTCCACTCAGCATTGGGGCCGGACATGTGAACCCTGAATCAGCTATTGATCCAGGGCTAATATATGATGTTGATACATCAGACTACATCAAATTTCTATGCAGCTTGAACTACACGGAGAAACAGATGAAATTTTTCACAAATGAAGCAAATCCTTGCTCGGGTTCTAGTGGAATTACTCCACTAGATCTTAACTATCCATCGTTCTCCGTTATGTTCAGGCCTGATTCCTCTGCTCATGTACTCAAGAGGACGCTAACACACGTCGTGATGACTAAGCCAGAAGAGTACAGAGTCAAGATAGTGAATCTTAATTCTGAAAAGATTACTGTAAGTATAGAGCCAAGGACATTGATGTTCTATGAATCTTTGAAGAAACAAAGCTTTATGGTGAAATTTGAGAGCCATTATGTTTTCAACACCAGCAAGAGGATAGCTGAGCAAATGGCATTTGGTTCCATATCTTGGGAGAGTGAAAAACACACGGTTAGGAGCCCCTTTGCTATTATGTGGGTTCGACAAAATTACAATAATAGTAGATTCTTGAAATAATTCAATTCTATGTACCAATGTTTTATGTGTTATATTATCGTATCTCTAGCCTTCCTTGTGATTTGGTAGTTGTCATGTTGTGGATGCGACCATTGATATATTGATTTGTTAGTTACTGTTAATAGTCCCACATCGGATATTGAATGAGAACATGAACTCCTTATATGAACTTGGACAATCCTCACCCTACGAGCTGGCTTTAGGGGTTGAGTTAGGCTCAAGATCAATTCTTTACATGGTATCAGAGTCAGACCCATTCTAATTCTTTGTTCGTCGATGTTGGGCCCTCAAATGATATTATCCACGCTCCAGTTAACAAGGTCTCGGTATGCGGGGAGTGTAAAGAGTCCCACATCGGATATGGAATGGGAATATGGACTCCTTATAGGGATTTGGACAATCATCACCTTACGCGCTAGCTTTTGGAGTTGAGTTAGGCCCAAGATCCATTCTTTACAGTTACCACCAAGACGATATATTTGTCTATTAAAGGGTGTCGAGATTCTTAATCGACGAAAAATGAGGTGACAATTGTTGTGATGTAACATCTATCTGTGTTTTTCACATCTTTCATATATTATTTACGCATAACTTTAACAAATTCAACCATAATGGTTCATTATCGTTTTTCGTTTAATGTTGTGAAAGTCAATCCAAAGAAATTGCCCAATTTTTCAAAAGAAAAGTCATTTTTTTCGTGTTAATCACATAATCTTCTATAAATACTTATCTCCATCGAGTATTAATTACGTCAAGCCCTTTCAACACACTATAATTAAGTGATTTGAGTGAGGTGAGAATACATGTTAATTAATTACTATTAGGTGTTACGAGTCTATGTAGAAACGCATATCATGCATCTAGTGGCTTGGTATAAATACCACTGCTGAGAGTAATTTTATGGAATACAGTGTTGACTAATATTATTAATTTACGAATTATAAGTATCACTGGTCCCGTAGCTCAGTTGGTTAGAGCGTTGGTCTTATGAGCCGAAGGTCGCGGGTTCGAGCCCCGCCGGGACCAGGTTGTGTCAATCATGTTTCTTTTTTCATTTCCTCTTTTTGAGTTTTATTGTTTGGATGAGGGATTTATATTCCCTATCAAAATGAATGAAAAAATGAAGACCACGTTTTATTGACGGATGCGGTTTAATGATTCCCATCCATCGAAAAAACAGAGTAACTCGATGCACAATATATTTTGCATTCATCCAAAGAAAGTTTCATCAACAAAATAGAATGGAGAAAGTAGAAAAGAAGGAAAAATCAACGGTTTACTCGTCTTCGGTCCTTCCTCATGAGGAAGAGCTTATTATGGTCAAAAAATACTTTTTTTTATAAATTAATTCTAGTATAGGTATATCCCTAATTTTTTGTTCTTAAATCTCAATTGCTAGAATAAGATAAAATTACTACACGTGTAGTTTTCACTATAAATGATTAAGTAATAACAAAAAGAAAGTTGTCTCAATTTCATGATATTATGCATCATCAATAAGAGTATATTTATTCTGAATTTATCGATTAATTAAATTCTTAATTCGCCTCATTAACAACACTTTTAAATCCCTTCCCACGAGATTCCTCATCTTTATATTTTTTCCCCCAAAAGCCATTCTACAAGTCATATCAACTGATGAATGTGTTACAATCTCACTCAAATCAACCACAAAATTGTCACGAAGTTTTTTCTTGAGAGTTTCAATCAAAAGATTCAACTCTTCTCTTCTCATGGATTGATTTTTAGAGTGCTAAGTAGCTCCAATATGTGCATAATTTTCACATAATTCGCCAATAAGGACCATATATTTGTGCCAAAAGACAAGTTCTTTTGATCATATGAAATGTATTTTGAAGCTTCATGAGGTGGTCTACTTGCAAAATTTTGATCATATGTCTTGAAAAATTGCTCAGCAGCATGAGGAGAAGAAGCAATAATATTGTCAACAAATCCTAATTTTAAGTACACGATTGGACCATGTTTTTTGGCTAAGTTGTTCAAATATTGATGAGGGTGTTTGCCTAACAAGTGAAGATGTCCCAAAATTGGGATCTCTTTTGGACTTGGTGGAAGTGTTTTTCTTTTGTTGATCCTCCGTAGCTCATGAAGGAAATAGAGAAGAACTAGAAGGAGTTTAGCTCATGGGGATAAATGGAATTGGATTTATTGAAGTGTGTGACCATCTGATCTAAAAGCTTAAGCTTTTAGATCGAACACACTTTTAATATTATATTCTCAACAAGCCCCCTCACGTGATGGTTTGATTTTTTTTTCATGGTCCAAGCACGTGGAAATTCTTTTTGAGAATAGGTGGCGGCGGTGAGGTTCGATCCCAGGACCTTTGACCTGCTCTGATACCATATTGAAGTGTGTGACCACCTGATCTAAAAACTTAAACTTTTAGATAGAACACATTTTTAATATTATTTTCTCAACACGTATATCATGCTGAAAGATCATAAGAGCTTAGGGGTTATTTGGTAGGAAGAGAAGTTACGCAGGAATTAATAATGCAGAAACTATAATGTAGGACTTATTAATATTGCTGACAAAATTGCTAATGTTGTCAAATAAAGCATGGCTAGGAGATAGGCTGGGGGGGAGGGGGGGGACAAAAGGAATTGGATTTGCATATAGTGTTGAAAGGTTATACTAAGAGCTTAGTGAGGAGTTATATCCGGGGCAGATCTAGAGTTTTAATTATGAGTTCGACAAAATTTAGTAATTTTGACGAATTAAAAATCTACTTAATATGTATACGTATCTTTTTTTAGGATTCAATAAATTTATTTTTTTAGAATTCAGAACTCATAAATACAAATTTTGAATGTACCAGTTGAGATGCAATGTGTATATATGACTTGGAATTTGGTGTTATCTTACAAGACATCAAGTGATGAAATCACCACTACTGTGGTATCTTGAGCAAACACCCAATATGGGTGTGTTAGCGATGAATTTGATTAAAGAACATTTTTTTACAAACATACTTGCTATAGGTGCGTTAGCAATTAAAAGAACAAAAAACGTGATGAAATCAATGCATTGAAATATATTTAGTCTATTTTTAGAAGACATCAAGTGATGAAATCAATTGCATTGAAATATCTTTATTCTATTTTTAGAAGACATCAAGTTTTCTTTCTTCTTTTGGAACATCACAATATTTCTTCTTCAAGACAGCGGCTTGTCGATATTGATACATGTACTTGTATGGAATTTAACATATATATGAGTAGTATAAACAATTTTTATATATTATCAGTATAATTTAATATGTTATAACATATTGTTTAGCTTATTATCCAAGTTGACAATTTCACTTATTATTGATAATTATGTTTTAAAATAATATATTTAAAGAAGAGGTGCCCCCACCACGCTTAAAACCCGAATATGCCTCTCAGTATACTTCTGTAAGTTCTAATTCAAGACTAAACATTGATTCTATGTAAGAAGTTATATTGGTAACTATAATAAAAACTAAGACTTAATAAATAAATACAACACTCATAATCTTGAGTTATGGTTAAGGAAGAGGAGTGTTTAAATCCATTAATACAACAACAACAGTAATTGGTGGTTAAGTTTGACTCCGACACCAACTTTTACAATTCGTTAGCTACCATGCTCTTTCAGTACAGATGGGACGTTAACCATTACTCCCTCCCTCCGGATAAAAAAGAGTGTTCATTTAATTTTTGAGTAAAAAAAAGTGTTCACTTATCAAATCAAGAAAAAATTAACTTTATTTTTTCAAATTTGTCATTTTTAATTGTTAGGTGATCAAATCTCAATACCAATTTAATTAGGGGCATATTAGTCAAATTACTTACTTTTACCTAGGAATTGGTATTTTCTTAAGGGTGCGAAAATAGCTAAGTGGACACTCTTTTTTATCTGAAGGAAATATTACGTATTCAAGAACAGAATATGCTAGACTCATTTTTTTTATATCTATGAAAAGGAGATTGGTCTCTATTTATAGAAAATGCCTACTATCACAGATCAATAGTTATTAGATCTCGGGTATTCTCAAACACAATTAAACATTAATTAAGTCTTCTATTTTATCCACCACTTAAGCCATATCACTATTTTGTTTTCCATGTTTAGCCATTTATAGAGCATGATGTCAAAAAGAAGGGGGTACGGAAGCATGAATCAATAAAGTTCGGACAATGTTATTAGTCGTATGAATTTTGCGTTCGGTTTTTCCATTTTGTGAAGACGTATGAGGACAAGAAAAATGAAATTGATCCCATTATTAGCACAAAACTCCCGAAACACCACATTATCACATTCTTTGCCATTATCACACTGAATATTTTTTATTTCCCGTTCGAATTGAGTTCTAACAAATGCTCTAAATTTTAAGAAAGTGGAAAAAACTTGAGATTTTTTCGCTATCAGAAAAGTCCATAAAAATTGGAATAATCATCGAGAAATAAAACATAATAACGATGACCCAAAGAACTGAGAATGGAAGATGTCCATAAATCACTATGAATAATATCAAATGTCATTAAAGTATGAGAATTCGAGCCTACAAACGGCAATCTAACAATTTTTCCTAAAGAATAAGATTGAAAATTCGGAGTAATACGCGTACCCTTACAAGAAATAAAATTATTTTTATCTAAGGAAGACAAAACAGACAACCCCGGATGACCTAGAGGAGCAAGGGCTGCAAACGTTGATGGCAAGGCTTGACTCGAGAGACCGGAACATGGCGTGATAGGATAAAGATCTCCCCTACTATCACACCTCATTAGAGGAATCCCCGTCTTGAAATCCTTCACAGAAAACCTAAACGGATCAAATTCAACAGAAACAGAATTATCAGTGGTGAATTTACGGGCAGACACTAAATTTTTAATCAATTTAGGGGCATGAAGGGTATTTTTCAAGATAAGGGGTGGATGGGGAGGGGGAGACAAAGTTTTATGACAGTAACCATGAATTGGAATTAAATCACCATTACCAATAATTATACCACGATTGTTGCTCAAATTGGAATAAGACGAGAAAGTACCTAGGTCAGATGTCATGTGAGTAGTGGCGCTGGTGTCCATGTACCAATTCGGGTCTGAGGGATTTATTCCAAGTGTGTGCATCACGACTTCAATGTAGGTAGGAGTAGGGCCCGCTCCATGATGGGCCTGGTGGGGCCGAGGCCTAAGCCTGCCGCCTCGCCGACCGTAACCTCCATCAGAAGGCCGGATCGAGTTGAGCAAGAATATCGGGCCAAAGCGTGGTTGGCGGGCCCGGCCGGAAATTAGGCTGGCTGACCGTAGGGGCTGTTGGGCCAAGGGCTACCGGCCCAGCCCCATGGCCATGGGGTCCACTGTTGGGACCAGGCTGCCTGGGGCCCACTGTTGCCTAGGTGGGGCCCACTGCCCAGATTCTATCCACCACTACCATTGCCGGAACCACTGCGTTTGCCCCCACAATTTTTGCAATTATTTTTCCGATTATTCTTGTCGCCACCGTGACCACGGTTTTGGCATGAATTATCAACAACACCCGCATAATTAGCGGAGGACGTCAACATGACTACGGGACTAGCGCCGGTAGCCGCCTTTTTGGCTAAGCTGGCTTCTTCGAGCGTAAGCATAGAACGAGCATGATAAAAACTGAGGAAGAGGGCTGCTCTGACGAATAAGTGTGCCAACACCACTATAGGCCTCAGATAGGCATGCAACCATTTGTAGGACCGAACGATCATTTGTAACGGGCGCGCCAACGTTGCGGAGTTGGTCCGCCAATTCTTTCAACCTTTTGCAATATGCTGAAACGTTGGGGAAATCTTTCATATTGACGTGGGAGAATTCATGCTCAAGGGTAACAAGACGTGAATTTTGATTATCTTGAAATAAATCATGTAGTCTATTCCATGCCGCCATCACCGTAGCGTCTGGTTCAATAATCGTTTGCAAGATGTCTGTAGAAATAGAGGAGTAAATCCACTGAAGAACGGTAGCATCAAGGGTCGTCCATAACTTAGGATCATCCTCGGGTTTGGGCACCTTCGTATCCGTAGGAGCCGCGGGGATAATATGATGGGGGACTTTATGCGAGCGTGTGTGAACTTTGAACAGTTCGGCCCACGTCGCGTATTGGACGTTTTCTATTTCAAGAATGATAGAGATGTGATTCTTGATGTTAGAAATAGTAAGGGTAGGGTGAAACATATTCTTAGCCATAATAGCAATGAACGACGCGAGAAAGGGATTTGGAAGAAAATTTGGGAAGAAGAAAATAATTTCCTGGCACGAAAACCGAGAGAAAGGGGCTCGGAATCCGACGCAAAAGTTGGACGAAAATTGGGAAAAAATATTAACCTAGACTTCTGATACTATGAAGAAATAATCCCTTGATTATTTTCATTAATGAAAGAGTATATGTACAATTTACAATTTTTCATAATAGAAAACTTATTCTTATTCTAATCTCAAAACCCTATTCTAGTAGTACAAGAATCCTACAATTATGGTAAGTGTACAATACTAATTAATGTAATATTTACCTAAAATATTACAACAAACATTACCAAAAACCTGCCCAATCCGTGGGCTGTATATTTACAAAAACTGAGACTGTATATCGTATGTATCTTTAACAAATCAGATAGATAAGAAAACGCCTATAAATACAAATAAAAGACACGAAGATGGGCCATATATAGCAGTGTGCAAACTGAAGAAAAGATGGGTTGAGTGTCCTCTCTCTCTCAGCTGCTTATGACAGCAACAATTTTACTCCGACAATTTCCTTAGGTTAAGGAGGGACCTATGCCTTATACTTATCTTGGTGTCAAAACAATTTGAAAAAAAAAAATCGAATCGACAACCGAACCTAATCAAATCGGTTATTAACTTTTTTTTATAGTAAAATTGTACCTTATAAGAAAAACATAAAATTGTGAGAATATTAATGATAAATAAGTCCGTCACAAAATTGAGACGGATTTGTGACAGAATTAACTAATTTATGATGGACGTGATGACCTGTCACAATTTCGTCACATATTTAAGATGAAAAGAACAATTTGTCATAAATTTATAACAGAAAAACGATTCGTCACAAATCCGGAAATGAAGATGTGTCACAAACCCTTCACAATTTGTGATGAACAAAATAATTTCTCACGCATTGATTTGGTACTCATTTCCTCATGCCTATCCTAGGATGTAGCGGAATAATTGAAATTTCTCTCTTTCTAATTGTGTCGAGTGGAAAAACTTTTTGATAGTGAGTGTGTTATCCGTTTTGTAAGCTTATCCAGTATAATTGGAATTAATCTGATAAGTAGATATCGAATAATCAAATTAGAAAAACGGATAACACGTGATATGATGTTAAGTGTCTGTTAATATTTTTAATATAGAATTTCTATTTAAATAAACATTGCTGATGACGTTAAATTTAGTATATATTACTAATAGTTATGTTTATTATTTCTCAAATTTATTGATTTTAAATATATGAATGCGATATGACAAAAAAATATTATTTCAAACAAATAAGTTAATAATTTTTTACGATTAATAATCTGATAAGCAGAAAAAGAAAGAGAATGTCTCCGGGTAGCTAGGTGGCAAATGAGGGGAACTTAAAATCCAGCTGGAGGCCTGCAGCGTGAGTTCGAACCCTAGTGGAAGCAATTTGCTCTCTTCTGAGTTAGGACGTTATATGTGATATTAGTTGCTCTGTTCTCAAACCCTGATCATATATGTTTGGCTACTTCTCCATTTTTGTCGAAAGAGCACTTGAATATCTTTCGCAGTTTCACTAAAGTTACTAGTGGAAGAAAAATGAAAATGTAAAGAAAAACATTTTTAAGATGCAGTTTAAATCAGATATCATCACATCTTAGAATATCACTTTCAAATCTGATTTTTAGTTTCATAGTCATCTCTTTAGCATTCCGTCATTTCTTTTTGTTAACACAGGAAATCTAACTCATTTTAAGGTAGAACTTTTGGAGTTCTACTTATAGTTAAATGTTATACTTTAGTTAAATTTCTTACGCGGGATGAGAATAAAAGCTACTAAGATCGGAACTTCTTAAAAGCTACATGAACTTTTAACGCTTAATCATTAGTTAACATTCATTCTAAATGACTTAAAGATAATAAATTTATATAATTGAATATTTAGACCTTTTATCATGACTTCTGCTCGTTGCATACCTTGATTCACTACTGTACCTTGACATATGCTACTAGATAGATACGTTACTTTTCATTGTCATACCTACAAAAATATAGTAGATGTTAATATCCCAACAGTGACTTTAATGTTTGTTTCCATAATAAAAGTATAGCAATTTTAGACTTTCATTAGAATTCTTTCTTTTTCTTCTTCTTCTTCTCTCTCATTCTTTATTATCCTCATGTGTGCTTTAGAAAATTGTATATCTATTGCAACAGAGGTGAAATCAGTATTTAAAGTTTATAGATTCAGTATTCTAGCTCAATTAAGTTACTAGATTATAATGATTTTTTTGGGGGAGAATCACTCGGCGCGAGGCCTCCCGTGTGAGGTCAGGTGATGGTCAACAACTCAGGCAGCAACACATTGAAATAAAGGAATTGTTTACGAAGGCTTCGAGTAGTGCGGGATAGGCTAATCACCAGACTGCTCTAGAATAGGTTAATCGCTAATTTATACATATTAAATGAAGTTTTTAAGATAAATACAGAATTTGAATCAAATTTACTAGGTTCAGTCGAACCTGTATCTCAAAGGCTAGCTCCGCCCCTACCTACTATTTATTTGTGATTTTTTGTTACTTGTTTAGTTGAAGAAATTTGAAAAACATTATTTCATATTTTAAAGTTGTTTTTTTTGGCAATTAACTGATGTTTTTATTAACCACCAAATTGAGCTGTACAAAACAAGAGCATACCACAACCTGGCTGCTCATCTCAAGTCTCCTATATATACCTGATATTTCCAACTAAACAGAAATCCTATAAAGAACATATAGAATCAAAAAAATTCCTATTCTCCCGAACTCTTATGCACATATCGGTTTGTATTGTATGTATCAACTCTTCCTTAGGTATGCTCTTGCTTTGGAAGACCCTGAAGTTCCTTTCACACCATATTTCATATACCATATCTGCAAAACAAGCTTTCAATAACATATTCTTAGGTGTCTTCAGCTTGTTGTTTTGTTGAATCCACTTTCATTCCTGGTTCCATGCTAGAATTGCCCTCTGCCAGCCCAACCAGTGTAGTATCGTCAGCCAGATTTCCTGCGAGAATGAACACTCAAAGTAAAGATTTTCCAAGGTGGTTGTTGCACAGCACACATGTGCCATTGATTCCCATTCCCCAGTTCAGCAGCAGATCTTTTGTTCTTAGCCTGACATGTAGTGCCAACGAAAGTATAAAGGTATGTTTAGGACAAGAAACATTATGGCACACTAAACCTCTCCATGAAACAGTTGTGGCCTCTCCTCATAAGAGTTTTTATGCTACTTTGATCTGAAACTTGCCACTATTGTATTCAGTACTTGATGTTGGTTTGCTAGTGTTGGCCAATATTTCCTCATGTTAAAAAATTTCCGTACCATCCAAGAAGCCTGTTTGGGTGTTTTCATAGTAAACCATTCTTGATTTTTTATATAATATGTGTGTATCCAAGTGATCCATAGTTTCTCCTTCTGTTGACTTAGAGCCCATAGTAGTTTACAGATTATCGATTGATTTCATATCTTGAGGTTTATGAAATTGAGTCCTCCAGCTACTTTAGGAAGACAAATCTTTTCCCAAGCTACAAGTGCCCTCCTAGATATTGTTGCCTCTCCTTTCCATAAATAGCTTCTGCATGTTGCCTCTATTAATTTGATCACCTTTTGAGGAAGAAGAAAGAGTTGTGACCAGTAAGCCTGAATACCAAATAATACTGATCTAATCATCTGAATTATGTGTGCATATAATAATCCTCTAGCCATCCATGAAGTGATTCTGGCAGTGATTTTGTCCACCAGGGGCTAACATTGAGCTATAGTAAGCCTTTTAGTGGATAATGGCACTCCCAAGTATTTAAAGGGTAATTCACCAACCTCATAACCAAGCAAGGATATAATTGCTTCCTTAGTAGAGTTGTTTACCCCACCAAAGTAGACTTGACTTTTCTGGAAGTTTGCTCTCAGTCCTGAGGCATCAGAAAATATCTAAAATTTATCCCTTAGCAGCTGGACAGACCCTACATCCCCTTTAGTAAACATGAGTAAGTCATCCGCAAAGCAAATATGAGTGATCCCCAGTTTTTTGCACCTAGGATGATAGTTAAAATTAGGTTCATCCCTTTAAGTGCTGAGACATATGTTTAAGTACTCCATAAGGAGAACAAACAGATATGGGGACATGGGATCCCCTTGTCGCAATTCTCTTTTTTTCCACCATAGTGTTTGAAAGGGTACCATTGATTTGAAAGCTATAGCTGACAGTCTGCACACACATCATAATCCACTTTACCATATGTTCAGGAAATCCTAATTCTACTAATATCTGTTGTATGAAACACCACTCCACTGAGTCGTAGGCCTTCTGTATGTCCACTTTAATCATACATCTTGGAGAGATCTGTTTTCTTGTGTACCCTTTGACTAGTTCATGACTAAGAAAAATATTATCTGAAATTATCCTTCTAGTATGAAAGTCGGTTGATTATGTCCTATCAAGCCATCAATCACCCCTCTGATTCTGTTAGAAATTACCTTTGAAATGATTTTATACAAGATGGAACAACAAGCAATGGGCCTGAAGTCCCGGACTGTCTCAGGGAGATAAGTTTTGGGAATCAGGATCACTACAGTGTTGTTTATAGCTTTGAGCATCTTGTTCTCCTAGAAGAACTCTTGTACTGCATTGCATACATCCTCTTGGATAATAGACCATGCCTTCTTGAAGAAACAAGAACTGAAACCATCAATCCCTGGTGCTTTGTTGTCTTCAATGTCAAAAAAGGCTCTTTTGATCTCTTCTTGGGTAACAGGCTCACATAATTTCCTTTGTTGTGCTAAAGTAACTCGAGGCCCATTCCTCATAATCCTCACATCTATAGCTGGTAGTTGGTCAGCCTGAGATCCTAGTAGCCCCTTGTAAAATTGTAGAATCTCAGCCTCTAGCTCATCATGTTTGCATAATGTTCTCCCTGTGCTATCTAGGATTGTCATGCTATTTGAGCTTGACCGTGCCTTCATACATGCAAAAAAAAAAAAAATTTTCCATCTCCAGAGTTGATCCACTGTGCATTTGATTTCTGCTTGAGGGTTTTTTCCTGTAGATCAGACCATTTTTGTAGTGTTGCTAGAGCCTCCTTCTCTTGTTGAACCAACCCGACGCCCATTTCAGTAGTCATATTTTGTGCCGCTTGTGTCTGTATAATTTGTAGTCTTTCCCTTGCTTCATGAACCCTTCTGTCTAAACTGCCCACATGGTTGTGCATTAGATCTTTCAGGGGGGCCTTTGCACATCTGTAGCTTTTGCAAAATCCTATACATTGCATTTCTTTGTATTTGTATATCCCATATGGTATCCACTGTCTTTATAAATTCCTCATGTTCCGCTAGAATGTTTTGAAATCTAAAGGACCTTTTAGCACCACCAGTATTTCTATGATGTTCTATGTGTATTGGAGAGTGGTCCGAGAAGTTATTCTCTCTGAACTGAGTAGTGAGGTATCCATATTGTATAACCGAAGAGTCATTACATATTTCTCTATCAATAGCACTCCATACATGCCCATTCGACCATGTGTAAATTCATCCTGATGCCTTCATATTAGTCAGATGAGGGTGTCTATGGTTTGCTGAAAATCCCTTATTTCATGAGCTGCTACACCCTGTCCCCCTATTCTATCTGTGTAGTAGAGAGGCGTGTTGAAATCTCCACATATGTACCAGGAGATGTTTATGCTTTGGCCAAGTTGTATAATCCCATCCCATAAGCTCTTTCTCTCTTCAGCAGTATTCTTTCCATATACAACAGTCAAGTAGCATTGAAAATCACTGGCCTGTTATTAATGTTAGTATGTATGTACAGAGCATGAACTTCCTCAATGGTCAAGCCTATATCATTAGCCTTCCAAAGCAACCAGATTCTTCCATTATCAGCTTCAGAGTAGTTATGTGAATAGCTCCATCCTTGTGCCACCTGTGCTACACTTTTATTGAAGTTGTATTGTTTTACTTTAGTCTCTAGAATGCCAGCAAGAGTAATCTTGTGTTTATTTAAGTAATTCCGAAGTTCCTTTTGTTTGAAGGGCCTATTCATGCCCCTCACATTCCATATGAGCCAATTCATTGACAAGGTTGCGTATCCCTCCCATCAGGAGGTTGTCTGCCTTCTCAAATCCTAAAGTATCATCAGTCGATGAAAACTTGTTACTCATTTTCAGTGTCTGTCCTGGTAAGGCCCCTGCAGAAGAGGTACTTAGTTGAACCAAGGCTGCGTATGAGATTGTTCCTTGCTTCTTTTCAGTTTGTGTTCCTTGCTTCTTTTCAAGAGTGTAAGTTGTACGCAGTTGAAGCTGTGATTAGTTTTGTTTTCTCATATGCTTGCTAGTAGTAGTTGATTTATCCTCAGCAGAGGTTGGGTCTAGCCTAGTATCGATAGCTGAAACAGCAGTATTAGCAACATTCTTTGCATATTCTATCACCCTATAGTTGCTTCAGTCTGAACTGGTTTGGTATGCCACTGTTTTCCTGCACCTGATTTCCCCTTTAACCTTGTCCTCTTGTTACTGGTTGTGGTTTGCCAGTTCCAGGTTTACATTCATGTCCAAACTCAAAACTTAAGGTAGATTTCAGGTCTACTTAAGGTAGATTTTGCAATCAGTTCCAGGTTTAATATATGCTAGATCTACACATCAGGTATATATGAACGATCACCACAACTTGTTATTAAAGTAAGTCTTTTCCAATTCAAGTAAACAATCATGGTGAACTGCTAGAATTTTGTTTCGATTCTAGAGAAAAAATTGTTTTTGTATAATTTTTTATGACGTCAAGAATCTTGGTATACAGAATTACATACCGAATCTTTCATATACCAATTGGTGGCACTCATGAAGAATCCCATCTTATATTAACTATAATAATTATATTTTTGAGTTAACTTTTGATAATGAAATAGACCTGAAATTTATTTTCTTGAATCCTTTTAGAATCAGATACATCGTTAATCTTAAGCCACCAAATGTTAGATCCAGCATTCCTTTACAATGAATTGAGAGACGAATTCAGAACGAAAATATATATTACTAGCTAATTATTTACTATGAGTAAATGACATAAGTTTGTAAAAGCACATGTCATGTAGTCATTGTTTTAACGTCATATTAAATCAATGAATGTAAGCCATATATCTCTATTATAAATATTTATCACTTAGTTATGATTAACTAATATTTATTTTCACTTTAATTATTATCCAACTTTGGCCTAATCAAGTTTGACTCGTGGATTGCATTATCACAGTTCAATTAAAAAAATTGCACATTTTAAGTTGATCACTTGTCACCCCATTTTATTAATATAAATTTTATTTTTTTAAACTTTAAGTTCTCAAGACAAGAATACACAAACTTGAAGTGAATGTACATGGGAAAAAACATAGTGACATGAAGGTCGATCAACAAAACCACATTAAATTATTATGTCTCCTTTTGTATATTTTTCTTTTCTTATTATCATTTTTTGAGGTTTACTTAGTTAGCTTCCGCTTGAAATGACCTATTTATTTCAATATGACAATAATACTTATCAAGAAATGGCTCATGCATTGCATTTAACTCAAGTTTCAAGCACCTCCATCTCTAATTTGATAACTTCAGGCACATACACAGTTAACAGTATTATGGAGTAAGCCATCTATCGACTTAGTTATGCACACGCTACCAAGCAAGCAGCGGCGGATGCAGCCTTTTGGCTACGGGTTCATCTAAACCCAGAACTTGTGACACGAAGTACATATATATATGTAAAAACCTACTAAACCTCAACAAATGTTAGATTTGAATTCATAATTTTAATAGTACAATGAGTTCAATACAAGGTTGACCCATTAAGTTTAAATCTTAGATTCGCCTCTGCAAGTGAGCAACAATCTTCTCGACCAAAACTTGTAAAAGTAAATATTTAGATGCAAATCTTTAATACTAATTCTCATGAGAAATCACATGATTTTGGCCATGCCATTGTTCCACGTATGTTATTAATATAGCAATTTCTCATCTCCAACGCGTTCAAAAAGTTGCAATACCACACCAGACTCTTGAATACAGAGGCAAAATCACAAAAAATTATGCGAGTTTTGCACAGACACTGGACATGTAATTCGAGATCCTCTCCGAGACTCTTTGGTTTACAGCAGAAGCCATGTACAAGTAAAATAATGTCCTATATTCATATTGAGAGCTTTATTGACATAAACAAGTGGGATAGATTTTAGCTTACACAGCATCATTTCTGAAGGCAAAGCTCCTCGAATAGTGTATAAGGGATCTTCTCGGGCTTCATTAGGCAGGCTCGCGAAGATGAGTAGCCCATTGTGAGCTTAAAACACGAAGTCGTTCGAAGTACTCCCCCAAGGCAAGTAAGCCTTGAGCTGCTTGGTGCGTATTCAAGATGCGGGACATCTGTTGAAGGGTTTCTTGGCGAAGATGATCTGCCTGTTTCAAGAAAAGGAACAGAGATGAGTCAGAAGAATGATTCGAATATCGGCAACACAGTCGTCCAAATAATAAACAGAATCTACACACACATAAACTTGACTAATTCCCCCTTCTGCCTTAGCCACAATTCTCCTCTAGTAAGAACTTACATGCACCTCGTGTTTACTCTAAACCAATGATTTAACCTTAGCAGTTACAAATTAAAGTGAGAATATACATCACTTAGTCATGGACTCATGGTTAAGTGGTAAATGTGTGTCAGCAAGACACATGCCTTACATTCATTTGTTTGGTGTGAACACCGGGTGGGGTGCATATGAAATGAATTTTATAAAAATTGACTTTGAAAGCTAGAACTTCTGTCTAAAGGAAAGAAAAATCCAATACGCGATAGTACCTGATTTACGAACCTAACAAGAGCTTCCAACTTTTCGATGGCAGGCCCCATCTGCGGACGAGAGTAATTCCCTTCACCTAGTCGGCCAGTTGCAACAGCCTCAATAAGAATCTGATGGAGTTTTACCATTCCTTGTGACAAGGCGTCTTCTGCTTGCTGACATGATTGTGTGAGGTTACAAACCTCCTGAAGTTGTTGATCTGTCAAGAACTCAAGATGTGGTGTGAGAACCTGTAAAAAAGATCTCGTATTAGCACCTTTTTTAATCAAAGACATTAACGAACAAGACGATTATTCACGAGTTTAAGGAAAGAAAGATCATATGTTTGGCGTCAATGATGAATTCAACGGAACTCGATGTCAAGCATCAATTAGATAGTCATTCATTCATATCAAGTTCTTGATAGTCAAAAATATGGGAAAACCACTTATACACTACATAACCACATTTTAATCTTTTTGTAGTTAAAAGAGAAAAGAAAAGGTTTTGATCTCCATATTATTGACTATAAATTGGAAGTCTTTATTTTTGGCTACCAGAGATAAGATGTGAATGATAAAGTACTATGCTCTGCTGTGAACATCTTAAAATGTGAAAGAAATAATCTCCTTGATTATTTTCATTGATTGAATAGATATATATATACAAGTTACAAAGCCTTCTTCTACCATAATTCTAACTCTACAATTATGGTAGTGTATATTCCTAATTATGGTAACCTATATATTACAATATATTACACATATATTTTCCTAATATACAAGATTCGAATCAAAATGAGCATAAGGCATTGCCTTATTTAACAAAATGATTGATCCGAATCAAACATGTAGCATAAGGTATTAACTAGGGCATCCGATTAAGAGGCTTTTGAGGCAATCAAGATCCGTAAGGAAACACAAAAGGAATTGAAAGAAGAATGCATACAACATTAAACAGTAAGAACTCGGACGCAGATTTAGATCTAACAAGGGAAATAGCTGTCAGCTAAGATAAACAAATGAAACAAACAGACGCCAAGTGCTGGATCTAAGTGAAGATTATACCAAGAAGATTCACATCAAACATTATCCCAACATATCCTAGCAACACATACATAGTCTCAACATAAATATAATTGATATTAGATGTATTTAGATAATACAATGAAGCATTCAATACCTTTAGAAGCTCGGATGGCCGAAACCCTCCAATCCACATAAAAAAACGTTCTGTTGATGTCTTCCACATGCCGGACATGATATACAGGACATCAGCTTTAGCAGCCGTAGCTTTCACGCGAAAGAGATCAAAGTAGTGGTTCAGGCAACCATCAACGATGATGCGCAATTCCCCCTCGCCAATTTGGGAATGCAGAGCACTCCTTAAATCATTCGTTTGTCTATTTTGCTCTTCCACCCAATGACCATACTCCGTATCAAATGCAGCAGTTCCTGTGGATTCGACAAGTTAGAGAAAGTTCAAAGAGAGGAAACAAACAACATAAGAATTCATAGGAAACTGGAAATTGCTCTCGTTTGAGTCTTATCTGGCATACATTACTAGTGTTTCAAAGGTGTTCCGAAATATTCCTTCCATCCCAATTTATGTGACATTTTTCTTTTCTCTCGAGTCAATTTGACTAATCTTCGAAGCTAAATTGAATTAGATCAACTCAATATATTAAAATTAAAATTTAAATATTAAAAAACTATACGAATAGTACTATAAGTTGCAAAACTTCTCATGTCAATATGATGAAAAAAATCACATTTTAAAATGTTGACAAAGTTCCGGAATTTGATTTTCAAGAAGCGAAAAGTGTTACATAAATTGGGATAGAGGAAATACTTGAGAAGTAGAACAAATATGATGAACTGGAAGGTAATGAACAAGAATAACGATGACCCCATTAATGTGCTAATAACAAGATGCTTCAAGTAAAATCCAAAGAACTATATATTCGTAACGAGTTATCTGCACGAACATCTGTAGGTGAAAAGAAGTAGAGACAATTTCCTTCATTAATAAGAAATCGATATCTTACTGAAAAACATGCAAAATAATCCGGTAAGAACCAAATTCATTTCTATAGGTTCTCTAGTCTGCAAATCTAATTTACAGATCAAGCAGAATAATGATTCCATTTTTATGTTTCAGTATGTACTCAATAATGCAGCTAAGATGAAGCTCACGTTTGAATGTTTTCCAAAATACAAGCATAATTTAATTGCTCCTACAGAACTGAGCGTGAATTTTGATTAAGTACATGACAACACGGGATGAACATGCAAACCTGAGCTAGCAGTTCCAGAGTAACTTAGCTGGTTGGCATCTAAACCGCCACCTACGTACAGACCCTGTTGCAAAATGTTAGACGATTTGTAAGATTTCTTTCACCCTCAAAGGTAAAACGTTGATCGCATTAATCAGCTAAGAAGAATAAAAATTGTCCCATTACCTGTTTTCTGGCCTGGTCTAGTTCTTGTTCCAGTTGAATCAGCTTCAATTTACTATTTTCTAACTGCTGAACATAGGCCTAAGTAACACAACGTAAACTTGGAAAATTAATGACTCGATCAGAACATAAAAACGTCTGGTTCGATAAGGAAAAGTAAGAGGTGTGTTAGGAATGTTTCATAATAAGATTAGCAAAACTATGGTGATACCTTCTTCCGCAAACGGCTTTTACGCGCAGCCTCACGGTTTTGTGCAAGACGTCTAAGTACCTGCGTATCAAGATTGGACATAAATCTCATTGCTATAGTGATTTTATACTTTTGAGGTCTCATTTCCGAGAAAATAAAAATAAAAAAAGGAACAAGAACTATATTGTTAGAATTAGTGTAACTCCACCCTTAATGGGTGAATACATAAGTTACTCTTTACATGAATGTGGTTTATGAATGGAGCAAGTTGTAACTCCATAGTAACTCCCTAGTTAATGGAAGAAGAGTTATTAAGTTCTTTATTAAAGTGGGAGTTAAATATAGTTTGTTCTACTATAAAAAGGGATGACTTTGAGGTCATTCCACACACCACAAATTGGAAGAAATAAACATCATTAGATTAGAGTGTGATTGTTATAAAAAATTTACAAGACTCCACGAGTGATCTTGTAAGAAACCGTTCGGCAATTGGTGGTAGTGAGACACATCAATCTTAGAGACGAATGTATGTATTATTCCGCATAAATCTCCGAGTTTAAATTCCTTCATTGGTATCAGAAGCATCATGGTTAGATGTGTTTACTTTCACCATTGTATGATTAAAATTTGGTGGAAAACGGTATTTCATTTGAAAAATATTGCATGTTGAAAGATATTGCATGACAAAAGTTTTCTGAAAAAACATGATTAACAATCATATTTTCGACTGTATTATCTCCTTGTATTTGTTGCTTTAGTACTCGAGACTTATATTATTTGAAACATATTTTCAAGATCTTTCTAGTGATATATTATTTGTAAGATTTTGATATCGGATGAAGGAGATATAATTGTCAAAAGTTGGTTGTCCGAAACAGAAAGAAACTTGAAATTTCAGCTTTAACATCCAGATTTGCAATCTGTTTTTTCTCCTTATTCAAGATTCAACTATATGTGATCCGTATATCACTGCAAATATATTTTCGATATCTTTCTAACGGTATATTTTTTGACCGTCAAGTTTGACACCTACAGATTGCGCCCTAACACATCGATGAGGCAGCATTTAAGAGATATGTCAAACATGATAAGGGAGCTTAAATCAGTTGGTCATAGTCTTTCTGATGAACAACAAGTACAAGTTGTTATTAGATCTCTTTCTGTTAGTTGGGAATATATGAAAGTTCATATGACCCACAACGAAAGTATCAAGTCTTTTGAAGACATTGAACACCATCTTGTTCTTGAAGATGAGAGTTGTGACGCTTCAAAAACAACTGAACAAGCTTTTCTAGATGAATCTGCTGGGACTTCAAATCCTAAGCAAAAGAATATGAACAAGAAAACTAGAAGAAAAAGGGATCTGGTAAGACAAATCAAAAGGGTAAACCTCAATTTAAGAAGAGAGGAAAACATGGTGATAAAAAGGTTGATATGACCAAAGTGGAGTGTTGTTCCTGCCACAAGATGGGTCATTATGCGTGGGATTGTCTTGAGTAGCATAAGGTAACACCATGTACTGAAAATCCTCAATTTGTTTATGTCTTTAGTACAACATTAATGGCTGATGCTAATTTTTTGTGGACCTTAGACTCAGGTGCCACATACCACATAACTAGAGACAGAGGATCGTTTGTTGAGTACCGCCGACTACCTTCAGGAAGCAGATGGCTTTATGTAGAAAATAATGCTTCAATTGAAGCAAAAGGGATTGGTACATGCAAACTAGAGTTGTGTAACGGTCGAACTCTACTTCTACATGATGTCTTATAAGTTCTAGATATTCGACGGAACTTACTTTCAATTGTTTCTCTTCTTAAATTAGATTCCAGTTTAAATTTTTACAATAATTATGTTGACATTGTTCATGGCAATAATTATTATAGTTCTGATTTTTTATCTGATGGTTTTATTGTGTTGGACACAATTTGTAGTTTTAATTATATATCTATTAATCATGGTTGCTTGCTTTAACAACAACCTTTATTTTAAATGTAAATACTTGGCATGATAGACTTGGACATATATGTCTTGAAAGAATGAATAGATTGGCAAAACAAGAATTATTGGGGTCCTTTACTAAAGTTGAAATGCCAATTTGTGAACATTGTCTAGCAGGGAAACCAACTAGAAAATCATTTGGAAAGGGAACTAGAGCTGAGTTTTCGTTGCAACTCATTCATTATGATATATGTGGTCCTATAAGTGTGAGGGCAAGACATGGAGCCTCATATTTTATCATATTCATAGATGATTATACTCATTATGGTCATGTTTATTTGGTCTCCCACAAATCAGAAGCATTGAGATGCTTTAGACAATTTATGAATTTGGTGGAAAATCAATTAAACTTAAGAATAAAAGCATTAAGATCTGACCGTGGATGTGAGTATCTATCAGATCAATTTAAGGATTTATGTGATGAAAAAGGAATTGTAAGATAGTTAACAATTTCATACATTCCTCAATAAAATGGAGTAGTCGAGTGAAGAAATAGAACTTTGCTTGAAGTGGTTAGGTCTATGATGGCGCAGGCTAACTTGCCAATTTTCATTTAGGGAGATGCATTGATGTCTGCAACTGTTGTGCTTAACCGTGTGCTTTCTAAGTCTGTTGCTTTCACACCCTATGCATTATGAACAGGTAGAAATCCTGACTTAAAGGTATTGTGACCTTGGGGGTCTACAACATACGTGCATGATTCTTCTCATAAGTATGGGAAGTTGGGCCCAAGGGGAAATAAATTCATCTTTATTGGCTATTCAAAGCAATCAAAGGTTATATCTTCATAGAAGAAAATGAAGATGGAAGCATAACAAAACTTGAGTCGCGAGATGCCACATTTATAGAAACAAAATTTCCTAGTAAAGGAAATATTGATAGAACTGTGCAAGTTTATGAAGTTCTGGATCATCAAGAGAATCTTCAAAATCAAAGAAGCGAGGAGCAAGAAGTTGTACCTTCTCCTACTGATCCAAGTGAGAGAATTATTCATTTAGAGAATACTCTCCAAGAGACACAGTTACGCAGGAGTACACGAGAAATTGTTCCCCGAAGTCATTTTGAGATCGAAGGGAAAGCATTAATAGTTACTTCGCAAGATGAAGAAGAGCCTAATTCAGTTCATGAGGCCTTTTCAGGACTTACTAAGGATAAGTGGATGAAAGCAATGGAAGAGAAAATGGAGTCCATGAGGACAAACCGTGTTTGAGATTTGGTTGATCTTCCGCCAAGCCAAAAGGCAATTGGGAGCAAATAGGTTCTCAAAATTAAAAGAAAAATATATGGTTCTATCGAACGCTACAAAGCCCGTTTGGTGGCTAAGGGGTACACACAGTAAGAGGGTGTTAATTATGAGAATACCTTTTCTCCAGTTGTGAGATTTAGCTCTATTAGGCTAATTCTAGTTATAGTTGCAAGTATGAACTTAAGAGTTACATCAGAT
Organism: Anisodus acutangulus; assembly: GCA_029783415.1. Lineage (NCBI taxonomy): Eukaryota > Viridiplantae > Streptophyta > Magnoliopsida > Solanales > Solanaceae > Anisodus > Anisodus acutangulus. The sequence continues at coordinate 58,871,698 of CM056492.1, read as the reverse complement.
GGATGTAAAGACCGCATTTCTTAATGGAGAACTAAATGAAGAAATTTATATGGAGCAACCATTAGGTTTCATCCAAAATGATCAAGAGCGCAGAGTTTGTAAACTCAAAAGGTCTATTTATGGACTTAAACAATCATCTAGGCATGATACTTGAGATTTCATCGAGCTATTACGTCTTATGACTTTAATATGATCGATGAAGACCACTATGTGTATATGAAGCGGTCTGAAAGTAATTTTGTAATATTATTCTTTATGTGGATGATATACTATTAGTTGGAAATAACATTAATTTCGTAAAGACTATAAAGAGATGGTTGTCCCTCAATTTTGAAATGAAGGACATGGGTGAAGCAAATTACATCCTTGGGGTTAAAATTCATAGAGATCGCTCTAAGAATCTAATTGCTATTTCACAAGAGTCATATATAGAAAAGATTCTTGAGCGATTTAGGATGAAAGACTGCAAGCCAATAGATACTCATATAGCTAAAGGTGAAAGTTTGAGCCTTGAAATGTGTCCCACAACTCAAAGTGAAAAAAAAGTCATGAAGAGGGTCTCATATTCAAGTGCAATTGGGAGTTTAATGTATGCAAATATTTGTTATGCAGTTAGTCTTGTAAGTTGTTATCAGTCCAATCCAGAAAAAACACACTGAAAAGTTGTTAAGAAAATCTTGAGATACTTTAGTGGAACTGCTGATTATAAATTATGTCACCAAGGGAGTGATTTACACTTGGTAGGCTTTTTATGCCCAGTTGTATAAAGCTAAAACAAGAGTTTGCCAGGCTTTCATGGGAGCGTAGGTAGAGATCACACTTTTTTGCTTTTTTCTCTCTGCTTCAGCATATTTGAAGCTTTTCCAAGAGAAAAGGAGATGCTGACTGGGGCGAAGACTTAGATGAAAGAAAGTCCACTTCTGGTTATATATTCTTGCTTAATAATGGTACCATTTCGTGGAGTAGAAAAAAACCCAACATGCATAGCTTTGTCAACTATGAAAGCAGAGTTTATTGCATGTTTTGCAGCAGTACAAGAAGCTGTGTGGCTAAAGAGATTCATGAAACACTTAGGGATCGTTGACAAGTCAATGGATCCAGTGAAACTCTTTTGTGATAGCCAAGCAATCATAGATTATATAAAAGATCCTAAGTATCATAGTAGAACTAAGCACATAGATATAAAATACAATTTTGTTAGAGATATCATAGCACATAAGGAAATCACTCTACAATACATTTCAACACACAAAATGATGGTTGATCCCTTGATGAAGCCAATATCTAGGAATGTGTTTATTGAGCATGTGAAATCTCTAGGCTTGCACAAATGTAGATAGTTGTATTTCCTTATTTGAATTCTTTGAATACAATACCTGAATATATCATTTTGGAAAAATATACAATATTAGAGTATGTCGTACATGATGACAAGATTGACTTTCTCACACGAGCAACCGCCTTGTGCGCTTATGGGGAGCGAGCCAAGATGAGACATTCGTGGTTCTTATAGCTAAAATGGTAATTAACAAACATCATACTGTGAATAAGAACATATTATTTAATATTACCCTAGTGGATGACTAGGATGAGATCCTAAAAAATGTCAAACAGAAGGATCAAATTATGGATTCCAACCATCAATAATACATGTAGCCAGATGTGAGATCTCCTCTAGAAGCCGTGAGAGGCTAGCAGAGTGATAGAACTCAGGTAAGGTAAAGGGTTTACTTGGACCAAGATCTATACGGTGTAAGCAAACAAAATCAACATACACTCTAGTAATCAGAGTTACACTGTAGCATGCATTTCATATTGCATGTGATTTAGAACCACAAATTGGGAGGTAAGTGAATGAATCCCGCTTCACTACTGTGTGAGACCCAAAAAGGAATTAAATCCTTTCATTGGTACTCTTATAACTTTGACAATATCATGAGGTGATAGATTAGTGTATGCTACTTTAGTACGCATCCAAAGGTTATGAAAATACGACCTGAATGAGTAATGCTATGAAAGCAACTAATCTTGATCTTAATGATATGTGGGCGAAAGGAAGATATGTCAAACATATACATAGTATGCTTGTGTCTTATACCGATCCATTATGAAGCCTATTTTAGATGGTATCATAAGTGTGGACACAAGACATATTTGAAATGAGAACGTCATGAGGGTTAGAGAAGTCGTATGTGTATAAACATGTCTAGGATATCTAAGGCACTTTATATTACATTATGACATATCATAAACAACAAATGGGTAGTAGTCTCTTATACTGAATCTGAAAAAGATTTCTAGTTTAAGAGCTTCCAAAATTAGTGTCCAAGCGGTCACGACAACACATTATGTATGATTGTTGTGAAAAATTTACAAGACTCCACAAGTGATCTTGTAAGAAACCGTTCGGCAATTGGTGGTAGTGAGACACATCAATTCTAGAAACGAAGGTATGTATTATTCCACATAAATCTCCGAGTTTAAATTCCTTCATATATATAAATTGGCACTTAGAGATTTTAAACAAAAGTTCTTGCCCGAAAGCAAGAAGCTGCAAGGCATATATATTTAAGATATTCTTCAACATGTCATTGTAAATAAGAAACCTCCGCTACAAAAGTTGTGAAATCTATTTTTCACTAAAAAGTTGAAAATACGAGTCGATGCCTCATTACACTTCAAAGTGTTAAATGCTTGTTTATCTTCTTCTCCAAAAAAAATTAATGATCTAGCAGAAAAGCGACAGCAAACATACAACAATATCCGAGGCTTTGTGATTCATGAGAATGGCCTAATAAACAAAATGTTTATTCGAGATACAAGACTATAAGAACAAGAACATATCTTTACCTTCTTGATGGGTTTACTTGTTTCCGCTTCATATCTATTAGAAGTCCCTACTGTTCCATGCGAAGTTTCTTCTGTCTAGCCACATAAACTATATTAATCAGTACTATGCCGCATAACTAAAACATACAAGTACCTTTTTTCTTTATTAATTAAGCTAAAACGCAGAAAGATTTTTAAGAATCTTAACATACCTCATTGTCTAGTCTTTTATCCATAATCGGTATTTGGTCCACTAGGCATTTCTCGACTTCCAGAATCATTGTTGCCGCTGTATTCGGGCAACTACTACTGAAATCATCCCACATGCCAATTTGATGCATTGGATCGCATATACCCACCCTTCTTGAGGCAATTAAGTGAGTGTACGTCGAAGAATTCATCGTGTATGGACTGAGGTTTAAAAGAAACAAATCAGCTATAATTGACATGAAAATCGATAAGAAGCAGAGGCTAATCACATCGATTAAACTAAAGCATGAGAAAGAGGCATGAAATGAAAGAAAATTTGAAAATCATATGGCACGAAATGAATTTCTTTTCATCTTAATAAAAAATCCATGTTATTTCATACTTGGCTGTAGAGAATGTGAAGAATGCGCTTTATAATCTATCGCGCGATACTTCTTAGAACAACTTTCATCCTAATGTTACAAACATTTCAACAGGATTTGACCATCAGAACACTTCCACACGGGAACGGATTGTCCATAAGACCAAGAAAATTGACTGGTCCTCAATGAAAGCAGTCCTAATGTTCTTATTCTATGACATTTTGCTGCAACAGAACTACACATTACAACTTTTTTTTTGTACAAATCAGAAGTGTAGGGTCGAATTCAAGTAGATTTTCGATTTCAAGATATCAAGCCATTTCATTACAATTTTTATAGTCATCTGCACCTCTCTGTATTATTAGCAAATACCAACAGTCTAAAACTTACATACCGATAAATGGGGCAATAATTAGATGCCGAAAACAAGGGTTGAAAACACCAATATGAAAATCAAAGAGTTAATGGTCAAAAACACATCTTAACTATCATTTTTTCGTGAGTTTTCTACTTGAACTATCAGGTGTGCGAGTTTCCTACGTGAACTATCACCATCTATTTATCAAAACACATATCAACTATTAGTTATTAACTTTTCCTACCATTATAAATAAGAATCAAAATTCTTAAAGAAAGGGAGATTACTAAGCCAAATATGTATATACACCAATCTTGCTTAAAACTCTTGCAATTAGCACATGAATTAATTCAATAACATCAAAAAAAGATTCCAACTTTGTCAAACAAAAGGGTGAACAAAGTACTAGCAAAGTACCAATCCTGAGTAAAAACTTCAAGAATCAATCAAGTTAACTTCACTTCCATCCCTTTTAACTTTTAATTAATGCTAGCATACGCTTTCTCTCATTTTTCTTGTTTTTTTTCTTTTTCTTTTCCAAAAATAAACCAAACAAAACAGTAGAAAGAGAGAAAGATGATACCTTTAAAGCCAACAGCGAAATTTGAAATCCTTATCAAGAATCAATTTTGAACCAAATTAATGAAAAAAATATCATAATATTTACAATTCTTGATATAACCCAAAAAAATATAATCATGGGTGTGCACCATCAACTTAATACTATAATTTACACTGCACATATACAAACATTATATATACATATATATAATTCTATGTATGTGGGGTGTGGGGAGGAGGTTATTGGGGTAATGGGTTATCCATAGATACAGATATTATATAGAAATATGTTAGTGTTATTAGCTTATGGTATTATTGGTTGCCTACAGTCAATCAAGATTAGAATTTTAGGATGATAACTTGTCATATTCCCACTACTATAATAGTATAATATAAGAGTAATAGACCCACTCTCTCTATTTGTGAATTGTATGCAACTTTTTTCTTTTTTGAATTTAAGTTACTATTCTAATAGTGTAATGATTTAAAAAATCTATAAGGTCGTGATGAAATGAATAAAAAAATATATATTTAGTTAGAGATTTCAAAATAATTCAGGTAGGAAGCCTTTCACGTCACAAATTTGAATTAGTTGAATCCTCACAGCGGTACTGAATGGTAACAAAAAAAGGTCAAATGTGTCCTGAACTACTGAATACCTTCGGTTTAATTTTTGACACAAAAATATCTTTAATGTTAACCCAATGGAGCATATATCTCATGAATTATTGAAAACAGAGCAATTATGCCATGTGTTTGCTTTTTAATATAAAATATATCTTTATCGATAGCTAAGTGGAGCAAAAATTCTCTTTCTCCGCTTACAAATTTCACACCAGATATAAATTATCATTACCCTTTCAGGTAATTATCTTTTAAGTAATTTGATTATATAAATAATTTTTAGATCAAACTTAAATTATAATATTACTTTTGCTCCTCCAACCCCTCCCCCCACACCCCCTTCCTCTTTACCCCACCCCGTGGGAGGTCGAAATATGCGCACCAGGTCACTCTCACAACTTTGTCATTGCTCATTGGGTCCGTAATATGGGAAGACCAATAGTCGCATGCTCTTAAGTCATCTAGATTTAGTTGGCCTTTGGAGTTTAGACAATTATTTGAGGACAATGTTTAAAAATATATATTTTTTAAAAAAAAAAATCATATTTTAACTGTTGGAACGAAATAATCATACAAGTGAAAATTAAGTAGCAAACATTACTTTCCCGTGGTATATTTTATTACTTATTATAATAAAAAAGAGCGGTCAGGTGCACTAAACAAGATTATCTTGCGGGATCAGGGAAGAAGTAGGACCATGAGGATCTATATTGTACGCAACCTACCTCACAATATGTTTTCACGGCTTGAACCCATGATCACGTCACATCAATTTTACTAGTTACTCCAAGACTTTACTTACTATATTTATGTAATATTAATTTTCAATGTTAATAACACTTTCCATTTCTTCCTTATTAGTAAATTCTGATTTTGATCAAATACCCAACAACCACATTTAGCCTTTAATTGATTTAAATATTTGTTTTTGGTCACATTATATAAGACATTTGTTATATTTGAACTGTTTTCAGAACTACATCATCGTCAAAACACAAAGTAAAACTACAAGCTTCATATGCACATGATAATTAAATTGGAATGGTTATAATCATGATAAATATGTATATTTACCGTCAAAGAGATCAAAAATGCACATTTCAATCAATTTAAAATTAAATATGCTTAATCAAATATCATAAGAATTAAAAGACAAACTTACCAAGGAATCAAATATACTAATAACTCTTATATTAATTTGTTTTTATTTAAATTAAATAAATTATAAATAATAAATTAATATGATTTGATGTATGCATCTTCCTTAGTATAATTTCTTTTCATTGTATAATCGGCTTCAGAGCGTGGTAGCACGAGGAACATAGGCGCGTTTAAATTGGAGGAAATTGTGAGATTTTTAAATGGTAGTTGTCACTTCGCGGGAAGATAAGTGACGGAATCAAACTCTCTGTCGTTATGTACACCTACTCAATGCGTGGAAAAATGTTTCTTTAATTTAGATTTTGGGACTTGTAATTTACAATGCTATTTCAATTAAGGACTCTATATTCGACCACTTAAATATCGAGAGGTCGTTTGGTTTGCGAATAAGCTATATTGGACTATAATCCAAAAATATAAATTATTTAGTAAATATATTTTTAACACTATTGTTTGGACTATATTTATATCATTCACTAATATAAAATTTAATATAAAAATATGTATTCATTATTTTTGTGCGCCTCAGTTCGGCCGAGCTTGTGGGTTTTCGGATAATGAAGATATTACTTTACTCTTTCGAGTGAATCTTTTTATCCCTAAAATGAATCAAACCAAGTTAATATATGCGAGAGTGAGGAATGAAATTAAGATAAACTTCTTGTATAAGTTTTTTATTTTTAATTATAACCTTGATTTATTAAAAGAATTTTATATGAGCTTTAGAGAAGGCCAAATATATCATTTCATTATTTTACCACGATATTATTAGCCTCATAAAATATGGTATAAAATAATATTTAAATTATGTTATAAATAATTTTGAAATAATTTCTTATACTAAATCAAAATTTCAATCAAATACGAGATAATAATAATCTCACGTTTTATTTCAAGATTGTTATCCCTTATTCTTATAATCAAGTGATAGACGAGTGAATAATCGCACCCATCATTATAAAAGAAATAAAAAATAATTATCTTTTGACAAAGAGAAAGTGGGGTGAACGACTTTGGAGAAGGAAAACTTGTTTACGGGACGGAAGATTAAGAAATTAATGGAAAGCTTACATATATTGACGTACTTTAGGACATTGAGATCTTTGTCTAATTATGATAAACTAAATTGATACATGAAATTAATGAACAGATTTCAAATGACATGATATCGAAATCTGAAATTTATTTACTGGATGACTCTGATAATTAAAAATTAAGGAAAAGAAAAGTAATTACCCCTTCAGTTTCAATTATATTTACTTCCTTGTTTTAGTCTGTTTTAACGATAATCACATTTCTATATTAAAAATACATGATTCGGGATATTTTTGATATACTATACACACATTTAATTTAAGAAGTAATATTGCAAGATTTGAAAAAAAATTAATTCTTCAACGTCGTGTCGATCAAATTAAAGCTCATAAAACGAAATGGTGTATATATTTTGTAAAATTGTATTAATCTCCCTTGGACAGTCTTTCTCACTAATTCAAATATATATAGTGTACAGTGTGGAATACTAATACAATAAGGATCCTATAACTACCATAATTATACATCACTAAATATTACACAATAAATGGAGTATAATATATTTGTACACGTTAATACACCCCCTCAGTCGGAGCGGGATGAGGCCGGACGCTAAGACTGGATCTGAAGTCGAGGAATAACTGTCTAGGAAGACCTTTCGTGAAGATATCCACATACTAATATGAAGAAGGTACATGCAACACCTTAACATGACCGAGAGCAATCTTTTCACGAACAAAGTGTATATCCATCTTAATATGTTTGGTTCGCTGATGCTGAACCGGATTATGAGATAAATATATGGCGGATATGTTATCACAATAAACCAAAAACGCCTTACGCAAGGGACACTGAAGCTCCAAAAGAAGGTTTCGGAGCCAACAAATCACAGCAACAACATTTGCAACACCTCTATACTCTGCTTTTGCACTGGAATGGGATAAAGTAGCTTGCCTCTTGGTAGACCAAGAAATAAGATTATCCCCTAAGAACACACAGTAGCCGGAGGTAGAGCGGCGCGTGTCCGGATAGCCTGCTCAATCAGCATCATCCGTATATGATAACAACCTGGTCGGTGCTAAGGGTATAGGTGCAATCCATAATCAAGTGTGCCCTTAACATATCTAATGATACGCTTAAGGGCAGTAAAATGAGGCTCCCTAGGGGCATGCATAAACAGACACACCTGCTGAACAGCATAGATAATATCAGGCCTAGTGAAGGTAAGATACTGAAGTGCACCTGCAAGACTCCTATACAGAGTAGGATCAGACACTGGATCACCATCAACAACACTTAGCTTTGATTTCGAGTCAACTAAAGTGGGCATGATCTTGCAGTTCGCCATTTTACCTTGAACACAATCTCATCTGCATACTTACGTTGACATAAAAATATAATATTTGTAGATCTAGTCACTGAAATTCCCAAGAAGTAACTTAACTTTCCTAAGTCAGTCATAGCAAATTCGATTTTAAGTAGTGCAATGATCTCATGTTTCAGCATATCAGAAGAGGCAGTAACGACAATATCATCCACATATAACAACAGATAAGCAACGTTACTACCTCGCTGAAAAATAAATAGAGAAGTATCACACTTGTTGCATGCAAACCCAATCTGCATAAGGTATTGTGCAAAGTGTCCATACCACGCTCTAGGGGCATGTTTCAAACCATAAAGTGACTTATGGAGACGACAAACATACTGTGAGAAAGCTGGATGTACAAAACCAGGTGGTTGATACATATAAATAGTTTCTTTCAAATCCCCATGTAGAAACTCATTTTTCACATCAAGCTGATGAATAGGCCAACGCTTACCCATGGTAATGCTCAGAACTATGCGAATACTAGCCGATTTAACAACCGGACTGAATGTCTCTCCACAATCAATACCCTTCTGCTAATTAGTGTCATTAGCCACTAGTCTCGCCTTATATCTCTCTAACTCACCAATGTCTCTGTATTTGTGACAAAAAAGCCACATGCATCGGATCACATTCACCCCCTCTAGTCGAGGAACCAAATCTCAAGTGTGTTGTTTCGTTAAAGTATTAAATTCCTTACTCATAGCCGCATTCCAATTTGGGTCTAGTTTGGCTAATGGGTTTTTAGAAATTGGGGATATGGTTTCTGTGGATAGGTTAAAATGGACTTTGGGTTTGAAAACCCCGTGTTGGGCACGAATTTCCATACGATGTGAGGGGACCGGGGTAGTCTGGGTCTGTGTGCTGATTGTGGGGTAGGGTTCACAGTTTGGGTTAATATTCGTGATTTGGTGTGGTGTTTGAATCGGGTTTTGATTATGTTTGTTAGATAGTTGGCTGGGTACGACAGTTACTGGGTTTGGTGGTGGCATCGATCTGGGTAAGTCGATACGGGTAGTGGTAGGGTATGGTGACGGTGGTGGATTGTGACTGGAGGGGAGGTTTGGGGTAGTATTTATGGTGGTACGGCTTTGGTTTTCGGTAGTTGGTGGGATATCGGGAATGGGTTGGGAGTGCGGATCGACTGTTCCTTGTGGTGGCAACACTGTAGGATATACGGTGACTGGTGGTGGAACCGGGATGATTGGCCGATTGCCAGAGGTAATGGCAATCAATGACGTTTGTGGAGGTGACAAGGCGGCAAAGATGCTGCCGAATGTGTTAGCGGTGAGTGGCAGAAATAGAGGTGTGGTGGTGGATCGACACAGTTCGTTGAGGTTGCCGGTGTTGGCAGCGACGGTTAGTAGCTGCCGGAGGTGGCGGCGATGGTATAGTAGCCGGATTACTAAGCAGGTGGCGGACGGCGGGGGAGGCAATCATAGGTCATAACACAAATACTCCCTATGATTGAGTGGGAATCCTAAGAAGACACACGGGGCGGTACGGGTGCTAATTTATGAGGAGCAGTGGAGGCAAGATTTGGGTAACACAAGCAACCGAAAATTCTAAGGTGGTCATAGGACGGGATTCGACGGTAGAGAATTTCGGTGGGTGTTGTGTTGTGAAGAGTACTGGTAGGTAAAATATTAAGGATGTATTCTGTAATTTTGACTGCATAGACCCAGAACGGTGGGGGAGAGAGGCATGAAAAAGAATGGTACGAACCATGTTGTTGATAGTATGAATGATTCGTTCAGCTTTTCCATTTTGGGGTGAGGTATGGGGACACGAGAAGCGAAAAAACATGCCATTCTTGGTGCAAAAATTATGAAACGCGGGATTATTAAACTCACGACCGTTATCATATTGGAATGATTTGATGGATTTTTCAAATTGTGATTTGATATAGTTACAAAACTCAAGAAATTTGGCAAAAACCTCAGACTTGAATTTTAGAGGGTAAATCCAGATAAAGTGAGAAAAGTTGTCTAATAACACAAGATAGAATTTATGACCTAGGGAACTAATAACTAGAGATGTCCATAAATCAGCATGAACAATATCAAACGGAAAAAACGTAACACTTAAAGAAGGCTGAAAAGGGAGGCGGACGTGTTTGCCTACATGGAAGGAAAAACACTGTTGGGCAGGTGTCCTACTCGAACAACGAATTAAATTATTGTTCCAAAGAAATTAAAAACATGAGCTCCTGAGTGTCCAAGTCTATTGTGTCAGGTTGACGGAGAGATTGTCGCTAAAGTGGTGGGAGTAGAGACTTGGGCAGTTATAGATGTAGGAGGGGTGACACTGGCAGCGGACGTGAATAGGATAGGATAAAGGTTGCCCTCAATATTGCATCTTGTAAGGAGTTTCCCGGTCTAGAGGTCCGTTATAAAAACCCCAAATGGGTCAAAATTAATTGATATAGAATTATCTATGGTGAATTTTCTAACAGAGATTAGGTTCTTTATAATATGTGGGGCATAGAGGGCGTTATTAAGGGAGAAGTGGAATGTGGTGGTGGGGTTAGAGTGTGGCCAAAACCTTGAATCGGAATGCGATGACCGTTTCCAACCAGAATAGATTATGGAGTATTTAAATTTCGCATTTGAGAAAGATTACCATAATTGTTTGTGAGGTGAGACGTGGGCCACATATCCATATACCATGCATTATCGAGCTTTCGAGGAGTCAATGTGCCAAAAACCTGGCCCAAATTGGATTGGGGAATGCCCGGAGTAGAGAAGTGGGCCCTAGAAAATTGGACCTTACTGTGTTGGGCTTTAGGATAGTGGGACGGAAGGGTGTGGCATGTTGGTGGTGCGCCCAGACTGTTAGGTTGCTGCTGGGCTGCAGGCTTTTGGGCCTGATAACTGAGACCCGGTGGTATGGTGCCCAGGCTGCTGGGCCACTGAAATAGCCAATATGGTATTTGGGCTGCAGGCTCTGGGTAGCTGTTGGAGGCCCAGACCCCCTATTTGCACCCACTACTGCCAGAACGTCCACTAATGGTGGTCTCCGCCATAGTTTTACCGGAAAAAGAAATTGGGGGGGGGGGGGGGGGGAGGGGGGGAGGGGTGTAGCCGATATGGATGGGAGGCAGAATTGGTCATATATGATGTGTGTATCGTCTTAGGGAGGCTGTATATGAGGATTTTCTACCGTATATGAGGTGTATATCGACTTTGAGAGGTTGTATACTAGTAGTATACGACCTGTTGGAGAATGATTAGAGGGGAGATGACTGTATATAGCTGATATATCATAGGTATACAAGGTCGTGGAGGTATAGGTCACTGTATATGAGGTGTATATCAGCGTATATCGGGGGTATACCGGTGGTAGATAGTCAGTCTAGCGTCGAAAAAAGTAAGGGGAAGGGCGGCCGATTTAGGGGTTTAGGGTAGGAATGAAATTTTGGCTTCTGATTTCATGTAGAATTGTATTAATCTCCCTTGGGGAGTCTTTCTCATTAATACAAATATATATAGTGTACAATGTGGAATCCTAATACAATAAGGATTCTATAACTACCATAATTATACATCACTAAATATTACACAATATATGGAGTATAATATATTTGTACACGTTAATATATTTGATGAAGAAAATAATGATAAACTTACTTTGATGTATTCTAAATAGACAAAGTGAATTATACATGAAAATGAATATAAAAACTTTGAAATTCAGTACAGCATAATATCGAAGTCTTCCACTTGTTTACAGGATGTTTCGAATTATTTAAAAAATAAGGAAAAGAACATTATGCACAAGAAGAAATTAACGAGAAACCACTTTGATGTATTTTATGATATCAACTTCTTCGATGTCTAATCACGAAGTAAATTATGACGAACTTTCATATAATGACGTTATTAACTGCAGTAGAATCCCTGTACAATCTAATCACCATAATTATAAATATTCTGTATATATTTAGATTACACAATTATGATAAATCTAGGATACTTATGGTAAACCTAGATTTGTATTGTATTAGGATTCCTCTTGTACTACTATATATACATTGTATTAATTTCAAGATCACTCAAGGAAATTAATACAATCTTACATGATATTAGAGATAATATACCCTAAACCTTCTCTTCATCTGTGTCGTCCCTCTTCTTTTTCAGCTAAGAAATAATTTTCTTCTCTTCATTCCTGTTTTCTACCCAACCAACAATAATCCATTACCATGTCTTCACAATCAGCCTCCGCCTCATCTGTTGTCGATCCCAACCCCTCTTTTTCACCCTCCACTCACCCAGCTCTCATGATCACAAACATCAAGAACTTCGTTCCCATAATTCTTGATCAAGAACACGGGCAGTATTCCCCATGAGTTGAACTGTTTCGTATTCATGCCGGTGTCTATAATGTGTTGGATCACATCGACAATTCTGTTCCCCGACCAAGTGAGATTGATGATACACTTTGGCACTTGTCATAAAATCTTTTCAATGTGACAATGGTCGTGAATTTAATAATTTTGCGTTTCACAAATTTTGTAAAAATAATGGCATGGCTTTTTTGATTCTCGTGTCCTCATACTTCTCCTCAAAACGGCAAAGCAAAATGTATTATCCGTACCATCAATAATATGGTCTGTACCCTTCTGTTTCATGTCTCCCTACCTCCATCTTTTTGTGTCTATGCTATCAAAATGGTAGAATATGTCCTCAATATTTTACCCACTAGCACTCTCCATAACATGATCCCAACCGAAATAATTTACCGTCGAGTCCCGTCCTATGACCACCTCCGAATATTCGTTTGTCTGTGCTTCCCTAACCTTGCCTCTACCGCCCCTCACAAGTTAACACCCTGAACCACTCTGTGTGTCTTCGTTGGTTTTCCACCTAGGGGCTACTTGTGCTATGACTTGTTTACTCATCAAATCCATGTCTCTCGCCATGTTACCTTCGATGAGACAACATTCCCGTTTTTGAATATCCAATAATTCTGAAAACCGGACTATAATTTTCTGGACGGGTCCAACCTCTCTCCCGTCATCCTCCGAGAACTGTGTCAGTCCATCGATTCCTCACCCAACACCACCAGTCCTGCAGTTCCGATAGCATCATCACCATCGACTCAACCCTCGACACCATTACCGTCCACTCCATCCTCGTCAGCATCTCCGTCGTCGGCATCCCATACTGTCAATCGACCCTCAATCTTCGAATTGTCACCTCCATCAGGCCAATCATACTCCCGTTGGTTGTCTTAATCCCTGTCCACTGTACCAGGCCTTTCCGATTCCCCACGCTACTCACCACCAGAACCCTATCAACCACCCCACTTTTCCACCATCATCGTACCCTACCATCCCCGACCATCACAGCGATGAACTGCCTAAGTTGTCTCCACCACTGACCCATCTGCCAGTACCAGCATACCTAACCCACGAAACCCAACCAGTAACCCACCTCGACCAGCCCGCCGACCTAGTCCAAACCCACGACGTTCAGAACCCAGTCAGAACCCAAACCCCAATCACCAGTCCACCCGCAACCCAGCACCCACCCACCGGATGGAAACCCGAGCCCAACACGGGATTTTCAAACCTAAAGTCTAATTCAACTTATCGGCCCAATCCGTTTCCCCAATCCCCAAAAACCCAAAATTAGCCAAATTAGAGCCTAATTGGAATGCGGTCATACGTGAGGAATTTCATGCTTTAATAAACCAACACACTTGGGATTTGGTTCCTAGATCGGAGGGGGTGAACGTGATCCGATGCATGCGGCTTTTTCGTCACAAGTTCAGAGACAATGGTGACTTAGAGAGATATGAGGCAAGACTTGTGGCAAATGGTACTACTCAGTAGGAAGGCATTGATTGTGGTGAGACATTCAGTCCAGTTGTTAAACCAGCTACCATTCGCACAGTTCTTAGTATTGCAACGGGGAGACGTTGGTCGATTCATCAGCTAGATGTCAAAAATGATTTCCTTCATGGTGAATTAAAAGAAAATGTTTATATGCACTAGCCGTCGGGGTTTGTCCATCCAACAGCTCCACAGTATGTATGACGCCTTCGCAAGTCACATTATGGCTTAAAATAGGCTCCCAGGGCATGGTATGAAAGATTTACACAGTACATTTTGCGACTTGGGTTTGTCTGCAGCAAATGTGATACATCCTTAATTACATTTCATAGAGGTAGTAACATTGCTTATTTGTTTCTATATATGGATGACATTGTTCTTACTGTCTCTTCTGATCTGTTGAAATCTGATATTATTGCACTACTTAAGGCCGAATTTGATATGACTGACTTGGAAAAGCTGAGATATTTCTTGGGAATATCAGTATCCAAATCTGCCAATAATATGTTCATATGCCAACGCAAGTATGCAGATGAGATCGTGTGCAGGGCTAAAATGGAAAATTGCAAACCCGTATCCACTCCAGTCGATTCTAAATCTAAGCTCAGTGCAATAGACGGTAATCCAGTGACAGATCCTACTTTGTATAAGAGTCTTGCAGGTGCACTTCAATACCTCACATTCATCAGGCCAGACATCGCTTATACTGTTCAACAGGTATGCTTGTTCATGCATGCCCCCAAGTAGCCTCACCTTACTGCCCTTAAACGTATCATTCGATATGTTAGGGGTACACTTGATTATGGACTACATCTCTACCCCATAGCACCGAACAAGTTAGTATAATATACAGATGCAGACTGAGCAGGATGTCAGGACACACGTCGCTCTACATTCGAATATTGCATCTTTTTGGGAGACAATCTCATTGCATGGTCTGCCAATCGGCAAGCCATGGTATCCTGTTCGAGTGCAGAAGCTGAGTATCGAGGAGTTGCTAATGTTGTTGCTGAGACTTATTGGCTTTGAAACCTTCTTTTAGAGCTTCAGTTCCCTTTACATAAAGTCTCTTATGTACTATGATAATATATCAGCCATATACCTTGCTCACAATCCAGTTCAACATCAACGTACCAAACATATCGAATTGGACATTCACTTCGTTCGTGAGAAGGTTGCTCAGGGCCAACTTAAGATAAGGCATGTTCCGTCATCATATCAGTACACGGATATCTTCACCAAAGGTCTACCAAGACAACTTTTCACCGATTTTTGATCCAGTCTCAGCATTCGACCTCCTCTCGCTTCGACTGAGGGGGAGTATTAACAGTAGTAGAATCCATGTACAATCTAATCACCATAATTATAAATATTCTATATATATATATATATATATATATATATATATATATATATATATATATATATTTAGATTACACAATTATGATAAACCTAGGATACTTATGGTAAACCTAGATTTGTATTGTATTAGGATTCCTCTTGTACTACTATATATACATTATATTAATGCATAGGCTCCTCAAGGGAGATTAATACATTCTTACAGATGTGACATCAAGGTCCTCGTCCACTCACAAAGTCAAATACATGGAAATGTTTGTTTTTAATTAAAAACGACTTTCAAATTAATTATGAGTCAAAGCAATTACTTGATGTGTTTATATTTTAAATCAATGTTTTAAGAGGCGCGAGGCAAAGCGTTTAATGTAGCATGGGCCGAGGCGTAAGCCCCGAGACACGGGGCGTAAGTCCCATTGATCTACGGGGCGTATGTCTCATGTATCTTCAATTTTATAATTTTATTACTAAAAAGTAAGCAAAAGTAAAATTTTCATTAAAATTCTGCAAATAAATCACCAATAATATAAAAAAATTGTTATAATTATTATTTGAGAAAGGTAACAACACAAAAAATGATACTAGCCTAGATAATCTTTAAAATAAAATCTTCATCCACTTCATTATTAATCTCCACATATATTAGTCCTTTCCACCCTCATCTAGTAATTGCATTTTTTATATATATATTTCAAGAAAGGAAAAGGAAAAAAGTGTAATAAAAAAGGTTACTTCGGGAACATAGTGCTATGAAATCTCTATCCTATCAATTTCAGACATAATCATTTAAAAAATTCTTTATGACTGTGTTATTTATATATTTTAGGAAAAAACACTACAACATGATAACATAACGTATAAATATCATTACACCAATAATAAAAATTATAATCTATAGTAAAAATACTTTTTAAAAAAATCAATTTTAACGCCCGGACATACACTTTTACGCCTGAGGCTTACGTTTTTACGCCCGAGACTTACGCCCCAAATTCTAGAACGTACATCCTATGGATCTACGCCTTTCATTTGCGCCCCGAAGCATTTTTGGTACGCCTCACCCCGGAACTCGCCACAAAAATACCTCAGAAAACACTGTTTTAAATTGTAAATGTAGAAGTGCATACCCCCCTTAATTTAACGAGGTTAGGTTTGTATGTCGTATTTGTACTATTACAAGGAAGACTTAATAAATAAATAATATAATGTTTTCTATGTCATGTTAAGAGATGACTTGATACATGTTAAGTCAATGTATACTAACAGTAGAGATATTTTTCAATGAATATGTGACTTTCTGTATTATATCACACATAAATTAATATAACCTAACGCAAGTAGTCTTTGACACCACCAATCAAACGTTACAATAAATTATGTAACAAGAACATTTTTATGTAACCAACCAAATTTATTTTATGCTGTGCGAGATTTATATTGGAATTATGTACCATATAGTCAATCAAACTATCCTCAGTGGGTCATAAAAAAAGTTTAAGGAAGTTATAATTACATTAATGTTTTCAAAAGGCAATAGAAAGAAGCCACGTAACTACCAAATAAAGAAGAGTTAGTGATCGATCTAGTGTATATATATATTGATAAAGTTTATGATATATATCTCATGCAACTTTTTTTAAACAATTTTGCTAGTCTTTCTTTCCTTTGCTTAGCTATGATCTTTTGACTTCAAATACTAAATGAGTATTAACTAAAAAGAAACTAGAAAATAAAATGAAGTGTAGTCTATCGTTTAGAATTTAAGTTTTGATTATGCACTAATAATTTTAAAATATTTATTTAATCAAATTATTTAAAAGATAATTATAAATAATTCTATTCAGTAACATTAATAACATTAACTATATAAGTTAAATTATATTTAAAAATATAATCTTTTTATTATATGATAATCAGTGTATATAATTTAAAATCGCGTTGTTTATTACTCAATCCTCTAATGAGCATGAAAAGACGTGGCTTTGGCTATGTTGATAACGTGTGAAACAATAAACTACACATTATATATCCACTAAGATCCAATACTTCTTTACTAGAACGTGTTTTTTCTTTTTAGGTTTTGTCTTTTCTTATAAGTAACTGATTGTTATAAAATGATAGCAATAGCAATATAATACAAGAGATATAAACAAAGAAGTAGAGAGGAGGAGGAGATTTTCTTCTTATTTCAAGTGTATGTTGGTATACCTTCAAATGTGAATAACATCCCAATTTATAGGATGAAACCACCCTATGAAGATTACAAATATTAAGTGCCCAAATTAATAGGTACATGTAACATTCAAAAGGTTAGTGAATGTGTATGGACATCCATACAAAGGATATGTATTTCATAACACTCCCCCTTGGATGTTCATAGATAATGTGCCTCGTTAAAACCTTACTAAAAAAACCCAGTGGGAA
The DNA here is from genome assembly GCA_029783415.1 of Anisodus acutangulus. Lineage (NCBI taxonomy): Eukaryota > Viridiplantae > Streptophyta > Magnoliopsida > Solanales > Solanaceae > Anisodus > Anisodus acutangulus. The sequence continues at coordinate 58,853,567 of CM056492.1, read as the reverse complement.
AAAATTCTAGTGAAGGAAAAAGAGTGCACATTTCTAATAATACATATTTTGGTTGCCTCATTAAAAACCTTACAAGGAAAACCCATTGGGATAAAATCCTATACGGAAAAAAGAGTACAACATATATTAACTCCCCCTGATGAGAACTTTAGGTCAAATGATTGAGTCTTCGCATTCCAATCTTGTGTACCATCTTCTCGAAAGTTGCAGTTGACAGTGACTTAGTGAACAAATCCGCCATATTATCACTTGAACGAATATGTTGCACGTTGATATCACCATTCTTTTGGAGCTCGTGTGTGAAGAACAACTTTGGTGAAATATGTTTTGTTCTATCTCCTTTTATGAATCCTCCATTCAATTGAACAATGCATGCTGCATTATCTTCATATAAGGTTGTGGGTATTTCAAACCACATTTATTTCCAAGCGATTCAAATTAGTCCTAACATCAATTGGATTAATTGATATTTCTTCATTTTCTTGAGTTTGCAGCTCATTGATTTCTTCAAGAATATCAGGACTGATCAAATCTTGCATTTCTTTATAAGATTCTTTCTTAGTGTCATATTGACCATTTATTTTTCTTTTTCTAGGATTCCGATCCTTAGAACTCAATGGTCTATCACGCTTCAGGCATGCTTTGGACTCATTTGCTATGACACTAGTAGATGTTCCTACAGGGACATCAGTCTGAATTGGGACATTCTCTACAGGGACATCAGTCTGAATTGGGACATTCTCTGCAGAGATAAGTGAGTTGGTAATCATTCTTAAATCTGTAAATGCGTCTGGCGTTTGATTTGCTATTTTCTGCAAGTGAATAATCTTTTGGACCTTTTGCTCAAAAATAGAAACATGTGTATCAAGATGAGAAAATGATGAATTTTTCCACAAAATTTCCCTTTTATTTCATTATTCTCTCCCCCTAATTTTGGAAAAATTATCTCATCTAATCGATAATATGCAATTGATCTTATTTCAGTATCTCCATATAAGGAGAAATTATATCATGCTCATAGTTATATCAAGATAAATAAATGCATCAACTGAACAAATATATGGTACTTCAGGACCAATATAATTTTATCATTTCAAAAAAACTGTAATAAATTCAAGTCAACAACTTGCACAACATTATGAAAAATTTTGAATATCATAAAGAGGTAAGGGTAAACAGAGTCATCTTTGAACCCCTCATCAATAAATATTTATTAAGGTGATTTCAGTACATCAACCTTAGTTCATTTAATCCGTTTAATGATTACAAACAAGTTTTCAATAACTTGTATATGCTTCAAGCATTTTGAATCCTTCAAAAAAAATCATATAAATTTTGTCATGTAAGCCATATAGGCTGAGATAATTTTTATTTACATGACATTTTCTAATGTCAGGATTGCAGGTCCATTAAATTTATTCTTACCAAGATGCATCTACTTGATAATTATTTCTACATCAACATGCTTTAAGAAATATAAAATTCAGATCCTCATAATATTATACAATATTGTGCACTATATTGTATCAAAGATATCGTCGACGAGATATCATTTTTTATCGGTTTGTAAGTAGACATAACTTATTGAGATCTTATCACTTCATTATTTTTTCTTCAGGTACCTGAACCTTGTATGAGGTTTTATGAAGTGTTATGTCGTAGGATCTTCAAGAGCACATTGTCTCCTTATTATGATCATTTTGATCATTTGCTCATCTTTTTTTTCCAAGGATTATTGCATTTGAAACCGATTTGTATACCATATTTCACGCATGTTGTAAACTCTGTCCTTCAGGGACATTTAGGAGCATCTTACAGCTGGAATGGAAAATAGTTGGGTAAGCAAGTGCTTCTAGCATTTGACTTGAATTAACGTTTGAACGAGGATCATACTGATGATAATTCACAACATATTTCTTAGTTATTTATTCTCTCTCTCCCCCCCCCCCCTTATATTAAAAAAACTAACATATATTTTCACCTTCTTTGGGGAATTCATCTGTGTGCATCGTGGTAGATTCATTAATCATATACCGCACGACAAAAACTATTAGATGAAAATATTTGGTTCTTGACCTTGAACCAATTATGAGGGGAGAATTTATCATAATTGATTAGTCTGAAGCATACAAACGTCGTTGTATGCAATATATCATATTTCAGATCAACATATGAAACTTTGTTCTCATTCGCAATGATTTAGCTATTTATCGGAGGCATTCAACGCTAAACCAGCTTGAATATAAATCAGCATTAACAAGATGAATTATCTTGATTACATAATCTGAAAATTGTGCTCTCAACTCAATTATTTTGAGCAAGTAACTTTGCATATGTCAAACTGCGAGTTGACAATAAATGCACATTTGACCGTCTTATCGATGCATCTATTTAAGACATCACATAACCGGTGAACGGGCCCTTATTCACCTTTTATATTTTTCAGAATTTAGGGAATTCAATCCCAACATTAGCTGGTGTAATCAACTTATCATGAGAACAAACAAATTAATTCTTGAAGAATCTTCTAGTTCTTTAATATATTCCGAATACAAACTTAGCACATCAGATTTAAATCAGGACAACCAAAATTGTCACATCAATTGATAAAATTATTTGTACTAGTAAACTTCAAGTTTACCATGTCATGTGCTATTTGTTTTAGTAAACTTCTGATTTACTAAAACATGAATTCTATTTTGTACAATAAATTTCTGGTTTATTACAATTTGGAGAATAAAGAGGGTAACCTTTGAAATACATATTTCTTACCCACTATGATTTTGTAGATATTTAGTTATCCAATCATTTATAGCTTCAATGTGATAGCCATTTACTTTAGTAAACTTCGGGTTTACTACAACTTGTGCTTCGATCATAACAACTTTTTATAATCTAGAACGAATGACACAATAGTATATAAGCTCTTTATGAGCCTCTATTTTATTCTTCATAATCACATATTGTTTGGACACTATTGGTGCTATGATCTTCTAGATAAATAGTTAGCTCTTCTGGAGCACTTGATAATTAATTTTGTACAACCAAATATTGCTAAGATATTGATGGTATCATAAAAGAAATTATAGTTAGACACTACTAGTGTCATGAAATAATTTTTTCTTAGATATTTCTGATATCATGAAAGAAAACAGTAAATGAATGGACACTTACAAATGATAAATTCATAACTGATTTTTAATCCAAACTTGATATGAGAAGTATCCATATCTTCAAATAAAATGACATACACAAAGTAAAACTAATCCACATTAACTACTAGCATTGTCATAAAACACAAAGTGAAAACTAAGTAATATAACGAAGTAATCATTACTGAATGAACTACATGACATATTACTGAATGAACATAGTAAGAAATTTCAAAGTTGATTCTTATTCTTTTTGAGATATTAATAATATTTTATTAAATGTCATAAAGGCATTGGCCATAAAAATCATTCAGAAGAAATATAACCACAAATATGGATACACGCCAATGCAAAAACTCTCGGCAAGACATGATCTGTATAATTATTATCATTCTTTAAAAGTTTTTGTGTCTTTGCCTTTAATTGTTACCTTAATATTTTATAGAAAATTAAATTCATTTAATTCTCATTAATCACACTCTCAAATGTAACATCCATACCTTTAAACACATTTATCAACTACTATAAATTAAATTTATTAATTTACATCAAACCATCTCACCACATACCAAATATATACTCCGTACATAATATTTTCATACGCCAATAAACAAGCGTTAAAAAACAGTAATACAAAATTATAAACATAGAACTATATATGAGCCAACGTTTCATTTTGAAATAAAATATAAGCCAATGATGGCTATTTAAGAGATCAAATACGTTATCAATTGAATTGCAACAAATTCAAATGATATTTTAGAAACTGACAATATATTGTTCATTAAAAATAATATATAACATTCAATTGTTTGAAAAAAATCATATGGCAAACGAATCAAATATTCTCATAATAAATGTCATTAAGGCAATTCAATATTTGTATCAATTCAATTAAATACAAGGACTTAATGAAGGAATATTAAGACTCATAATTGAGTTTGCTACTTCGGGAGCAGATTTTTGAGTTTACTACTTCGGGAGTAATGTATATAATATTTAGAATATTTTCCCCAACTATTCTACCTCTTCTAGAGGTGAGTCGTGATAACATCACAACTAACACATGTTCGTATATATAAGTTTTACTTCAGATTATCACATCTACTTCAGAGAGTAGATCTGTACTTATAATATTTATCAAAAATTTTCATTCTTCGGGAATGAAACATAATCACCTGTAATGATATTATCACTTCTGATGGTTATTGACATATATGAATTTAATCATAATGAGATTTAAGAGATATTATCACTTCTGGTGATCATGTATTTCTTATAAACCTTCATTCTTAGCCATTAAGGAATAAGAAATTAATATCATAATTTCTTTTAATAATATTGTTCTTCAGGAACAAATTTGAGCCATAAATGATCAAGCGAACCATTTAAGATTCGGAGATCAAAAGAATCCATACAAAATAATGATAACAGATATCCAAAATCCATTAAGGATGATATATAATACACTACTAATACTATGAATTCATTAGCTCTTTCCATAATAACAATTTTACTTATGGAAAAATACATATCAAAGATTTAGTCAAAACTAAAAAGTAAGGTTGTAAATCATATTTCTTCGAGCCACATAGTCAGAATCTCAAATATCTCAGCAAAGAGAACTTATGTCCCTCACAGTACTATACAACGGAGGGAATAATAAAAAGAAACGAAAGATGCTAAAAGGAATACCTGATGCAGTTCTTACTTTTGTCATATTTTCAAAATATTTGCTCATGTCAGAGTCTCGTGCTGATAACGTGTTATAAAATGATAGCACCAGCAATATAAGACAAGAGATGTAGACAATGAAGTAGAGATGAGGAGGAGATTTTCTTTTTATTTCAAGTGTATGTTGGTATACCTTCAAAGGTGAATAACATCCCAATTTATAGGATGAAACCACCCGATGAAGATTACAAATATTAAGTGCCCAAATTAATAGATACATATAACATACAAAAGGTTAGTGAATGTGTATTGGACATTCATACAAAGGATATGTATTTCATAACACTAATAAAGTTTTTTTTTGTTTTTTTGTTTTTTAAGATTAGATAGATGTGATAGCATTTTTAAATTTTAGTAAGCAGATCATTGTAGTTCGATCGATGGCCTTCTATCAATCCTAATGTAACCTTCCCACACCTAATGCCCCTTCAAATTCCATAGAGATGGATATAACCTAATTAATATTTATTAGTTTAGTTAATTTTGGTGTCATGCAAGGGTGGATCCACGTTAGGCCAAGCGATATATTAAAAGTTAAAAGTAACATGTACATAGGCACGCTAAGTGCTCCATCTTTCACTTCCCTTCTTGCTTCAAACACCGTTGATTTCAATGTATATTGTAAGAGAAGCAAGAAAACAATTGACATAATAAACACTATGCACTTTCTAGTTCAACTGGTCAAATTACACATAACTAGCTTACTATATGTCGAAGGTTCAAGTATTCTCTTTGGATCACATGGCGTGAATCGTGATTGCTCTGTCATCCTCAAAATTAAGTTGAAAAGGAATCGAACACTAGCTTCCTCAATCGTAGGATTAATCAGCACTAAGCGGATTTAAATCACATTCTTCCCCCCTATCGTATACATATCTATTTTACCCTTGACATTTTCAATCCTTCATTAACACAAATTTATATTTATAGAATATTTTAATTTTTAACCTGATAGAATAATATGTAATAATTAAAATAGTAATTATGATTATCTAGTAATAATTATAATTAATAATAGGATAATGTAAATATGGTAGATAGATATTCTAGTCATCAACAAATTAGCCTAATCTTAGCCTTCTCTTATCCTATCATAGTATCATATCCCTAGACAAATTAGCCTAATCTTAGCCTTCTCTTATCCTATAATATCCCTAGAATATGTTTGTAATATTCTTAGATTATGTTTGTAATTGTGGTATTTACCCCATATTTGAAAAGAATATATTTGAGGAAAATATTCTTTCATAACCTATATATTTATAATTTTTTTATCTAAGTTTGTTAATATTATAAGTAGAATATTGTGCAAGACCTCAAAGCAACAATAACACACCCCGTGTAATCCCACACGGTGGGGTCTGGGGGAGGATAGAGTGGACGCAGACCTTATCCCTACCTTGGAAGATAGAGAGGTTATTTTATAAAGACTCAGATAAAATTTGAAGAAAGTAAAGTAAAGAGATTATGAAATACGTCAAAGCACTATTTTGTAAAATTTGTGAACTCATAAATGGATCTGCCACCATTATTATTATTATTATTATTATTATTATTATTATTATTATTATTATTATTATTATTATTATTATCTACGAAAGGGTACTTTCTTTCTAGCTTTCAATAGTCTTCATCATCATAAACATAAGTAACCCTCTAGTGATCTAAGGAGGTCATATATAGTTGGAGAAGTACACTGGCGTTTGAGTTCGTTCCATGCATTTTATTATGTAACCGAGCATTATGCTTTCAGTAGATCAATTCCGAATTGAATCATTTATAAACTTTTGATGGAGTTGTCAAGGGATTTACACTGGCGGTTGAGTTCCGTGCATTTTAACTTTTTTTCTTTTATTATAATATCAAATTAAACAAGGGAAATATTTGTTACCCTTTTACTTTTCATGCTAGCTCCAACTTTATCTCTTTCCAGCCGATCATAGTATTAATCGAGGGTCAAAATATGTGGACAAAAAATGTCTCCACCCAATTATTATGTCGGAAAGATGGATCAATTAAGTGATAGGGAATATATTAATATTCTTCATATATTCTGTAATTATGTAAACTAGATATTCTCATACAATTAGGTTTGTACTTGTAACACCTATATATATTGTATTAATGAGAAGCCTCCGGACATGGAGAATTATACACTTCTACATAATATCAAGAGTCAAACCCTACCCTCCTCCAAAACCGTAAATCCCCCCCCCCCTCTTTTCTTTCTCACGCCGCCGTCAGCCCTTGTCAGTGGAGGAAGCTCCTCCACCCACGACACACATCCCACTACCCTCGCCCCACGACACACATCCTACTAACCCCCCTCCTAACACCTTTCATCCATCCTTTGCCGTGACGAACATCAAGAACTTTATCCCTTTGATTCTTGATCAAGAGGATGGCCAATACACATCGTGGGTTGAACTATTTCGAATACATGCTTGTGATTACAATATCCTGGATCACATCGATGCCACCCCCCCCCCCCCCCTATACGTCCACCCGACGTTGACAACCCAATATGGAAGCGGCTCGATGCAATCATCAAACAACGGATATATGTCACCATATCCAAAGATTTACTTCATATCGTTATGAAGACAGGTGCTTCAGCTAACAAATTATGGACGAGACTAGAAGAAATCATTCAAGACGACAAACATACATGTGTCGTGTACCTAGAGGAACAATTTAACAACATCTGTCTTGAGAACTTTGCTAACATGTCAGACTATTGTAAACAACTAAAACTAGTTGTTGATCAATTGTTTAATGTTGGCAATCCGATTTCTGAAACAAAGATAGGTTTGCAACTCATTAATGGGTTGCCGAAAGGAGAGTACGATACACTTGTGATGATGATCCAACAAGATGATCCATTCACTAGCTTCAATAAGGCCCGATCACAATTGCTATTGGAAGAGACTAGACATGTCAAACAATATGAACATAATCAGACGGCGTTGGTAGTAGATGTGTTGTTGACCACCCCTGCACCCGCCGAACCACCGCAACCCACGGACCACCAAAATCAACGTGATGGCTGAGGCAGTGGCAGAGGCCAAAGTCGAGGCAACGGACGCATCAGTAGAGGAAGGGGTCGAGGGGGTCGATCCAATTCCAATGGACAGCCACGACAGGCCCAATCCCCATATATGTGGGCTATCGTTTGTCGTGGCCAACCCTCACATATTGGGCTTCCCCCTTACCCTTACCCAACTGCCCCGAAATAGCACCCGAGTTCGACCCCGAGTATTTTGGGCCCTACGCCTGGCCCACACCACACGGGTCAGCCACACCAGGTCCACTTCTCCACGGCCCAACAGCAACAACAGGCATACGGTCTTATGACCCCTACCGAATTGAGTCAGGCCTACAACACTATGAATATTCAGCAGCCTGACGACGCATGGTACATGGATACGGGGGCCACATCTTATCTCACTCGTAACTCTGGTAATCTCATTTGACTGTTTAATTTGAGCAGTCCTCAATTTATTTTGGTTGGAAATGACAATCGCATTCCAATTCAAGACTATGACACCACCTCACCCTCTCTTTACCCTAAAAATGTCCTATATGCGCCTAACATTATTAAAAACTTAATTTCTATTAGAAAATTTACTAGTGACAATTTTGTATCTATTGAGTTTGACCCTTTTGGTTTTTCTATGAAGGACCTACGTACGGGGACAACTCTTACGAGATGTAATAGTGTGGGGGACCTCTATCATTTCTCATCCAATTCTACTGCAAGTGTCAATCCACATACCTCTCTAGCTGCAATCTTTCCATCAACTTGGCACGATAGACTTGTGCACCCGGGAGCATCAATTTTTAATTTTCTTAGGAGTTAATATTTAATTCAATATAATAAAGGGAAATTTCCCCACCATTGCTACTTTTGTCCTTTAGGGAAGCATGTTAGACTTCCTTTTCAGTCATCAATGAGTGTAGCATTTTCTCCTTTTGATATCATTCATGTGGATTTATGGACATCTACAATTACTAGCAAACTAGCTCACAAATATTATTTGGTACTTTTGGATGATTTCTCTCACTTTCTTTGGGTTTATCCTCTTAACTATAAGTCCCAAGTTTACCCCATTTTTCTTGAATTTCAAGCATATGTTAAAACCCAGTTCAGAAAAATATCAAAACGTTTCAATGTGACAATGATCGTGAGCTTAACAATTCCCCTTTTCATAAATTATGTGCGGATAATGGCATGGTGTTTCGATTCTCTTGCCCCCATACCTCCCCTCAAAAATGGAAAAGCCAAAAGAATCATGCGCACCATCAACAATATGATCCGTACTTTACTCTTTCATGTTTTTACCCCCCCTCCTTTTGGATCTAAACATTGCACATGATAGCATATATCCTTAATATATTACCAACGCGTACTCTTCATAATAAAACTCCAATCGAAATTCTCTTCCGTCGAATCCCTTCCTATAGTCACCTTTGGACCTTTGGTTGTCTATGCTACCCGAATCTCGCCTCTACGGCTCCTCACAAACTAGCACCTAGGTATACTCCTTGCATCTTCTTGGGTTTCCCGCCGAATCATAGGGGGTACTTATGCTATGATTTGTCCACAAATAAAATACCAGTCTCTCGCCATATCACGTTTGAGGAGCACATTTTCCCATTTGCAAACGTCCGAAAATATCAAGTCACTGATTATGGATTCATTAATGATTCGGACATATCCCCTCTCATTAGAAATATAATATATGGGACTAGTAGTCCTTCCCCACCCGAGCCTCTGACACCTACTGCCTCTTCCGTCGAACCCCCAACACATTGCCTGCCTACAGGCAGTGTACCGTTACCACCCTCCCCTTCCCCGTCACACACTACCCATTGCCAGCAGCCCACCCCGCCTGGCCCTCTACCCACGTCGAACACCCTTCTGCCCCCGTCTGCCCTCCGATCCCCGTGCCCAGATCACACACAGCCCGGCCACATCCTACAAAATGCCACCCATCCGGTCCTTATTCCTACACACTGCATGGGAACTCGTGTCCAACATGGGATCTTCAAGCCAAAAGTCCACTTTAACCTATCCACTCAAACTATCTCACATCTACCTAAAAACCCAACATTAGCCAAGCTTGACCCAAATTGAAATGCGTCTATGCGTGAGAAATTTGATGCGCTCACTAAATAACACATTTGGGATCTTGTCCCAAAATCATAGGGGGTCAATGTGATTCATTGTATGTGGCTATATCGTCACAAATTCAGGGATAATAGTGAGCTTGAATTCCATAAGGCAAGACTTATGGAAAATGACACAGGGCAACAAGTAGGGATGGCAACAGATCGGATCTGGACCGAATCCCACTAGATTCAGATCCATTTTTCATACCTGAATCCAGATTCGTCGGGTCCATAAAAATCAGATCCAAATCCGGATCCATCGGATCCACCGGGTCCACGAATCGGATCTGGATTCACATGTAAAAAAAATTGCCTTGCTAAGAATTTTTTTTTGAACTGACAAATGATTTTTATTTAGCTAACAATTTATTATGTTTCAATTTTAAAATATTCATATGAGATATTTTGTTCGTTGTCTCGTTTTGATTGTGAGCTATTAATTGAAAATGTTGGACAATAACAATAGTTGTGGAAAATGCTGACTAGTATTTCCACAATGCAGAACTTTCATGTTCTTGGAATCTTCACAAATGAAGTGAATATAATTTTAACTACTTGTCTATGGAGATGTTAGTCATTCACTAATATAACATTGATTTTATTATCGAAGTTACCTCTTTATTTTTTAGTTTTTGAGTTAACGCGGGGATAAATTAAACTTGTTTTGAGAATTAAACTTGTAAGGATGTGCTTAGTAATTTTAAGAAAATACTTATAAAATTACATTCTAGGTTATGAATATATTTAATAAAAAATGGATCCACGGATCGGATCTGGACCGGATACGGATCCACGGATCGGATCTGGACCGGATACGGATCCACGGATACGGATCTCAAATACAAGATCCAAATTCATATCCGATCCGTCAGAAATGGATCCGGGTCCGATCCAGATCCGTCGGGTCCAAATTTTGAAGATCCATATCCTATAAAACGGATCTGGATCCACCGGGTCCAGGATCCACTGCCATCTCTAGCAATAAAAGGGTGTTGATTGTGGTGAGACCTTCAGTCCTGTGGTTAAATCTACCACCATTCGTATTGTTTTGAGCATTGTTGTGGGGAAGAACTGGCCGATTCATCAACTTGATATGAAAAATGCCTTCCTAAATAGGGATTGAAAGAAACTGTCTATATGCATCAACCACCTGTTTTTGTGCATCCCTCGGCTCCTCAACATGTCTGACGTCTTCGCAAGTCACTTTATGGCTTGAAACAAACCCTCTGGGCTTGGTATGAGTGATTTGCCACCGACATCATGTAGATCGGGTTTGTGTGCAGCAAAAGTGATAATTCACTTTTTATTTTTCATCGAGGTAATGACACTGCATACCGTTTGCTCTATGTCGATGACATTGTCCTGACCGTCTCCTCTTATATGCTAAAAAATGAGATCATTACCTTGCTCAAATCAGAATTTGTCATGACGGACTTGGGTAAGTTGAGTTATTTCTTGGGGATTTCCGTGACAAGATCCGTGAATGCAATGTTTCTGTGTCAGTGTAAGTGTCACGCCCCGACTTTTCTCAAGTCTTTCTTTAGGACGTGATGGCACCTGGACAACTATTCCTGGACAACTATTCCTTTTCAGGCGAACCATTTACTTCATTTTCTTCCTAAATTAGACAGACATTTGCGGAAATAATATATATAAAAATCAATTTGAAGTTTACGAAGAACAATCTCATGTGGGGCATTCCCCGAGATAATAAAACTTAATTCTTTAAACAAACTTAGTCTAGAGAAATTTTCACCAAATCCGAAACAATGGATTGGTGGTACGATGAGGCTGCGGGACGATCGCTAGCCTTCTTGCGGAGCTTTTCCTCGATCGCGCCTTTCTGAAATATGTTAAATAAAAGAGTCAGCCCTACCATCCGGGGCTGAGTGTGAATCTCACCTTACAGTCCAAAGTAACCTCACAATATTTTTAATTACAATCACATTATAAGAAAATAATAAGCATGTTGAAATAAACAGATTTCAACCCTTTTATTAAATAAATCAATAAATATTCACGTGCAAAATTTCCTCCCCAGTCGTCTAAAAAAAACAACTACTTAGTTTAATCAGTATTCCTTCTTTTTCCCATATAACATATTATACATTTGTTGCGGTACGTGCAATCCGATCCAGTGCATTTATATATTTGTTGCGGTACGTGCAACCCGATCCAGTGCATTTATATATTTGTTGCGGTACGTGCAACCCGATCCAGTGCATTTATATATTTGTTGCGGTACGTGCAACCCGATCCAGTGCATTTATATATTTGTTGCGGTACGTGCAACCCGATCCAATGCATTTATATATATATATATATGTTGCGGTCCGTGCAACCCGATCCAATGCATTTATGTATTTGTTGCGGTCCGTGCAACCCGACCCAATGCACTTATTTGTTGCGGTACGTGCAACCCGATCCAATGCACTTATTTGTTGCTGTACGTGCAACCCGATCCAATGCACTTATTTGTTGCGGTACGTGCAACCCGATCCAATGCACTTATTTGTTGTTTAAATATGTCATATGTTCAAAAGGCTCAAATAATATTTTCTTCCTTCAATATTTCGCCCTTTCCACTTGTAAGGGTTACAACTCTTAAACCGTAAGTCGGATTTATCCCCGTAAAGTCTCAAACTGTCAAGGACACAATAATCCATAACTTTTATTCAGCACAAACTTTCATATTCATTACCGATTTATACAGTTTTTATGTTATACATTCTGCCCTTCCAGACTTCGGTTGATCCGAGGCAGAATGTTCAAACAGAGATAACTCTCAAACCGTAAGTCGGATTTATCCCCGTAAAGTCTCAAACTGTCAAGAACACAATAATCTATAACTTTTATTCAGCACAAACTTTCATATTCGTTACCGAATTGTACAGTTTTTACGTTATACATTCTGCCCTTCCAGACTTCGGTTGATCCGAGGCAGAATGTTCAAACAGAGATAACTCTCAAACCGTAAGTCGGATTTATCCCCGTAAAGTCTCAAACTGTCAAGAACACAATAATATATAACTTTTATTCAGAACAAACTTTCATATTCATTACTGAATTGTACAGTTTTTACGTTATACATTCTGCCCTTCCAGACTTCGGTTGATCCGAGGCAGAATGTTCAAACAGCGATAACTCTTAAACCGTAAGTCGGATTTATTCCCGTAAAGTCTCAAACTGACCGTAACAGAAAGATGTATAACTCTGTAAAATTTCATCAAATTCTAACAAGTATAGCCCAGTATAACAGATTACAATTGCACAATCCAAACTAGTCATTAAACAATCATAAATTTCATGCTCATTCTTTCAATAACCGGATTATATTCTAACATGTATTGCAACTTAAAAATAAAGGATTTTACTAAGAACTTTGAGTGAGAAAACTCACCTTTGCTGCCTCGTAATTGCGAACAAAACTTCAACTTCAATCAAACCTTTTTGGGACTCCTTAATTGCTCTCTTTAATCTTTTTTTTTTCCTCTCTTTGTTTTGTTTCTGATTTTGCTGTTTTTCTTTTGTATATCCCTTTCCCTTTTTATTGTGTTTTATATAAAAGTGTATGTGTGCGTTGTGTTGTATATAAAACTGTATTTGTGTACAGATTTTTGTGATGTGAGGGAGTGGAAGGAGGGGTTGAGGGAGAGAAGGGTTGGTTTAGGGGGGACGTGAGGGAGTGGGTTGTGCACAGATTTTTTTTTTTTTTTTTTTTTGGGACTTTACATTCTCCTCTCCTTAAACAACATTCGTCCTCGAATGTGAGTAAGGTCGTAACCCATGCACATAGACATGCAAGCTGCACACACATGAAACACAACTTCCAAGACTTTACATTCTCCCCTCCTTAAACAACATTCGGCCTCGAATGTGAATAAGGTCGTAACACATGCACATAGACACACAAACTGCACACACATGAAACATAACTAAACACATTTTATTACCTTACTCAAACAGGAAAGGATATTTGATTTTCATCGCGTCTTCGGCTTCCCAGGTTGCTTCTTTTGTGGAGTGATTTCCCCATAGGACCTTCACAGACACAATATCTTTATTCCTAAGACGTTTAATCTGTCTATCCAGTATTTCTACCGGCATTTCCTCATATTGAAGCTCTTCATTCAGGACTATTTCTTGGGGTTGGATGACGTGACTTGGATCATGCAAGTATTTTCGTAACATTGACACATGAAACACCGGATGCACCGCTTCTAATTCTTGTGGAAGGGCTAGTTAAGTAAGCCACATTTCCCACTCTTCGTAAGATCTCATATGGTCCAATAAACCTTGGGCTCAATTTTCCTTTCTTGCCAAATCGCATCACTCCCTTCATTGGAGAGACTTTTAAAAACACTTTCTCCCCTTCTTGGAATTCGAGATCTCTTTTGCGATGATCCGCATAAGACTTATGGAGGCTATGAGCTGCCTTGATCCGCTCCCGGATCATCTGAACTTTATCGTTTGTTTCTTGAATGACTTCGGGTCCGAACAGTAGTGTTTCGCCCACTTCGAACCACCCGAGTGGAGATCTACATTTTCGCCCATACAATGCTTCGAACGGAGCCATATGTATACTAGCATGAAAACTGTTGTTGTAGGCGAACTCAATTAGACATAAATGGTCCAACCAGCTGCCCTGGAAGTCCAACACACAAGACCGCAAAGATGTCCTCCAATCTTGGACTTGTTCGCTCAGCTTCTCGGTCGGTTTGCGGATGGAAAGCCGTACTCAACTTGACCTTTGTCCCGAGGCCCTGCTGGAAACTTTGCCAAAAGTGTGAGGTGAACTGGGAACCCCTATCGGAAATAATTTGCAATGGAATCCCATGCAACCTCACTATTTCTTTCAAATAAATTTGTGCATACTGCGGTGCCCGATATGTAGTCTTGACTGGTAGGAAATGGGCTGACTTTGTAAGTCGATCTACAATCACCCATATAGAATCATAACCTTCTCGTGTTTTTGGTAGACCGGTCACAAAATCCATATGAATCGCCTCCCATTTCCACATGTTGACACGTAAGACATTTTCCGACAAACTCTGCAACACCTCTCTTCATTCCTTTCCACCAGTAATTTGCCTTGAGATCATGATACATTTTCGTTGATCCTGGATGAATGGAATACCTAGTATTGTGACCTTCATCTAAGATCCTTCTTCTTAGATCCCTTACCTTAGGAACACATAACCTACCCTTATACCGAAGGGTACCATCATTTCCTCCTAATGTAAATTGTGAAGGTTTTCCTTGTTGAATCCTCTCCCGAAATCTAACAAATTCCATATCTTCAAACTGACTCTCTTTTATTTACGAAGTTAAGGCACCGTGAGGTATCACGCACCACCACCCTACCTTCACCGACCTCGCTTAAACTAATCCCGAGGTTCCCAATTTTTGTACCGCACGGACAATACCTCTCTTTGTATCGCCAAGTGGGCCAAGCGCCCATTGATCTCCCATCGAGTGCATCACCACCACGTTAGCTTTTCCAGGATGGTAAAGAATGCTAAGGTCATAATCCTTAAGTAACTCTAACCATCTTCTTTGTCTGAGATTCAAATCCTTTGGCGTGGTTATGTATCGCAAACTCTTATGATCTGTAAATATATCTACATGCACCCCATACAAATAGTGTCTCCATATTCGTAAGGCAAACACTACCGCGCCAATTCCAAGTCATGAGTTGGATAATTCTTCTCATGTATCTTCAATTGTCGAGATGCATACGCAATAACTTTTCCAGATTGCATCAAGACACATCCTAACCCAACCCTAGAGGCATCACAATAGACTGTGAACCCTTCTTGTCCCGATGGTAAGGTTAGGACTGGTGCAAAGAGTCAACAACTCTTTCGCCAAAACTTGTTTCACATGCATCCGACCACCGGTACTTAATCGCTTTTGAGTCAATCGGGTCAAGGGAGCGCAAGACTAGAAAAGCCTTCTACAAATCTTCTATAATACCCACCAAACCCAAGAAACTCCTAACTTCGCTTGAGTGGTAGGTTTTGGCCGCTTTTTCACCGCCTCTATCTTTGGGGGTCTACCATAATTCCATCCCTTGACACAACATGGCCCAAGAAGGCTACTTTTTCAACCAAAATTCACACTTTGAATATTTAGCGTACAGTCTCTCTTGTTTCAAGGTTTGAAGCACTACCCTCAGATGTTCTTCATGTTCTTCAACACTCTTGCTGTAAATTAGGATATCATCTATAAATACAATCACGAATAAAGCTAAGAATGGTTTGAAGATTACATTCATGAGATCCATAAAAGTCTTTGGACCATTGGTTAACCCGAAAGACATGACCAAGAACTCATAATGACCATATCGGGTTCTAAACGCTGTTTTGGATATATCATCCGGATTTATTTTCAGCTGGTGATATCCTGAACGAAGATCAATCTTGGAGAAATAACTGGCTCCTTGAAGTTGGTCAAAAAGATCATCGATTCTTGGTAATGGATATCGGTTCTTGATCGTGACCTTATTGAGTTGTCGATAATCAATGCACATTCGGAGCGATCCATCTTTCTTCTTCACAAAAAGGACTGGTGCACCCCAGGGGGAAACACTAGGCCTTATAAAACCTTTATCCAGAAGATCCTTTAACTGTTCTTTTAACTCTCTCAATTCAGCTGGGGCCATTCGATATGGAGGAATAGAAATAGGTCTTGTACCGGAATTAACTCTATAGCGAACTCCACTTCTCTAACCTGAGGAAGGCCTGGAAGATCTTCAGAAAAACCTCAGGAAATTTCGAACAATAGGGACATCTTGCAATCACTGGGATTCTTTGGGTATCTACTATATTAGCCAGGATATCGTACTCCACTTTGTGACTTCTTAATAACTTTTGAGCCCTAAGATAGGAAATAAGTCGACGTGAGGATATTCCAATCTTACCCTTTATAACAACTTCTGGTTCCCCGGGAAAAGATAGTTTCACTATCTTTCGTCGGCAATCTAACATGGCATAACATGCTGACAACCAATCCATACCCAAAATGATGTCAAAATCTATCATATCAAGTAGTACTAGATTTACTATTGTTCCTCTACCATTCACTTCTAATGAGAAATTTTTAACTACTCGAGAGGCCCAAACTGAGGCCCCTACGGGGGTCATAACCTCAAAAGGTTCACTTAAACAGGAAGGTTCTACATGTAAATTCTTAGCAAAACCCATTGACACATATGAAAATGTAGAGCCGGGATCGTATAATACAAATGCAGGAATACTCGAGACCAGCAAAATACCTGTGACCACCGCATTAGATGCCTCCGCCTCATTCCTCTGGGGCAAAGCGTAGAGCCGATTAGAATTGTTGGACTGTTGACCTCCCTGACCCTGTCGGGACTGGTTTCCCTGATTTCCCTTGTAGGCGGCTATGGTTGCTTCTGACCTCCCATGAGAAAATTGAGTTTGGACTCTCCTCTTGCAATCCCTGGCATGGTGGCCTGGTTCTCCACAGGTGTAACATCCTTTTGGTGAGAACCAACATTCTCCAATATGTTTCTTTTGACAAACCTTACAAATCGAGTTGTCACCTCCTGTGTTAGGGCTAGTGGCCTTAACCTTGCCATTTTGATGATTGACCCATCTATGCCCATGAGGCCTGAAATGAGACTGGCCTACTGACTGGTTCGGTTTTGACGAACCCCTACTACTCTCTTGCCTCAAGTTCTGATTCTGATTAAAGGATCCTAACGATCGAAGCCTCTTCTGCGAATACTCCCTTTTTGCTTTAGCAAAACTTTCTACCTTCATAGCCATGTCGACGACCTGAAGATAGGTCCGATCATTGGCTAATGCCACTACCTTCTCCGCCAGGTTTGGGTTTAAACCCTCAACAAATCTTTTGACTTTCTCCCTTTCTGTAGGAACGACATGTGTGTTGTATGCTGACAATCTCACGAACTGCGTATCATATTCTTGTACACTGCGGTCCCCTTGCTTTAACTGTTCAAATTCCTGTCTAAGCGCATCTTTGCGCGTATTAGGCATGAATTTTTCAATGAATGCAGCCCTGAACTCCCCCCCACGTCATTGGTGGTGACATCGGGGGACGATTTCTTCTAAAATTCCTCCACCACACCCCTGCATCATCCACTAAACGTGCACTCACCAAATTAACGCCATACGTCTCCACACATCCTAGGGTAAACATTAGATCTTCTACTTCGTCGAGGAACACTATCGGGTCGGACTTGGAGTCCTTCCCTGAGTAGATAGGTTCCCTTCTTCTCATAAAATTTGCCCATAGCCTATCCGGGACTGCCTGAGCTTCTATATTTTCGGCTAGTGGTGCAGTCACAACTGTTTCCTGGGCCGGCAGGTTTTGGGTTGGGATTGAGACACCAGGTGTAGGTTGAACCATTTGTGGAACTGCAGCTGTCATCAACATTATAAGTCTATCCAACTTTTGTCCTACCGTTTCCTGAGACGTTTGGCTCTCATTTTCTTCCACATTTTCCATGATATTTTCAGACATTGCTACCTCAACTGGAGGTATAGGAGCTTCGTAGTGAACCTCCTCTTCAACCCTTGGTTCCTGTACCCGGACTCCTTGGGGTTGCCATTGTCTCCTCCCTCTTCCCCGAGTAGTTCTAGTCGACCTGCGCACCACTGGTATTTGTGCATTTTCTATTTTTTTTCTGTAAATACAGCACATTCATATTTTAGAAGGCAGTATGTCTACTCTTAATTCCTCAAAATCTTCTTATACTTCATAAGCATGCAACACCACAATATGCAAATTGAATTAATAATAACATATCCTTTCTTTCTTGTATTCATAACACTTCATTCATCATATTCAAGAAATATATATAATATATATATATTTATATATACCATGACATTACAATAAATCACATCATATCATTCTCTGCCACCCACTATAGCTCTCTCACTCAAACATGCACCTACTACAACACGTTCTAAAGGGCTTAACCGCATGATTCGCCTATTCTGCAGGTTGGCATTTAACTCCATGTGAACCTTCTTTCTTGCTTCCCTTTCCATATCGCTCATTCTATCCCTTACTCCTCTTACCTGGCATAGAAATTTGGACAAAGAATCTTCTGTAACATCTCCTCTTAGCATCCTTGCCCCTCTGAATGAGGAATGGAAATTTTCCGGGACAGAGTTGACTATTATCTGTAATATGACCCCAATTGAGATGTTGAAGAAGGTCGGGTCGTAGGAACGTCTCTTCTGTCTAGCCCTAAGCAAATACGTACAAAGTACGATTGTGTCGTCTATATACTCGTCAAAATCGTCTCTCGAGTCCATCTTCCGGCGCACGAATCCCTCCTCACCTCTCCTTGCCCTTTCCTGTTCCATGCGTACTTCCTTCTTTGTTGGAACTCGTCTTATAACCACCATCTACAAAACACTTGTCAGTTAGTTTATCGTTGTACTCTCCTTCCCCAAGACCTTTTTAAAGAGGTAGTACAAGAATCAAGTCTTTAAAAAGACTCAAGATAGGCACGAGAAGAGTATGAAAGAAGGGAAACTGTTTAGGATGTTATTCCGTTCACTTATTACTAAGGTGGCGCGCACACCGTCACAATAAGTAATCGTTCAAACACCCAACTCAAAGAAAGTTCCTAAGATCTCTTAACCTGGTTTAGCTCTGATACCAACTTGTCACGCCCCGACTTTTCTCAAGTCTTTCTTTAGGACGTGATGGCACCTGGACAACTATTCCTGGACAACTATTCCTTTCCAGGCGAACCATTTACTTCATTTTCTTCCTAAATTAGACAGACATTTGCGGAAATAATATATATAAAAATCAATTTGAAGTTTACGAAGAACAATCTCATGTGGGGCATTCTCCGAGATAATAAAACTTAATTCTTTAAACAAACTTAGTCTAGAGAAATTTTCACCAACCAAACAATGGATTGGTGGTACGATGAGGTCATGGACGATCGCTAGCCTTCTTCTGAGCTTTTCCTCGATCGCGCCTTCCTGAAATATGTTAAATAAAAGAGTCAGCCCTACCATCCGGGGCTGAGTGGGAATCTCACCTTACAGTCCAAAGTAACCTCACAATATTTTTAATTACAATCACATTATAAGAAAATAATAAGCATGTTGAAAGAAACAGATTTCAACCCTTTTATTAAATAAATCAATAAATATTCACGTGCAAAATTTCCTCCCCAATCGTCTAAAAAAAACAACTACTTAGTTTAATCAGTATTCCTTCTTTTTCCCATATAACATATTATACATTTGTTGCGGTACGTGCAATCCGATCCAGTGCATTTATATATTTGTTATGTACGTGCAACCCGATCCTGCATTTATATATTTGTTGCGATGCGTGCAACCCGATCCAATGCATTTATATATATATATATGTTGCGGTCCGTGCAACCCGATCCAATGCATTTATGTATTTGTTGCGGTCCGTGCAACCCGACCCAATGCACTTATTTGTTGCGCACGTGCAACCCGATCCAATGCACTTATTTGTTGCGATGCGTGCAACCCGATCCAATGCACTTATTTGTTGCGGTACGTGCAACCCGATCCAATGCACTTATTTGTTGTTTAAATATGTCATATGTTCAAAAGGCTCAAATAATATTTTCTTCCTTCAATATTTCGCCCTTTCCACTTGTAAGGGTTACAACTCTTAAACCGTAAGTCGGATTTATCCCCGTAAAGTCTCAAACTGTCAAGGACACAATAATCCATAACTTTTATTCAGCACAAACTTTCATATTCATTACCGATTTATACAGTTTTTATGTTATACATTCTGCCCTTCCAGACTTCGGTTGATCCGAGGCAGAATGTTCAAACAGAGATAACTCTCAAACCGTAAGTCGGATTTATCCCCGTAAAGTCTCAAACTGTCAAGAACACAATAATCTATAACTTTTATTCAGCACAAACTTTCATATTCGTTACCGAATTATACAGTTTTTACGTTATACATTCTGCCCTTCCAGACTTCGGTTGATCCGAGGCAGAATGTTCAAACAGAGATAACTCTCAAACCGTAAGTCGGATTTATCCCCGTAAAGTCTCAAACTGTCAAGAACACAATAATCTATAACTTTTATTCAGCACAAACTTTCATATTCATTACTGAATTGTACAGTTTTTACGTTATACATTCTGCCCTTCCAGACTTCGGTTGATCCGAGGCAGAATGTTCAAACAGCGATAACTCTTAAACCGTAAGTCGGATTTATTCCCGTAAAGTCTCAAACTGACCGTAACAGAAAGATGTATAACTCTGTAAAATTTCATCAAATTCTAACAAGTATAGCCCAGTATAACAGATTACAATTGCACAATCCAAACTAGTCATTAAACAATCATAAATTTCATGCTCATTCTTTCAATAACCGGATTATATTCTAACATGTATTGCAACTTAAAAATAAAGGATTTTACTAAGAACTTTGAGTGAGAAAACTCACCTTTGCTGCCTCGTAATTGCGAACAAAACTTCAACTTCAATCAAACCTTTTGGGACTCCTTAATTGCTCTCTTTAATCTTTTTTTTTTCCTCTCTTTGTTTTGTTTCTGATTTTGCTGTTTTTCTTTTGTATATCCCTTTCCCTTTTTATTGTGTTTTATATAAAAGTGTATGTGTGCGTTGTGTTGTATATAAAACTGTATTTGTGTACAGATTTTTGTGATGTGAGGGAGTGGAAGGAGGGGTTGAGGGAGAGAAGGGTTGGTTTAGGGGGGACGTGAGGGAGTGGGTTGTGCACAGATTTTTTTTTTTTTTTTTTTTTTGGGACTTTACAGTAAGTATGCCGAAGAGATTGTTTACAGGGCTAAAATGGCAAACTGCAAGATCATGCCTACTCTAGTTGGCTCAAAGTCGAAGCTCAGCGCCAATGATGGGGATCCGGTGTGTGATCCTTCTCTTTATCAGAGTCTCGCTAGTGAACTTCAGTATCTTACCTTCACTAGGCCCGATATTGCCTATGTTGTTCAACAGGTGTACTTATTCATGCATGCTCCTAGGGAGTCTCACTTTACCGCTCTTAAACGTATCATTCGATACGTTAAGGGCACCCTTGACTATGGATTACATATTTATACATCTGCACCGACCAGGCTGATATCATACACGGACGCTAATTGAGGCGGTTGTCTTGATACACGTCGATCTACTTTTGGCTATTGTGTATTTTTGGGTGATAACCTCATTTCGTGGTCTGCAAAATGGCAAGCCACGCTTTCCCGTTTGAGTGCAGAAACAGAATATAGAGGTGTTGCTAACGTTGTTGCCGAAACTTGTTGGCTCAGAAACCTCCTTCTAAAGTTTCATTGTCCCTTACGTAAGACATCTATTGTATATTGTGATGACGTATCTGCTGTCTATTTGTCTCATAACCCGGTTCAACATCAGAGAACCAAACATATTGATATGGATATTCATTTTGTTCGTGAGAAGGTTGTCATGGGTCATGTTTGGGTGTTACATGTTCCTTCTTCCTATCAATACGCAGATATATTTACTAAGGGACTTCCTCGGTTGTTGTTCCTTGACTTCAGATTCAGTCTCAGCGTCCGGCCTCCTCTTGCTCCGACTGAGGGGGTGTGATAGAAAATATATTAATATTCTCTATATATTTTGTAATTATGATTTTGATGTAATTATGTAAACTAGATATTCTCATACAATTAGGTTTGTACTTATAAACATCTATATATTGTATTAATGAAAAGCCTCCGGACGGGGAGAATTATACGCTTCTACATTAAGGACTTTGTGTTTCCTAATCTCTTGATATAAAAAGTTAATAAGATACTCCACTGAGCATAAGATATGGGGTGTCGAATGGTTTTTACTTTTCAGAAGAGAAATTATACAAACGACTGTAATTGTACACAACTTCAATAATAAAGATTTAGATTTAGATTTAGATTATGATAAGTGTAGTTGTTCAAGTACAATATTTTCCTTTCATCTTAGATGGAGTAGAATAATATTTGTAATTTTTTTAAAATATTATTATTTTAGTGATCATCATGCATGTATTATGTGTATAGAGCTATTCTAATGACAAGTACTTATGAGGCTTGAAATAAGAACCCTTATAATTATGTTGAATCCATTAAGAGATGATAATACCAATGACTTTGAAGCAATTTTTCTCAAAATATGCAATAAAAGCAGTGAAAAGATACTTTTTGTTTCATATTAAGTTTTCATAGGTGTGGATGACTCAATTTTATTACCACCGAGGATATTGTGGGATGGCAGGAATTTCGTCATATCTAATCAAAAGTTTTAAATTCCAGCTCTTAGAATATATGAAAAAAAAATTTGATAATGAGAGTTTTCTCCCAGTAATTTTGGATTAATTATCCAGCCCAAAAATATTCTTAATATAATGAGATATTATCCACTTTGACTAAGTTTACATAATTTTTTAAAATACATAATTTTTTAAAAAGGCGCACACTATTAAAAGTATCATTACACTTTACATGTAAATTCATTTTCTTATCAACTTTCAATCGGAGCTAAGAGAGGTAAAATGAAAGAAACTTCCCTGGTGAAAATGCCCATTAATTTGACCTTTAATTTCCTTTCCATAAGCGAAGGAAGTGATGATAATGACTTGGCAATGACGTAAGGTTTAATATTGGCAAACAACCTTTTCACATAATTGATGTTACTGAAATAAATAATCTCTTAATTATTTTTATTAATAAAAAAATATATATACAATTTACATAATATGGAAAATTATATTTTTATTCTACTCTCAAAATTCTATTCTAATTGTATAAGAATTCTACAATGATGGTAAGTGTACAATGCTAATTATATACAAATAATACAAAATATTTGTTACCAAATTAGGGATATACACGGTGTGTATACCGTGTATATCACGGTTTCCCACTTGTGATGAATTTCCGTGATATACACGATATACACAAGGTATTGTATATCCTTGTATATTTTCAGTTACTGCCTCTCAACGAGTCAACAAAGAAATTGGACACTTTCAGGAATGGTAGTTATTAACTAAATTACAAAAATGTGATTATTATAATTTGTGTGATTTCTAAGGATGTAAATTTTATTTTAAAAATAGAAATCAATATGTGCATGCGGTTCTAATTTTTTTTACGTAAACCTTCTTTATAGTGAAAGGTAGCACTTTTAGTTCCTCAGTTATTGATAAATTATGATTTTAGTCTTTATGATATCTGACTTAACACATTTAACCTTTAAGTAATTAAATTATGTACTTTTAATCCCCTTGCCTTTCCACCACATAATACCCATGTATTATGTTAAATTTGTATTGTTACTTCAAATTGACGGTGATATAATTTTACAAATTATCAAACATAATATATTGTTTACATCAAAGGACCAAAAATACACATGTTAACTGATTGAAAGTTGAATATATTAAATTATATATCACAAAGACTAAAAATAGAATTTACTAAGAACGTATAGACTAAAAGTGTTATTTTCCCTACTACGAATTATAGCGACATGGGGCGGAGCTGGAGACTAAGGTATGAATGTTCAAACATTGTAAATTTGTCTTAAAACTCAATTGAATATATAAATAGTTAAATTAAAACTTAATATATACACTTTTAAAAGGTTATAATCCCGAATCATAAGCTTTAAATTCTTACTTTACCTCTGATAACAACTAACTAATTCAAGATTGTCTCACTTGGGATTGCTCAGCTTGGTTTTCAAGACTTGGTCCTTTGCTTGACACCAAAGAACAACTCATGCTTTTAAAAAACCATTTATAGGAAATAAAGGTTAGAACAGAAAAGAATAATAATATTGTGATTTGTAGTTGGAATACATAGGGACAATGCACCACATTGAAGCTCTTTAGTCCAACAGGACCTTTTATAATATTATGTCATCTAACAAAAATTTGTGACAACTCACTTTCCAATAATGTTCCATAATCAGTGGGGAAAATTTTTATCGGCACGTGATATTCAAATCAAATCAATAAATACAAGAAAACATATGTATTTTACATGTACGTTCATCACTTAATTATGCATGGTCAAATAATATATATTTTCATTTTAATTTTTATCATTAAATTTAGTTTGATATATATAAACACTGAATGTAGATAAATTTTTCATCACAGTACTTTCACATTCTATCATTTTAGCAAAGAACAAAAGTGGAAAACTTTCCTTTCTTTTCCTCATGTGATTTTTTGCTATTCAGGCTTGTGAGGAGGTTGGTCCACATCCACTTTACATACATATAAATTTCTTAGACAAGGTGATGAACATTTCTTGCAAGTGGGTTATATTGGGTATCACTTTTCCATAACCCAATCCCATCTTTACAAATAGAATGATATATATCTACAGATATAGATGCCTAAAGAATATAAACTTCTAAAGAACTAACATTCTTTTTCTAGATAAACTATAATATAATGTACCAAATAAAAGGAATAATATAGTTTTGCTTCTCCCCTTGACCATGTTATTGTTGTAATTACTTCTTTGAGGGGTGATCAAAATAACATTCACCTTCATCTTTTGAAGGTGAAATATCACATCAACTCCTAATATCATAGCTAGTTTCACTTGTTTCTCTCTTTGAATGAGTCCTTGAAAACCAAGGAATTGCATAAAAAGGACAAATAAGGGTGGTTTTGAATTTTTTGCCACGCTTAAATTTTTTTTTGAAAAAACATAACCTATAATACCCATTGTGCATAAGTTTTAATTGTAAATAAAATATAATATGCACATAAGTTATTTTTGCCTATAACACCTAGTTCGGGACATAATTTCAAGAAGTTACAGAAAGTGAAGATGGTGTAATGTGTTCACTATTGGCATGAGTTCCAGTTGTACTGACTTGTGAAAAATTGAGCAGCACGTGCAACTTTTGCCTGCGAAACAGAAGGAAAATTAACATGGGAATACAATCCGGGCAAATTATTAGCATAAAATAGTCCAGGTCTTTTGGCATCTAATAGCCCAATAATGTATATCACACAATATATATAAATATTTATTCATATTATATGAATATCAAATAATGTATGTCACATAATGTATACAAATACTAATTCTTTGGCTAAAAAATATGCCAATAATTACTAAGAAGTGTATTTAAGTGTCAATAGCCCGAAAGAGAACTTGTGGCCAATATAATAGATTTTTTGTTAAGGGGGCCAAAGAGGTCATTCATGCAAGCCACCCCTTGAGTACAAGAGTCAGTAGAATCCATTCAACATATTAATCAAATATTTCATGTTTTAGATTGTGCATAATTTAAAGTTTTAGAAACGTCGTTAACTAAATATAATTTATCCACTTAGCCATAAGATAAGATTATGGATAACAGTTTAATTTGGTCATGGTGCTGAAATTATGTGTAAAGATACAAATAACATGGTGGTACCTGCCTATATGTATATAAATTCAATGGATAGCTTATGATTTTCCTTAGTGATTTTCCTTTTCATATTCTCTGTTTGGTTGAAAAACTATATGGAAAATACGTCATACTTTCCCCAACTTTATGTATTTTCCTTTTCCATTTTCCACTTCTTGATTAAGTGAATTTGTCACTAAGAGTGGCTAAGGTGTCGTCACAATATGTAAAGTTTCAATTCATAAATATAAAAAAATAAAATTCTTTGATGAATTTAGATTCTCACCCCCATGTTTGGATCATGCAATTATTGTTATTAGGTTTCAATAGGATTTTTGTGGGGTTTATCCTATTTAGGTCTCATTTGCATGACTTTGTTTGTGGCTTCATAAGGAATGTCTATCTATATGAAGATCAATGCTTTTAGTTAGATGAATATGACTATGACTAGTGAAGTACTTTAACTCTAAGTATATAATTTTTTTTTATTCGATGTCTGGTACGCGCTTTAAAATTTTAATTAATTTGAATTTGCGGTAAAAATTGTATAGACTACACTTTTTAGACTAATTTTCAAAATAGTCAGTATTTGAAAATTTAATTTAAAAAAATAATCACGTTTAATGCAAAAACACCCTACAATTTGATTCCCTAAGAGGTCTTCCCCTATGTCTACTCCACAAGGACCATAGTTGTAGTTGCTGCAAAATATGGTTGAAAAGAAAACAAGCAAAATTATAAGTAACTTTTGTTGGAAATTTGCCTTTGATGGGGGTTGTGTCTACCCATCTTTAATGACTTAAACACTCGGGTTTCGCATGCTGGAGTCTTTGGTTCTTCACACGTGCATAATCTACTAACTGAGTAGATAACCGTAGGGCCAAGGATCGTCAAATTTCGTTAAGAAATGAAAGAGATATTGGTCCACTTAGTAAGTTGTTTGAGGCATGAAAATATGGTGTGGGACAAATCTATTACATCGATGGGAAAAGAAAGAATTGTTCTTTTTATAAGCCTAAAAAATGGATAAGGGTTTGGAACCCCAAGGGGTAACCCATGTGTTTGAAGGAGGGATGACCTAGGTGTTCTTGGGTTCGAGGCTAGCCCCACATGCACGCCGCCACCCGTACTGTCCGGGCTCGAGCTATTTCTGATATTATCTTTTGGACCTCAAACTATTTAGTATTTACAGTTTGGTCCCTGGAGTTTCAGGCAGCCAGAAAGCCAATGGCCATGACTACACCTCTTAAAACAACCTCTTAACACCTCTCCTCCTCCTAAACACTATATATTGAGACCTGAAACAGATTTGAGGGTAGCAGAGAAGAAAAAGACAACAAAAAAGAGAGACGAAAAAAGACAACAACAGAAAAGAAAGAGATAACACAATTCTTGAACAAAAGCAGAAACTCTTCCTTTTCCTCTAAATTTCCATTCTTCAGCAAATCATTTCATGTTTGTTTTCTTCGTCAGAATCAACCTATTTGCTTTTTAGTGTTGATTAGTTGTTGTTTTATCTTGGGAGACTATTGCCCGCTAACGTAAAAGCATATATGCTGGGCAATCTTGTCTTAAAGACAGAGAGTCATCTCTCAACTCAACCGGTGGTGTTTTGATTAACTAATTGGTTCCTAAGTGTTTCAGGTGTGAACTTGAAACTCAAAGGACTCTAACCGTTCGGATTCTCAGCGGTTCTACAAGCCACAAGTGTAGCAGTTTTCTTGCATTTATGAATACAAGATCCAGATTTGAAGTTCTAGTACATGATTAAAAGATTGACAACTTCTTGTTGTAATCTTTGTTGGTTAACCTTTCGAAGCACTTGTAATATTTATTTACTTCTCGTATTGCTTTATATCCAACAAGTTTAAGACAATATTGTATTAGTGCTCGAAAGATGTTTGCCAGCAGATATGGTCCCAAATCTGGCTGTGGTTTTCTTCTTGAAAACAGTTTTGTTGACAGTTCTGTTAACAGTTCAAACACTGTCTCTGTCAACAATCGTGCTTTCAAATCTGGTCCTAGTTTTGGTTCTCTCTTTGACGACAGCTACAAATCTGTTTTCAAAGGTGGAATCTCTGGATCTGATACTGAGCTTCAAGATACTGCTGATAGTCATGCTAATACGGCTAAAGATCAAGGATGAGTTGGTGTCACCGCTCCCGAGGGTGGTGGAAACAAGCGCCCACGAGAGGCTGAGGATGTCAATTGGGAAAAGAGGAGAAGACAGAAGATGATGTTCTATCATGTAGCAAAAGACTTATATCTGTCCCAGACAAACGATCCGAATTATGGTAAGGAGGATGTAGACACTCAGTCAGACTGAAGTGGGCCAGAATTCAAAAGGTCTAAGTTAATTTATCCTTCCTTATCTATAATGTGTTGAGATAATATCTGAATAAGAGTGTGTAAAGCAAGGCTAGGAATTTGAAAGTGTTTTAATTAAAACTTATATTCCCTACACTCTAAAATCAGTTATTGAATCTCCCTCCTTTCCGGTTAGAGATTGGACTATTGTAAACAAAACTTAAAAGATTCATTCTTTTGAGTGTAATTATGAAAAGTGTGTAAAGTATGTTCGCACATACGAAGGATAGAGATCCACTGACTGTGCGAAAACTGTTACCACTCTTAAGCAAGCGCCAGGAATTGTCTGGGCACCAATCTCAAAGGAAGAAGACTAAAAGATAATGGCTTATCTTAAGACGTTGAACCTGTCACACTATCTGACAGAAGATCCTTTATTTGATAGGATGATATTGGAAACTCAGTCGTACAAAGCCTACGGGCGACTTGAAAGGCTATGGGGCATTTGAAAGGCTATCGTGCACACCTATAAATTGAGGCCTTTGGCTCAATTCTATATGAACAAAAATGAACAAGGGAACATACTTACAAGTTAACAACACCACAAAGAGATCAGTTTTTCTGATAAGTAATCCTTCTCTTAGCAATCTTCATTATCCGTGTTCTTCACTGGGATCATTTGTGTAGGCTTTGCACACTTGATAGTTTATTGTTTCATCTTGGGAGACTATTGTCCACACTTCCGTAAAGCCTATATACAGGGGCAATCTCGTCTTAAAGACAGAGAGACACCTCTCGACTCAGTCGGTGGTGTTGTGATTAACTAATTTGTTGCTAAGTGTTTCAGGTGTGAACTTGATTCTCAAAGGACTCTAACCGTTCGAATTCTCAGCGGTTCTACAAGCCACAAGTGTAGCAGTTCATGTTCTTGTATTTCTGAATACAAAATCCAAATTTGGTGTTCCAATTCAAGATCAAGAGATTGACAACTTGTTGTTGTAATTTTTGTTGTTTATCCTTTCGATCGCTGTAATAGTTATTTACTATTCTCGTATGTGATTTACATATCCAACAATTATCACATCATAATTAATCAAGAGTATAACTAAAAACACACACTTGTCAGTACTAATGTTCGGGCAGGATCAAGCAACCGATATTTTCAGAGACAAAAACGCTGGCCGGGCTGCTCGTAACGCTTGTAGAGAGATTACGGGCAGCTCTCTCAGTAACCACTACGAAGAGTTCCTTCTTCAAGCTGATCATCTCTTGGTCTCTGTTGATCTGTATTCTTCATCGGACTGTCCAGAATGAACGCTGTTTTTCATCTTAGTTTCTCTACGATATAGCTCTGAAACTCTCCAATCTACTTCATCGGAACTCCGATCTATCTTTTCCCATGAGTTTTCCGGCTCCGATTCATTGAACTTTATCTACTTTAATTTTTTCTTCTAGAACATTCCGCAGTTCATTTTTTTAAAATTTTCTTTTTAAAGAAAAAGTTTTTCTCGTTTTTTCTGTTTTCCGGCTTCGATTAGCTGAGTGTTCTACTCCAGGTTTTTGCTAACGGTAAAAAAAAAATCTTTAAGTATTGCTTTTTTTAAAATGTATACAGAACTGTTACGTGTGTAGTTTGTAAAACACACATTAACTATCAATTGTTCATTTTTTCTATCTCAATTATCAGATAGAAAAAGTGAACAACTGATATGAGTTCTATTTTGCTAACTAGTTGTTATAGTTTAGGTGAGAAACTTCAGTTAGAAAATATTTAATCAGTTTTATGTAGATTGTTGTACTTTATTTTAAAATTTAAACAGGGCTTGTTATGATTAATGTCGGCTAAACTTAATGATTTGAAAAGAATCTATATACTGTCAGAAGCTATTCTAGTTTTCTTAACATGCGCCGTACCTAGATTTTTTCCCTTTTCTGATTTTTTGTTGTTTCGTACGATTTTACACATTTTGTTTTTTATTCACAAACCTTTTTGGTTTCGAAGAAAATTCATAATTTTAAGTCTATGATCTTAGATTTTTAAAACTAGTTAGCTAAGTTTTAAATAAATAATTATATTTTTTAATAAATTCTTTAACACAAATATCAAATTTGTCCAAAGCTATTAAATTCTAACGGACCCATAACTAGAACTCTAATTACCATCTACAAAAGGAAAAGACAAGTAACAAAAAACATTTTAATGGGTTGGATATTCTAACGTGAAGTGCGGTCGCAGAAATTCGACTATGTCGGTAACTATTTGTCGGTCCCACTTGAATATGAAATATCTATGTTTGTATCAAAAGATAACGTGGGAATAATCATGACCTTAGAATATTGATTCCACTGCTTATGCTCTTTGCTAATGCTAACTCCAAAAACCAATAGTCCTTTAAAACATATTCTTTTAAATAACGTTAAATTCTAACCTAATATTGGCTCATATATTCTCCAACCTTACGGACAATATAAAATTTTCATCTAATATTTATAATAAACTACAAAATTTTAAATCATCTTTTAATATTTTCTCATAAGATTTGATATTGCTCTAAAAGGGTCTTTAAATCATGATCTAAATTAGGAGTAGTTAATGAGCAGGTTGGGTTGAATTTGAATGGATTAAAATGGATTAAGTTAATAAATTGACAGATTATTAATCCAATGTTGCTTACTTTATTATGGTTATATATATAACATATCAAATAAAAAAATAATCTTTTTGAACCTATTTTGATAAATTTTTCATGGATCAATTTGGGCTAGATAACGGCCCAAATTTTGACTGATTGAAATAGGTTGGGCTAAAATGAATTGAACTAATAAATGAGCGAGTTATTGAATGGGTTAAATTTGCCACTCTAAATAGTTCATAAATTACAAAGCAATTAAAAATAATCATTTACTAAATACTACGTTGTTTTAAACAATTAGGAAATTGGTTAAAATTTCTGTCGTGTATGAGCCCAATCTGGGCTATTTCTTTGGTATGGACCTGTTTGGCCCAATTAGGAAACCAATCTTACCGGACCCGGGTTTGGTACAGCACCCTATAATTTGGCTAAGTTGGTGAATGGGTGTAAACTGTAAACAGTGTCACCTTATTTTACTGTAGCTTCAATAATTATAAAACATA
Source organism: Anisodus acutangulus (assembly GCA_029783415.1). Lineage (NCBI taxonomy): Eukaryota > Viridiplantae > Streptophyta > Magnoliopsida > Solanales > Solanaceae > Anisodus > Anisodus acutangulus. The sequence continues at coordinate 58,821,653 of CM056492.1, read as the reverse complement.
GTACTCTTTAAAGCTAATTAGGTGTAACAACTTGTATTACATTCTTAGTAATATGTCTACTTGCTGATAGCAATTCAAACTCTGCAACATAGTTGAGAATTCGCATGGAAATTAGTTGAGAAAAATTCTGGAACGAGCAAAGTTTGCTTATGCCAAGCTAGAGAATATTACCAGTAGTTTTTATTAGGGCTGGCCAACGGGGCGGGGCGGGTCCCGGCGGGACGGGACCCGACGGGACTGGGAGGGCGGTTCCGTTCCCGTCGGAAAAGGAGACCGGTCTTATCAGGTCGGGGCGGTGTCGGGATCATATTTTTTGATTTTTTTGCACTTAATTTTTAAAAAATAACATATATAAACATCTCAATAATTGAACAAGATAGTGTAATAAAAACATCACAAGACTGATTTTGTGCCTCTTATATTATTTAATAGAAATATGATTTTTTTGTAATACAATTTCAAAATTGCAAGTTTGTGGTGTTGAAAGTTGCAAATAACATAGTAAAATTGCAATTTAAAAAGTCACATATTTATAAACACATTTTCTAATTTCTTCACAATGTCTTGTGGTTCTTCGGTTGTAATTGAAATTTGTTGGTCAAATTGGTCGACGTCACTCCCACATCCGTCGGATAAGATTTCATTGTAGTTTTCGTCGTCTTCTTCGTTGATCTCCGGTTGACCGCATTTTCTAAGCTCCGCTCGTATCCAATCTCTAAATAAAACTGCAATATCCAAGTTGTCTCCCGCTAATGAGTGTTTGTGCTCTCCTATTTGAAATCTTCCGGCAGAAAAAGCGCTTTCAGACGTTGTTGATGACGCTTGAATGTTCAACACATCTCAGGTCATCTTTAATAGTGTCGGAAATGTCTTCTCATTCTCCCTCCAGTATTTCAACAAGTCTTCACGTCCTTCTTTATTGAGAATTGTTTGGTACGGTACAACACTCTGCAAAACAAAAACATCAAACTCGCTAACTTGATTAGTAGTGGTACCACTAAACATTCTATTTCTAAGTCTTTCAATACCAGCCTCAGAAACATATCTTTTTTGAGGTTGTATTGAAGAAGAAGAAGATGGTATGGAAGCCGGTTGGTTGCTAGCACTTTCTTGTTGGTAATGCGTATATACTTTTTTACATTCATCATGTATGCTATACAAAACTTCTTTAATTGGTTCCTTAGGTGGTTGGTCATTTGGACTTTTTAGAGTTGGAGATGGAAGTACTGCTATACAATCATAAATAGTTTCAATAAGTAATTTACAACCGTCTATTTTAATAGTCGAATTTAATACATCACCAATAATATAAATAGTGGAATAGAAAATAAATTAATTTGATAAATAAAAAATTAATAAGTGTCTTATAAGATGATTTTTTCATATAATCACTAAGTAACAAAAACTATTAGAGCTGTATATAAAATAATATAGTTGAAATAGTAGGATAATAAATACCGAAAAATTCTTTAGAGTTATATAAAATAACATAGTTGAAATAGTAGGATAATAAATACCAAAATTTTCTCTAAAAATACAATAAATTCTGAAATTTTTTCTCAATCGTTATCTACAACCATATCAGTTGGATTTCAATTATGGGCGTTAAAAATAGAGTTATAAGTTTTCTATAATCATAAACAACAAATAGTTGTTCCTTACCTAGTCACTGCTTCTTCGAGAATTTTTCTATAAAGTAGTCCACAATCACGATAAATTTTTTTATATTCTTTTATTCTTTGTATTCTATTACTTCTAAAAATAAAGTTTATAGCAAATTGTACTTTATTAAGAATATCTTCAAAAAATTATAAATCATCATTTACAACTAAGTTATAAATATGACACACGCATTTTATATGAAAATGATTAGAAAAATGAAGTTAAAAGATCTTTTAAAAGTCTAACAGCATAATTATTTGAAGAACCATCATCTAACGTAACAATCATTATTTTGTCAGTTATACCATAATAATTGCAAATTTGATGAATATTTTATGCAATAAAATTTCCAATGTATCTATCATCAATATATTTATATGCTAAAATACGTTTTTACATAGATCATTTATAATCTATCAAATGACATGTTACAATTAAATAATCATGGCCGTTAGTACTACGACTTATATCAGACGTGATAGATACTTTGCCAGGAAAATGATATAATGAATAACGTAAATATTGTTGATATTCATGTGCAAATTTAAAAACGTCTCTCCTAACAGTTGATCTAGAAAAATCGTTAAAAGCAGGATTATACATATCTCTAATGTAATAAATAAAACAGGATAGGAAGGAAATGAAAAAGGCAAACCCTCTACCGCAACTAATTTTGCTATTGCTTTCCTATCTCTATGTTTATCATATTTAGGGCCTATAATCCCCCCCCCCCCTCGGGGTTAATTTGACCATGTACTTGATCCGGGACACTATGTGAACCTTGTCCCGACTGAGAGCGCATTGGCGCACCCGACTTTCTAGCCTCGTATTCATCCACCTAGCTTTGTGAAAACTTTGTACATGTCTCAATAAACCTCTCATCCCACCCTGACCTTTTTTCATTTTAAATTCTAAATATTTTTACAAATTTGGCATCTAACTACTTTGATTCACTTGGTCCCTATCAAAAAAATCTCATGCTATCATATTTTAATTTTCGTTGTGTGGGGCCTCGTCTCATACTAGGGGGAATAGGAGGCGTTCAAGTTTTAGTTTGAGGTGCACTAGTGGGTGTCATCTAGATTAGTGGGTGTATAATCTAGATTATCTTCTAAATTAAAGTCTGATTGAGTTGCAGAATATATTTCATCGTCTAATGGTATATCATTAAAAATTTCAGTTTCATCTATACGAGTGTAATCAATCAAATCATCCTGCCGAGAAATAGGATGACTAGAAGAAGTACATATGCCCTTGTTACCCTACTAGATAAAGCACTCTTACCCTTACCCTTAAACATACCTCTTAATCCTTCCATTTTAATTATGCAAATAAATAGTTAAAGATAATGAAATTAAGTGCGATAATTAAGATAACGTAACAATAATAATTTAAAGCAGGAACGAAGATATCAAACGCCGACGTAACGTCAACTTGTAATCGGTGTTGAAAATTGAAACTTTGCTCGATTGATGATCCTCAAGCTAGTTGCCAACTTCACTCCCAATTTTTTAACTTTGATATAAATGAGCAAAAAAATATAATATTTAGTAGGCAATGTAGAATTGTAGAGATAAATTGAGAGATATTGTTGGAAGATTTGTGAAAAAGATGAAGAGAAAATGAGATATTTATAGTTAGAAAATTGAGTTAAAGTGTAAATATATTAACTTAGGGATTAAAATAAATATTAAGAGGGTAGGGGGAGGCAAAAATGGTCGTTGAACAACGGCCAAAATATAAAATGATTGTTGTGCAACGGCCATTTTTTGCAAAGGGGATCGAGGTAGGCGGGATCGAGGTGAGTCATGCAGTATCGGGGCCTGGGGCGGGACGAATCCAGACCCCGTTCCGGTTTTTTTTTGGCAGGATCGGGCGGGGTCTAGTCAGGACCGGGCCAACCCGGCCTACTGGCCAGCACTAGTTTTTATTAGAATTTTGATGTTCCTCCTTTTAGGAGTCCTTAAAGCTACTCACGCAAAACCCTAAAATGAGAGAAGACCATCATACATCTTGTCCAAGCAAGCCTCTCGATGCTGAGGAAGATGGCAATGAAACGAGGGTTGAGGATGGAGATGGAGACGAAGGTGAAGACTTGTCATCCGAAGATGGAGGAAATGTGAGTAATAACCCAAACACCAATGGGAGCAACTCCAAGAAACATCCAGAATGGTGATGATGAAGACGAGGGTGGTGAAGACGAACAAAATGACCAAGACAACAGCAATGATGATGATGAACCTGATGAAGAAGATGACGAGGAAGACGACGACATACCTGATGAAGGTGAGGAAGAAATTGTGGAAGAAGAGGAAGATGAAGAAGACGAAGAAGAAGATGAGGAAGAAGAGGCAATTCAGCCACCAAAGAGGAAGAAATAAATTATCCACCTACAATAGACTAATCTCGTTCATGCACTTGTGTGTGAATCAAACTATGAAGTCTGTTATGTTGACACTTCTGTACTGTCTATTCTAATGCACCTTTAGAGTACTTAAAAACTCCGAGCTGCATTCATAAAAATCAATTACTTGCTGCTGAATGAGAATAGATCAAGACTCTAACTAGAAAATTTTGAAGTGATACAGCAACAGTCATATCCAACCACAAACAGAAAGATATGAAATTGAAGCATTTGCAGCTCAAATGAATTGTTGTTATGGGATCAATAAATTAGACAAAATATCAAGGCTTTCACTGTATAAAACTTCAGGGAAAGCAGTCTTGCTTCTAACACGAATCAAATCAAAGCACAATGACTTTTGAAGACAATTCTGATCAAAATCTATCTTAGTAATTCTACAGAACTAAAACCAACCTAGTCTAGTGACAAGTGATGGACACATTATACAGGACACTAGGAGAAAACACCAATTCACAGAGAGATGTAGTGCAGAAACTTCAGGTTCAAGTACAAGAACAAGTAAATTCTACAGTAATAAATCATCAAATAGGTAGCCTTGAAATGTATCTGACTAGTTTTCAGAACTGTCTACACTTGTGGCATGAAGTGCAGCCAACAGAAATTAAACTTGTAATCTCATTTATGAATCTTACTGAAACATCAGTATGCCAAGTTACATGATGACAAAGAAGATAAAAAGGGCAGCCCGGTGCACTAAGCTCCCGCTATGCGCGGGGTCCGGAGAAGGGCCGGACCACAAGGGTCTATTGTAATGATGACAAAGAGGATAAAGAATGAAATACAATAAGAATGAGCATAACAGAAAATGGTTATAGGGATGATAATATGAGCTGATAATTGGTGAAGAAGAATCTTGAAGTTAACGTAATCATACTTTGTTTCTAGAGGAGTGTTGTGCGGACGAAAGGGGAGAAAGAGAGGAAAAGGAAGAGAAACTAATGCAAGACAGTTTCTTAGCTTTTGCTTGATCTGGAAAATGATGCAGAAAAAGAAATTTTAGCACTTCATTTCCCCCTCATCTCATACTGTTAACTGTTAAGTATAATTGACCGAACAGGATTGTCAGGCAACAAAGCGAAAAAAGTAAAGGAAGTATGTCTTACAGGAATTACTAACCTAAAGAACTTGTTAAAGGTTAATAATACAAACAAGAACCAGAAGGTTGATGGTACAAGCTGAACAGTGAAAAAAAAATACTTCAATATCAAAATTACTTGAAAGTGAAAAAGAACAAAGAATGCATCCACCTCAAAACTTCTAAATAAGAATTCAATAAAAGTAAGAAGCATGAATTTTCATGCAAAAGAGGAGAAAGAAGGATATGGCCTTCAACTTATAAAAGTTATTTCTCAACACAAAAGGCAAAAAGAAGAAGATGAATTAATGTCTATAATAAGAAAAAGGCCTAATTAGCTTGAATAGATTAAAACAAAGGAAAAAACAAGATCTGAAGAAAAAGATATGAACAGGTAAACAGAGAAAATATCACAATTGTATATTAGTTAACAGTAAAAGTTGATAAATGTTGAGTTCTTTTTAAAAGAGAAAAGATATGAATAGGTAAAATGGAGAAAACATCAAAATTGTCTATTAGTTAATTTTGATGTTTTATCCATTTGAAAAGTTGAATAATGTTTAAGAAACAAACTGGAACTAAACAAAAGATAATATCCGCTCGGAAATGTCAAGGTTCTTATTTTACAAATTCAAAAAACATATTTTGCATGCAAAGAGGGAAAAAGAGGATATGGCATACGGAAAAGCCAAAAAGAAGAAATGGATGACAAAAATATCAAGAAAAGACAGGCTAATCAGATCTGTGGAACAAATTTAAACAAAAGAAAACAATGCCTGACACACAGAAAAGGAACAGTAGAAAGATGTAAAACAGCAAAATATCAAAATCATCTATTAATATACTATATCATGAACCTGAGATATCTCTTGATACCACTTAAATAATAGATAAAAAGTAAGAATGAGAAACAAATGAAATCAAGAGGCACCATAGTGAAAAACTCAGAAAAATATAAGAATAAGAAAAAAATAGACAAATCCACTTCAAAACTAGGTTCTAAAGGAAAAATGAGAAAATTATCCACCAAAAAAAAGGCAATGACACAAGACATAAAATCTACCAAGTCCTGTACGAACTTGGCGTATCAGTAAGAAGTATGGATTATATGAAAGCAAATAAATAAGAGGCATATGGCCACAAATCCAATAACAAAAAACCAAGCCACTGACCAAGAAAAACCCCTTACACACTCATCAAGCTTCAATAACTTTGATTTCCTCATGATCAAGCACTGTCCATCTGCAAAAAGCATGCACAACTAAGTATTGGATAATACATTTAACAGGGGAGAAGGGGCTGGAGCTACATAAAAGGCAAAAGCAAAAATTCAAAGGATATTTAACTGACATTGACAGAGAAAGAAGAACCGAAAAGCAAAGGCTACTGGCTAGACCACTACAACTAAGAAGACATCTTTAAATATTCAGGGGCGAAAAATAACATCAGGAGCCTCTCGGCTAGGAAGTAGGCTCAAGCTAATGCAACCATAATCAAGAGAAATATAATCAAAGATATCAATTTATCACTTGTTTCACTCGTACACTCATTCTTGCCTTCCCTGGGCTCCCTAATAGCTTCAAAAAAAGTGTGAAGCATGATAAGGTACCTTTGCTTCTGAAACATGCTAGTTTATTCAGTTTATTTCCATGGGTAGGGAGGCAGATAGAATTTATTTTCATAAGCTTTTTTTCTTCTTGAAAAGGAGGGCACAGATAGAATTTAGTATGTAAAGTCATGCCTGAGAACATAATACAGTATGATAACAAAGAATCAGCACCATGGCCAATACATTGTTTTTCCATTGAATTGGACTGCATTGTCGTTAGACTAGTTAGACATACCTTAGCGCTAAACTTTTCTTCAGTTTCATAGCACAAGAGGAAGGAGAGGAGCACAGTTGGGATCTGATTAGCTGGAACTGGTGAAGCTAACAGGATAAAAGTTGACCATTTTCCATTTTCACTACAACGTTTTACTTGTAATGACTCTTTATTTGTTGAATGGTTAGAATGTTCTCTTATCTTTTAACTTATTCTCATTTTTTGCTCTTTGTTAACTCCTGGCCCTTGAATAGCCAACCTTGTATAGGCGTGTACATAAGTTCGTTTGTAAGCTCAAACGTACTCCCCTTTTCTGCATCTTCTTGATGCTTTCAATGAAGTTTTTACTTCATCAAAAGAAATCCAAATGACTACTTTCACCCCTTTTTTCCAGCTGAGATGTTGCTTAGATAGCTTCTTAGCCTTCTTTGCAGTTTTGCTTAGTAATAGCACCAACTGCTAGCCAGCTGACATGTTACCCAGATAGCTTCTGGTTGCAGTCTCTTAGTGAACTTGAATTGTTTACTATGAATGACTTGAAGTGTAGAATTTACATGTCATATAGACACTAATTGCTTATAGCATTTATCTCACAACAACTGAACTATAAGTTCTAAGATAACTCTTTAATTTCTGAGATTCCCCAATCAGTAATCAATCAACTAAGCCTCAATCCAAACTAGTTCTGTTGGCGATATGAGTCCCCTAAACCATTCTATCTATTCATGACTATTACATCAGCTATAACTAATAACAAATTCTAGGCGCTACTTGGTAAGATATACCAATCAGATGTAAATGCTTTGCCAACAGACTCGGGCACTCAGAGACAAGAAAAATTAGAAAAAGGGAATAAATTTACATCTACAGCAAGCCAAACATGTAAATAAAAACAAACACAAAACTGATAACCTAATCAGATTACCTTTAGAGATGTTCTAGCGTACCAAATCAGCATAGTTAAGAAATAGTAATAATCACATGTAAGTAGTAGGAAAAAATCAAGAAAAATCTTGTAAGTTTGAAGGAATGATGATAAAAATTTCAATACTGAGACTCTGTATGCAAATATCTCCAAGGTAAGAATGGACTTAACAAAAATACAACTTAACACAAAACATAGTAATAAGTGTTTCAAGTAGAAGACCAAGTACCACAAGTGCGACGAGTAGCCACTATTCCCTGGAAGTTTAGCTGTTGAAGGTTGGCCAACCTGCTTATTTGGGTAGGCCTGCAATAAGCCTGGCGCCACTCCACCAGTGCTGCTGCTACCAACACCACCATATACCCCTCCTAAACTATCTAAAAGCCCACCATATCCACCCATTTGCTGCCCGAAACCACCAACTCCTACAAATGGATTCACATATCCTCCATACGGATTCGCAATTATTCCACCATAAAATGGATTCATCATTGCCACATTCGGATTCTGACCCAACATCCCCATAGGGGCAGCTGCAACAGGACCATACACACCTTGCCCGGGTGGCATTGCCAGCAGGGCAGGCTGTTGTATAATCTCCGTAGTAATACTAGCCGCTCCACCACCAAATTTCCCCTCAGCCGCCTTCTTGCAATACAATTGCCGCCCTTCAAACATCTTATTTGGCTCTTCCAAACATTTCTTAGCCTCCTCAACCGTCTTATACACAAACAAAGCATACCCTTTTGATTTCCCAGTCACTGGATCGAATCCCATCGGTCCAACCTCAATTTCCCCAAACTTCCCGAAAAACATCCTTAATTTCTCCGAATCAACATCTTTCGGTACATTACTCACATATATCTTCCTATTACCAAACTCATTATTACTATTACTAGTCCCACAAACAACAACACCACTACTCTCCTTCATTGAAGCTAACTTACACGAAGCTAAACGATTATTAATCGTCTTTTGAGGTTGTTTAAGCGCTTTTAAAGCCGATTTTCGAGTCTTAAACACAATAAAAGCATACCCTTTTGCTTTTCCAGTAACATGATCCATCACAACGTTGCACTCCTCAATCTCTCCGTACTCTTCGAATACGGAGAGAAGGTTTTGGCGCGTGGTCTCACGCGCCAACCCGTAAATAAAGATTTTCCTATGGGTTATGTCTTTACTGGCTGTTGAGTGGATAAGGTTGTAAAAGGATGGGTGGGTAAGTGCTGTGTCTATAGCTAAGGTGATGAGTTGGTCTTTTGAGTATGGTGAAAGGAGTTTATGGAGTTTTATGGGTATTGGGTCGGAGTCGGAGTCCGAATCGGAAGTGGGTCGGGTCGGACTATTAGATATGGAGTTTTTGATGAGCTTTCGCTTTTTTAGGTTGTAATTAGCAGCCATGGAAGAGGGTAGGATTTTTGTGAACAGAATTAGAGAGAAGACCAAGGGGAGAGAGGGCAGGGTTTAGGGTTCGTAATACTTTGTTTTTTGGGGAAACAAACAAGGCTTTAGTTCACTATTATTGAGGCCCATAAAGATGGAATTTCTCAATTGAATAGCCACTCATCAAAATAACATACGTCTCAAGTTATGTCACTTTTCTACTTTACACCCTCTTTAAAAAATTACACCCCTCCGATGGTCCAATTACTAAATAAAAAAAACTTTACTTTTATAGATTTGTTCTTATTAATTGTTAGGTGATCAAATCTCAATATCTATTTAATCAGAAATATTTTAATTAAATTATTTATTTTTGCCTAGAAGTTAATATTTTCTTAAGGATGTACAAATGGCTAAATAAACACTTTTTTTTATCTGGAGGGAGAATTAATAAGGATGCATTCTCTTATCTATGTCTAAGTTATAATCTCTTCTCATTAAATATTTACTCTATTTATGTGTCATCTATTAAGGGTATGCGGAAGAAATAATTAATTGTGTCTTAAACTTCTAAAATGATAAATAATTTAAAATAACTATGTTCAGTAACCACGACGGATAATTTAAGACGAGGGAAGTATTAGCTAGCGGTTTTAAATATTGTTGATGAACAATCAAAGTGTAAAAAACCTTTAAAATAGAAGGGTAAAATTTATAAATAGGCACTTTTCACTCCCGTAAAATTACTATCGTTGAATTTCAAATTTTACAGTAATTACAATCAAATCTCTCAATACAATCATACTTTATAATAACATTTATTATAAACTATAAAGAAGTAGTTTTTTGTTTGGAAATAGTTTTTCTATGTTTTCTTTAACAAAATTTTGGCTATAACATCTAAAAAATATCCAGACAAATAATATTGTTATATAATAATGATTTTATTTTAAAAATATGATCTAAAAGTGCTCAGCTTACACTGTTTCTAAAAATAATTCCTTTATAGAATTATTGGTCGAGAAAACTATTTGGATTAGAGAACTTATTTGATGTCTTTTGTGAGTTGTGAGTGTTTGAAGGTGAATATGAGACGTTAAGTAGGTGATTGGATATGATTGACTGGTATGTTAAAAAATGTTTAATAAGTTTAAAAAAATGTATTTTTGAAAGTTAGAAGAAGTTATATTTGAACGAAAACACAATCCAATGTTTGTAATTGAATTAAAAACAAAATTAAAACCCCATAAATTCCTATATCAAAATTGAAATTGAAATAACACGTTAGTTAATCTTCAAATATTGTTTCAAATATAAAATAATTAAGTAAAAGATAATTCTCAATGCTCCTTTTTTTCCCATTGCTCACGAGAATAAACGTACTCACAATTGACTTATTTACGCAAATCCCATAATCATTAAATTAGACCGCTACCTAAGAATTGTTTAACCATTTGAGTTTCTCTGGTTTGTTGTCACCTCTCAGACAACACAAGAGATACATAGCTTATTATACATGTTGGGTATTACAAAGGATTTGCAGAAATGGAAATTACAAGTAACTGCTTACGTAAGAATTGAAATTACAATTCAACTAGAAAACTGGAAATTACAATATAACAATAAAACTGAAATTACAATATTTCTTGAACAAGACCGGAAACTGCTTTGATTTTTGCTGAGTCGAGTGTGGCACTCTGTCCTTAAGACAATATTGCCCCGTATGTATCCTTTATACGTTCCGGACAATTCGTCTCCCAAGATAAAGCAAAGAATGGAACAATTGAGCAAAGGAAACTCAAAAGCTACCGTGAAGAATATTGAATAAGAAATGATGCTTGGAAGATTAGGAAGAAAGCTGGTTTGCTATACTTTACGCTTTGTGTATTTTCGAGTATATCAAGTGTGCCTCAACAATGGTGTAAGGGGTGTTTATATAGGAGGAAGAGGGCTGTTGGATCGCCTCCATAATGACCATTATTGGCCAAATAATGACCATTATGGAGGTAGTAAAGCCACCAAATAAATGGAGAAAATTGCCAACGGATTGGCCATTAGTGGAGGTGTAATTCACCAAAATAAATGGCTGAATTGAGTCTTGGAAACGTTTACGCTCGACCGTCGAAATTCGATTTTCGAAAAACTTGAGGACCAAAGCGTACATCTTGAAACTTCAGCGACCAAACTGCACATCTGAAAGAATTCTGGTCCAAACTGCACATCTGAAACTTCTGGGATCAAACTGTACTTCTGACAAAGTTTTCTGGCCCAAAAAGATAATATCAGAAGGCCCACAGCCCACAGCCCACGACCCGAGAACCCGAGAACCCGAGAACCCGGAACCCGGAACCGGACGGGCGGGCGGCGGCGGCGCGCGTGTGGCCTTTCCTTGAACCGAAGCACATCTAGGTCCTCCCTCCTTTAAACACATGGGATACCCCTTGGGGTCCCAAACCCCAAACACATTTCGAGTCTTATATACACAACAATTCTTTCTTCCTCTACCGATGAGGGAGAATTGAACACAACACCACACTTTCCATGCTTCAAACACCTCACTTCGTGAACCAATATCTCTTTCATTTCTCAATGAAATTTGACGATTCTTGGCCCTACGGTTATCTACGTACTTAGTACATCATGCATGTGTGAAGAACCGGATTCTCCAACATACGTAACACTAGTGTTTAAGCCGTTAAAGTTGGTTGGTCGCAACTCCCGCCAAAGGCTAATTTCCAACAATCCCCTCTTGAAAGAGATTTTGGCGCACTCACATGGTGTCTTTTCATTTCCAAAGAATATTTCAATGGACCGATGTTGCATAAGGAGAGGTAGCATCATCTTTGAACCTTCCATAGTTGAATACCATCGGACTTACTTATCGCGGTGAACGTGATGTCTTGAACCGTCGGTGTTTAGTGTAAGCCAAGTCAATGGTACCAACACAACAAATTCCCTTACTCTCTTCTTCGTAATGTTTTGTCCGTTTGGCCATGGACAACGTCTTGGATTCTTAAGTGCGTTCATCTTGGCGGCCCGCCCTCGCACTTAAATAGGTGGTCTCCTACAAGGTATCCTGCTATACCCCACTTCACAAGTGTTAGGAACCATTAAAAGTTTCCCAAAACCTAACCTCAACTGTTGAGGAGCATTACAGGTTTTGAAAACTTAACCTTTACCCACACCGCAGATAGCACTTAAAGTCTATCGCTGAACGGCTTTGGATTTGGAGTTTCTTTCGTAAATCACTATCCGAAGTGCTCATATTTCCACCGGCGATCAATCAACCTTTACAACTTCGCTTTCCCATTGAACCAAATTACCGGGATCTCCGGTTCGTAAGGTTGGGTTACGCTGTATTAGTCCTTATATTTTGGGTTTTAAGCCCATTCCCTAAACAGCAAGCCATCCGATCTTTGGGTAAGCCCTTTGTCAAAGCGGTCCGCTATATTATCCTTAGACTTGATGTAATCAATGGATATTATACCCGTGGTGATCGGTTGCCTAACGGTCTTATGCCTCCGTCGAATATGACGAGACTTGCCGTTGTACATAGCATTCCGTGCCCTTCCTAGAGCCGATCGACCGTCGCGGTGGATCATTACCGAAGGTACGGGTTTGTTCCAACACGGAACATCCTCTAAGAAGTCATGAAGCCACTCACCTTCTTCTCCCGCTTTGTCTAAAGCGATAAACTCCGATTCCATTGTGGATCGGGCGATGCAAGTTTGCTTAGAGGATTTCCAAGACACGCCCCACCACCAATTGTAAATACATACCCACCGGTGGACTTGGTGTTCTCTATATCGGATATCCGGTTTGCATCACTGTACCCTCTAGTACAATTTGGATATCTCGAATAGTGTAACCCGTAATTTAACGTGTATTTCAGGTATTGTAATACCCGATTCAACGCCTTCCAGTGGTTATTACTCGGATTACGGGTGAACCTAGCCAACTTATTGACTGCGTAAGCAATATCAGGTCGGGTGCAATTTGTTATATACATCAAACTACCGATCACTGCGATATTGCTCTCGGTATACAGTGCACCAAGATTTTTATCAAGCTTTTGATTTGTATCCATTGGTGACTTTCTCGGTGAACTGCCTACCATCTCAAACTTTCTCAAAACATCCTCGATGTAGTGAGCCTGAGATAAGACCAGCCCGTCAGATGTCTTAGAGATTTTAATCCCTAAGATGACATCTGCGATACCCATATCCTTCATGTCGAAGCATTGTTTCAACATGTTCTTAGTCTCTAGGATTACCCTAGGATCGCTTCTGTGATCAACATGTCGCCTCCATACACGCATATCATACCAAATCCTGCAGAGTTCTCCTTCGTGTAAACACATTTATCACACTCGTTAATGGCGAACCCCTTCGATAGTAGAGTACTACCAAATTTTTCGTGCCATTGCTTCGGGCTTGTTTCACCGCATGCAGATTTGATAAGTCGACGGACTTTCTTCTCTTGCCCTTGAACCACGTACTTGCCGGGTTGGTCCATATAGATTTCTTCTTCCAAATCGCCGTTTAGGAAGGCTGTCTTAACATCCATCTGGTGTATCTCAAGGTCACGCAAAGCTGCGATCGCAATAAATACCCGTATGGATGTCATTCGGGATACTGGGGAGTAGGTATCAAAGTAGTCAAAGCCTTCTGTCTGTCGATAGCCCTTGACTACCAACCTGGCCTTGTACTTGTCTATAGACCCATCTGCCTTGTATTTCCGTTTGAGTATCCACTTACACCCCAACAGTTTATTTCCGGAGGAAGATCAACCAACTCCAGGTATGGTTGTGCGAGAATGGAGCTTATTTCACTCTCAATAGCTTCTTTCCAGGCGGTGCTTCCGGAGTTGACAACGCTTTAGCAATTGTCCTTGGTTCATCATTAACCATATAAGCTACAAAGTCGGGACCAAAGGATTTATCCTTCCTGGCCCTTTACTTCGCCTTAGATCCATCTCTGGAGTCTCCAAGTCCCGAGAACTGGAACACTAGATTCGGATGTTCACCACCTCGAGATTCGCTAGATCTGAACCATTCAGATCCGGCGATCAAGGACTCCGGTTCTTGAGAGCTTTGTGCATAACCGTTTGAGAGAGGTTATGTCTTTCTCCTTTCTAGGAAAGGTACTTTCAAAGAATAAAGCATTCCTTGATTCCATTATTGTACCCTGGTGGATATCTGGAATATCGACTTATGCACTAAGCGATAAGCACTCTTGTTATTTGCATATCCAATGAATATGCAATCTACGCCTTAGGCCCAATCTTGACCGCTTTGGCTTGGGTACTTCAACCTTTGCGGACAACCCCACACCTTAAAGTATTTGTAGGTGGGTTTCTTTCCTTTCCATGATTCATATGGAGTTTTGTCCTTACCACTTATGTGGGACTCGTTAAGAATCGTATTAGCGATGGGACGCTTCTCCCACATGTTTTGGGAAGACCGAATTGATAAGCAAGGCATTCATCATTTCCTTTAATGTGCGGTTCTTACGTTCCGCCACACCGTTTGATTGAGGTGAGTATGGAGCCGTCGTTTGATGAATAATGCCTTCTTGGGCACAGTATTCCTCAAAAGGCGCTACATATTCTCCTCTATCGCTACGAATGGATTTAATCCGTAGGCTAAGTTGATTCTCAACTTCTGCTTTGTAACGTCGAAACGCTTCAAAGGCTTCATCCTTACTTTTCAACAAGTAAAGGTAACAATACCTTGTGCTATCATCTATAAATGTCACAAAGTACTTGTTCCCCCCTCTAGTTTGTGCAAACTTCAAATCACATATATCTGTGTGAATAAGTTCTAGAGGAGCGGTATTCCTTTCGACGGATCGAAAAGGAAGCTTAGTAAGTTTTGCCTCCACGCACACCTCACACTTATGTTGAGGGTTTACGTCGATAGACGGCAACAACTCCATCTTTACCAGCCTTTGAATAGACTTGTAGTTAACGTGTCCTAATCTATGATGCCATAAATTAGAAGACTCAAGCAAATAAGAAGAAGGTTCAACTTTATTTCCTTGACGCAATACAGACATGGCATTCACTTTGAAGAGGCCTTCACAGACGAAGCCCCTCCCCACAAATGTGCCATTTTTAGTGAGTACAAATTTATTTGATTCAAATACTAGCCTAAAACCAGCATTAACCAATAAAGGTCCAGAAACTAGATTTCTTCTAATCTCTGGGGCGCATCACTTCCTTCAGAGTGAGTTCCTTGCCTAAGTCATCTTCAGGACCACCTTTCCAACCCCTAGCACGTCAGAAGAAGCGTTGTTGCCCATGAACAGCCTTCTTGCCGGAGACCTGAGTATACGTGGAGAAGGCATCTTTGTTGGAACAGATGTGTCTTGTTGCACCTGTGTCCACCCACCACTGCATTGGATTCTCCACCAAGCTGCCTTCTAGCACCACCGCCGAATGATCCCCAATCATGTCATCCAGGAGCGTGTCGCCAGCGGCGTTAGCTTGAGCCTTGCCTTTCGACTTGGCTTTACTGTTGTTGCTCAGTCTTGAGCTTGCGGCATTCCTTGATCCTGTGACCAGGTTTCCCGGTGATGACAGTTACCTCTGAACGTCTCCGCTGCGGGGGCTTTGCCGTCTTTGTGGAACTTCCGCTTGTTGCTTGTTTTCCCTTTGGCCTCAGCCAGATTCGCCTTTGCCTCAGAATGTTGTCTACTCTTTGGCAAGGTCTTCTTATTATCTTCCTGAATTTGCAGTTTGATAACAAGCTCTTCAAAGGTCATTTCCTTTGTCTTGAGTTTCAAGTAACTCATAAACTCATTCCACGAAGGAGGTAACTTTTCAATCAGCGATGCAACCAAAAACTGCTCGTTTGGCTTTAGTCCTTCCAAATCCAGGTGATGTAAAATCATTTGGAATTCCTGGACTTGGGACATCACTGTTTTGCTGTCCACCATTTGGAATTTTAGAAATTTCCCAACGATGAACTTCTTAGTACCCGCATCTTGTGCGTTGTACTTCTTTTGCAGTTTTTCCCACAGCTCTTTGGCGGTGCCAACAAAGAGAATATACCGTGTAGAGAGGGTCTGCCAAGCGATTCAAGATATAGTTCTTGCACATGAAATCGCTATGATTCCACGCATCACGAACCATCTTCATGCCGTTAACGACATGGATACCAAGGCCCCCTTCACCCGCTTTCAAAGAGCGAAGAGTCCATTTCATCTCCAGACTTGTGGAGGATCTTCCGTAAGGAACCGGGCCATGCCCATAATCATTAAGTAGAACGGCATCTTTTCGCCATCTTTTAAATTCGATCCCATGAACTTTTCAGGCGATCATGGTGGTGTGAAGAAGAGGGGAGCTCCAACGGTCGGGAAAGCGGCGGTTACGCCTTGAGCAGAGCGCGGCCAGCAGTGAAAGCGGAGGGGTTATCGCCTTGGCGATGGCGGCGATGGGAAAGGCAGCAACGTTGCCTCGAGAGGCAGCAGCGGCAGCAGCAGCAGCAGCAACATCGGTCATATTTCCAGCCATGTTATTGCAGTTACCGTAAGCAAAATATTGTCTTAAGTTGTTGGGTATTACAAAGGATTTGCAGAAACGGAAATTACAAGTAACTGCTTACGTAAGAATTGAAATTACAATTCAACTAGAAAACTGGAAATTACAATATAACAATAAAACTGAAATTACAATATTTCTTGAACAAGACCGGAAACTGCTTTGATTTTTGCTGAGTCGAGTGTGGCACTCTGTCCTTAAGACAATATTGCCCCGTATGTATCCTTTATACGTTCCGGACAATTCGTCTCCCAAGATAAAACAGCAATGGAACAATTGAGCAAAGGAAACTCAAAAGCTACCGTGAAGAATATTGAATAAGAAATGATGCTTGGAAGATTAGGAAGAAACTGGTTTGCTATACTTTACGCTTTGTGTATTTTCGAGTATATCAAGTGAGCCTCAACAATGGTGTAAGGGGTGTTTATATAGGAGGAAGAGGGTTGTTGATCGCCTCCATAATGACCATTATTGGCCAAATAATGACCATTATGGAGGTAGTAAAGCCACCAAATAAATGGAGAAAATTGCCAACGGATTGGCCATTAGTGGAGGTGTAATTCAGCCAAAATAAATGGCTGAATTGAGTGCCGAACGTTTACGCTCGACCGTCGAAATTCGATTTTCTGAAAAACTTCAGGACCAAACTGTACATCTTGAAACTTCAGGACCAAATCGCACATCTGAAAGAATTACGGTCCAAACTGCACATCCAAACTTCGGGATCAAACTGTACTTCGACAAAGTTTTACGGCCCAAAAAGATAATATCGAAGGCCCACACCCACCACAAATTTACCACGACCCGAGAACCGGAACCGAATCGGACGGCAAGGCGGCGGCGGCAAGCGTGTGGCCTTTCCTTGAACCGAAGCACATCTAGGTCCTCCCTCCTTTAAACACATGGGATACCCCTTGGGGTCCCAAACCCCAAACACATTTCGAGTCTTATATACACAACAATTCTTTCTTCCTCTACCGATGAGGGAGAATTGAACACAACACCACACTTTCCATGCTTCAAACACCTCACTTCGTGAACCAATATCTCTTTCATTTCTCAATGAAATTTGACGATTCTTGGCCCTACGGTTATCTACGTACTTAGTACATCATGCATGTGTGAAGAACCGGATTCTCCAACATACGTAACACTAGTGTTTAAGCCGTTAAAGTTGGTCGGTCGCAACTCCCGCCAAAGGCTAATTTCCAACAATACACACACATATATACATGTATATCATATAGGGTATCTAAGTTCTTGTTGAAAATTTATTAATGTGGAATTATGTTTATCCCATTATTTATGACTCGAACAATTGGGGTCCGCACGTCGGAAATCGGGTTTTCCACACACGTGTACACGTAGTGCCAAGTATCGTAAATTTCATTAATGAAGAGATATTGGTACATACGTAATACGTCTGAGACATAGAATGATGGATGGTTATTGGCCAAATGACAAGTATTTCACGTTGGTAAATGAAGGAAGAAGTGTACGAAGTGTAAGATGAAACGAGTCGGAAATCACCGCGGAGCCGTGAAGGGCCACGGCGCCCCCATGGCATCGCCGCGACGCTAAATGGTGGTTTGGGCTACTGGAGCCGAGGCGCTAATTCGCAGAGCCGTGACGCTTCAGAGGTAGAATGATGCGACGGAAAGATGGAAAGATGGAAGGTTCTGACTTTTGGGCTGGTTTTGGAGCATTGAATCTCTATTATTTGGCACATGAATTCAACCATTATTTGGCTGAATGTAACCCCTCAATAAGTATCATTATATGGCTATTGAAGGTCATAAGTTGGCTAGTTGAGGGGTCATTTCCTTACACTATAAATTGAGGTCTTTGCTCAATTGTTCAACACTTAGAAATTTTCTGAAATCTTCTTTTTCCTCTCTAGCAATTTTTCTATATTCAAAGTTCTTCGAAAGTAACACTTGAGTTTTCTTTGCTCATTTGTTAGTTGTTGTATCTTGAGAGACTATTTCCCACGACTGTAAAATGATATATACGGGGCAATCTTGTCTTAAAGACAGAGCGTCATCACTCGACTCAGCAAATCACAAGGAGTTTGTATCGTTCTTGATTTCAGTTTATTGTAATCTTTAGTTTATCTTTTCTAGCAATATGTAATATTTACTTACTTCATGTTTCCCGCAATTGTTGTAACCCCACGGTTTTTGATCCCATTGAACAAATTCTTCTATCTCTGTCTCTATTAACAATTGTGAGTGAAAATAGAAAAATAAAATGTCAAAAGAAATAAAAATGGGTGATCACTCAACAGAGTCTTCTCCTCTGATCCATCCACCACCTTCAATTATTATTATTATTATTATTATTGAAGCTGGTCCTGCTGAACAAATTCAATGCCGTATTTGCCTCGAATCTGACGGGGTTTTTTTTTTTTGAATTACCATTTCATTTTTACTTTGTAGGTTTTGTGCAAAGTTTCAATCTTTGCAGATCCCTTTAATCTCAAGGTTATAGATTTTCT
Source organism: Anisodus acutangulus (assembly GCA_029783415.1). Lineage (NCBI taxonomy): Eukaryota > Viridiplantae > Streptophyta > Magnoliopsida > Solanales > Solanaceae > Anisodus > Anisodus acutangulus. Next base: position 58,802,321 of record CM056492.1, on the reverse strand, counting down.
AACTTTTATTAGTCTCACACACATACAGGACCTAGTTGGGAATAAAGGATAGTCGGTACTGGTATATTTACATTATACAGTCAGTATAAAGTATGGGATTTAGAGATTCTCCAATTTTAGAAATTTGTCTTGTTTGTTAATTTTGGGTATGGAATGGAAAAGGGCCGCCAACTAGTTTGGATATGTTAAATATCAACCGTGTATATCACGGATTAGTCTCCTAGTTTTAGGTAAAGTTTGATTGTAATTATTATTGTACAGTTACCATAATTATATTATCATAATTGTATAGTTAGTGTCCAAGTAGAATAAGATTTTAGGAGTACAATAGGAATATGATTTCATGTCATAGAAATATGTAAATTGTATATATATCTCTTTCATTAATCAAAATAATCAATGGATTATTTCTTTCATGGTATCAGAAGTCTAAGTTAATTTTTTCTCCCAAGAATTTCCGTCCAAACAGTCCGGTTTCCGAGCTCCCTTCCTCGGTTTCGGTGCCCAAAAATTATTTTTCTCTTCCCAAATTTTTCTTCCAAATCCCTACATCACATCTTGCGTTGCTATTATAGCTAAGAACACGTTTCACCCTGCCATTGTTGTTTCTAATATCAAGAATCACATCTCTATCGTTCTTGAAATAGAAAACATCCAATATGCGACGTGGGCCGAACTGTTCAAAGTTCATGCACACTCGCATCAAGTTCTCCATCACATTATCCCCGCAGCTCCTACAGATACAGAGGTGCCGAAACCCGAGGATGATCCTAAGTTATGGACCATACTTGATGCTACTGTTATTCAGTAGATATATTCCACTATTTCTATCGACCTGTTGCAAACGATTATCGAACCAGGCGATATGGTAATCGCGGCTTGGAATAGAGTACGTGATATATTTCAAGATAATCAAAATTCTCGTGCTGTCACATTGGAGCAGGAATTCTCCCACGTCAATTGAAAGATTTCCCTAACGTTTCAACATATTACAAAAAGTTAAAGGAATTGGCAGACCAACTCCGCAACGTTGGTGTGCCAGTTACCAACGACCGTCTTGTCCTTCAGATGGTTGCAGGCCTTTCTGAGGCATATAGTGGTGTTGGCACACTTCTTCGTCAGAGCAGCCCTCTTCCGTAATTTTATCAGGCTCGTTCTATGCTTACACTCGAAGAAGCCGTCTTGGCCAAAAAGGCGGCTAACGGTGCTAGTCCTGTAGTCATGATGACCCAGTCCAATTTCCCTCCCTCCGATTCCAACAACTCGAGCCAAAACAACAACAACGGTGGAGGCAAACAGGGTAAGAATAGAAAAAATAATGGCAAGAATCGCGGCGGCAACAATGGAGGCGGCCGTAACAGTGGTGGTGGCGATGGTGGCCCTCGGGGCAGTCAGCAGCAGCAGCAACCTTGGGCCCAACAGTGGGCCCCTATGCAGTGGAATTGGGCCAGCCAATATGGGCTAAACAATGGCTGTTTTCCAGGTTATTACCAGGGAAACTGGGCCCAGTTTTCCCAACAGCCCAGGCCAAGTTTCTCTGGTCCAGTCTCGGGTTTCAGACCAGTTCATGGGCCGGGGCAGCAGGCCAGTGTACTTGGGCCTCGGCCTCTACAGGCCCACCATGTAACGGGCCCCACACAAACCTACATTGAAGCCGCAATGCATACACTTGGATTAAATCCGCCAGACCCGAATTGGTACATGGACACCGGAGCCGCTACCCACATGACATCCGATCAAGGTACTCTCTCATCTTATTCCAATTTGAGCGGCCCTCGTGGCATAATTGTTGGTAATGGTAATTCAATTCCAATTCGTGATTATGGTCATAAAACGTTGTCTCCCCCTCATCCACCCCTTATTTTGAAAAATACCCTTAATGCCCCTAAATTGATTAAAAATTTGGTGTCTGTCCGTAAATTCACTATTGATAATTCTGTTTCTGTTGAATTTGATCCGTTTGGGTTTTCTGTGAAGGATTTCAAGACGGGGAGTCCTCTCATGGGGTGTGATAGTAGGGGAGATCTTTATCCTATCACGTCAAGTTCCGGTTTCTCGAGTCAAGTCTTGCCATCATCTTTTGCAGCTCTTGCTCCCTCCTTGTGGCATGCTCGTCTAGGTCATCCAGGGTCGTCTATTTTGTCTTCTTTAGATAAAAATAATTTTATTTTATTATAAGGGTACGCATAATTGTCAATCTTGTTCTGCATAACATATCTTCAATTGATCCCTTAATTCTCCATTGCAGGTTATAGTTCATTGGGATACATAGTTTACATCATTGATACATACAAGATGTCTTGGCTTCGTTTGATTTGGGGGTTCGATAGTGAACTAAGCTTCTATTACATATGCGGTAAAGCATCTTGAGCTTTGGTAGTTACAAGTCTTTTAAGTGCTTTATTGTCTGCATTTTTTCTGCTAATAGTAATGTCCTCTTTATTGTTTTCCCTATGGGATTTAAATCTTCTTCTTTTTTTTCATTTCTTTCCACCGGAATTATATTTATGATTGATTTTGAGAAATTTATTCATAAAAAAAAATTCAAGGATGGGGAGTTATATACTTCAGGGAGCTTAAGCTGCTATCCTTGTTTTGCTTCATTTAATGGACAACATTACTTTCTATGTAGTGAGGATCATTTGTTGTCCTTGCTTGGATAAGAACTTTCTGCATAGTAATTGTTTTGGTTAGCAAAACTGAATCGTTCGGGTATAGTTTAGTGGTAAAAGTGTGATTCGTTCTATTATCCCTTAAATAGTTAAAGGGTCCTTCGATTTGATTCGTATTTCGATCAAAAACTTTATTTCTTATAAATGATGAAGAGATAGTATATTTTGAGAAAAGGGAAGAGGTTGGGCCGCGGCTACTAATTGCATGCCCCTGAATGCAAGAACAAAACTTCTGATTTGTTCTCGGGTGAAGGAACAACAAACAGCCGGAAAAAAAATTGTGTTCTCAGTTCTCGGGTAAAGAAAAAAAATTGTGTGACGGACAAAACAGAAACCGAGGCAACACACAATTGTGTTCTTGGTGAGTGTCGAAACAGACAACACACAATTGTGTTCTCCGTGAAAGAAAGAGAAAGCAGAAAAAATATTTTGGTTTTCTGACAAGTTTTGAGTGAAAGAAAAGACAGGGCTTGCTTTTCTCGGGCACAGGAAGGCAGAAAGCAAAGAAAGGAAAAAAATTCGGAGTCGTGCATCAATAGGTTGAAGGAAAAAATAGGGTTAAGTTTTGATTATGATACGATATAATATTGTATTAATCGTATTTCTCATTAATATAAATATATATAGTGGGTATAATGTAGAATTTTAATTAATTAATAATTTTATTTTTATCATAATTATACAATACTAATAATTACAAAATATATAGTGAATATTTTATTAATATTTCTTAATAGTTACTATATTTGTATTTCTTTATTCCTTATCTTATAACCAAGAGTTCAAGACACCCATTGTTTGGTCCAATGTATCTTTTGTGTCATTATTTTTCTCAATTCCCTCTCCACGTTTTTTTTAATAAGGTAACAATTCCCTCTCCACGTTGTTAACCTAGAAACTCTTAAGACCTGAATTTCTTAATGGTTTATTACGTTCTAACATTATTTTTCTAATACTTGAGCTTCGATTTTCTTACCCATTCATAGTCATGGAACCCTTTTTACCGAGAGTTGTTTAATGTAATGTTAGTTTAATTAATTATCATGAAAGTGGTTCTAGGGTCCGAGTTGTGAAGTTTTTCATGAATCACTCATGATCGTTGAATGATAGGGATCGTTGGAGCAATAGTAGAGATGTCTCCATGTGGCCTAGGAGTCCCGGGTTCGGCTTGTGTCAGAGTAGGTTGCCCGCATCACGCTCCATTGGTGTACGTATCTTCCCCGAACCATGTGTGAACGCGGGATGCTTCATGCGCCGCATTGCTCTTTGCTGAATGATGACTATTGTAATCACCATAGTTTATTGGTACTGGCTACTAAGAATGTTTCTAATTCTTGTGTAGGAATACGTCGTGGAGGATGTTGATGGTGAGGACACGGGAGTTGATTGGTCCCCTCCACCCCTTCCACAAGAGCATGTTCAGCAACTGAAAGCACTTGGATGTCTGTAAAACTTCAAGGACTTTAACATAGTCGACGGAAACTAGGGATGGACTGAAACTCCATCTCCGTTATGGTCCTGAGTTTATGCATCTAGATAACGACAGGATTTTTCTTATTGACCGATAGGAAATCTCATGAGTCCGATATTGTTCATAGTTCATGAACCATCTTCACTGGAAAATCACATTGTATATACAAGGTCGAATTTTGTGTTTATGTATATGTAGTAGGTGATGATTCGCTTTGATGAATATCTTATCTCCGCTACTACCTCTTAGGAGTTGATAGTCCACATTCTGATATGTAGGCACCATAGCTTTTCTTTTGCAAGGCAATGAGATCAGTAGCCTCAGAGCAAGAATGGATTCCCGTAAACCCAGTTCCCAAATGCCATTGTTGTGAACATTAGTGATGTTATGGAGGTATATCAACAACATATTCATACGTGTTTGTCTTATACAGTAGTATCCAATTACTAGAAGTGCTCACTTTTGACAAATTTAAAGGATCGAAATTGTTCAAATATATATTTAAAGGATTACTTTAAATCTACTACCAAACATAAGAAACCATTTGTCATTTCCTCGTATGCAAACATATAGGAATATTCAAAGTTCATGGTTTAATAGTAGTTTTCATTATGCATGTTTGGAGCTATGGGAGTTACATTGAGCGTAGGAGCCGGAGGCGAATTCATAATTTAAAGTTTATAAGTTTCTACAACCTCAAGTTAATATACAATAACAATTGAATTCACGTTAAATATTCCTAGATATAATGGATTTCTTGATACATATATATGATTTGAGAAGAACCCACTGAGTTATGAATCTATAGGTTACAAGCTTAGATCCATCTCTACATAGAATCGTTCTAAAAATGAGAGTAAGGCAAGAAATCAATTTATGCAATCTTTCCCATTCTTAATGAAGAAGTAGAAATTGGTCTAGCGCTGGAACAATTTTTTAAAAATTGTCATTGTAAATTACCGAAGGTCTATCGGAAACAGTTTCTTTATCCCACAAAGATAGATGTAAGGTTTGCGTACATCATACCCTCCTCAGACTCCACTTTGTGGAATTACATTGGGTATGTTGTTGTCGTCGTCATTGTAAATTAAAAGAAGGTTAATACCTGAGGTACACTGGCAAGGAAAATGAAAATAGTTAACCAAGAACTCCTGAAGTGAATGATGTAGAAAGAAAGCAACTGGAAAGTGGGGCTTAGTGAATAGGAGTAACATTTAGTTACTAAACTCAAGTTCGGAGAGCTACTAAACCTCGTGTTTAAATGGTACATGAAAAATATTTTGCAGGGAAAAAACATATATATGGTTGGAGAGTGATATGAAATTAAAAGTTGAGATAATTGTGAAAGAAATCACTTTCGTCCACAAGTGAGGAAGTGAAAATTATTTTTCTTAATTTTGATAGAATTAATAGAATATTTAGTCATAATTGTGATTGGTATTTTGCAGGAAAAAAACATATATATGGTTGGAGCAAGTGATATGAAATTAAAAGTTTGAGATAATTGTGAAAGAAATCACTTTCGTCCATAAGTGAGGAAGTGAAAATTATTTTTCTTAAAAAATATTTTTGATAGAATTAATAGAATATTTAGTCATAATTGTGATTGGTACATAGTATATTTTGTATATGATAGATGTATATTTAGTCATTTAATACCTTAATTCTAGCCTAGAATGATGTTGGTATTATGGGTATATTTACTACCCATTTGGAATGAAATAACCGAGAAAGATATTTCTAACATGATATCAGATTCTAGGGAAAGTTCCTAAACCCTAAAAAGTGTCTCCATCCCGTCGCCCCCTCCCCCCTGTTCTGCCGCTCACTTCCTTCCTCTTCCGTCAACAATGTCTGACTCGAAATTCAATTCATCTAGCCCTCGTTGTTTCAAACATTAAATCGCATATCTCCATCACTCGTGAGATGGAAAACGTCAATTACGCGACATGGGCGGAGCTCTTCAAAATTCATTGTAGGTCACACCGGGTTATCCATCACATAATTCCGCCAGAAAAAAAGCAAGGAGAAGGTGCCGAAAGCCGATGATGAAAAGAAATTATTGTTGACCCTCGATGCGACGGTTCTCCAGTGGATTTATGCCACAATTTCGAGTGATTTGTTGCATACGATTCTTGAACCCGACTCCACGACAATGGAGGCTTGAGATCAATTACGTGACATATTCCAAGATAATAAAAATTCTCGGGCTGTCACACTTGAGCAAGAATTCTCCACCACTGACATGGCGGATTTTCCCAATGCATCCGCATATTGTCAACGACTCAAAGTTTTGTCGGACCAACTCAAGAACGTCGAGGCGCCGGTAACTAACAATCGGCTCGTTTACAAATGGTTGACGGCCTCACTGACGCATATAGTAGAGTTGGTACACTCATTCGCCAAAGCAACTCTCTTCCACCATTTTACCAAGTCCGTTCTATGCTCATACTAGAAGAAGCGGATTTTGCCAAAAAGACGGCCACCGTATCGAATTTCGCCATGATTGTCACTCCGTCCGATGATAACTCTTCACAATTTGAAAATTTACCGCCAAACTGTGATCAAAGGGGACGAAATGGCAATAATGGAGGTAAAAATCGTGGCGGTGACCGCGGTGGTGGCAAGGGTGGCGGCCACCGACGTGGCGAAAGTGGCGGCAGGGGCCGCCAGCATCAGCAGTCCAGCCAGATGTGGCAGCCGCGGGGCCTTGTGGGACATTGGACTGGCACCTTGGGCTTGGCAGTGGCCTTCGGTCATTCCGCCCTGCTCTTTTCCTTCTAGAAATTGAGCCAGGCCCAGTCCACAGCATACTGGCCAGCCGCAACCCAGTGTACTTGGGCCACAGCCAAGAGAGTGGCAGCAGGCCCACGCGGCAGTAGCAACTCTAACCGACATCGAGGCCGTGATGCACACTCTTAGGCTCAATCCGCCCGATGCAAACTATTACATGGACACCGGCGCAACGTCTTATATGACGTCCTCACAAGGTAATCTTTCGTTCTATTTTAATTTGAGCAATAATCGTGGTATAATTATCGAAAATGGCCATGCAATTCCAATTCGTAGTTATGGTAATACAAATTTGTCTCCCCCAAACCCATCGTTAGCCTTAAAGAATGTTCTTCATGCTACTCAATTGATTAAAAACTTGATTTCAGTTAGAAAATTTACTACTGACAATTCAATTTCCGTTGAATTTGATCATTTTGAGTTTTCCGTGAAGGATTTTCATACGGGGATGCGTCTAATGAGATGTGATAGTCGGGGTGAGTTATATCCAATCACCACAACCACACCTCAAGCCACGTTACCATCCACTTTTGCAGTTTTAGCTCCTTCTTTATGGCATGAACGTTTGGGTCATCCGAGAGCACCTGTTTTTGCCTCCCTTAAACAAAATAAATTTATTGTGTACTAGAACTCGTAATTCTTATGTTTGTCGCTCATGTTCTCTTGAAAAACATGTTAAGTTTCCTTTTGTTGCTTCTAATTCATGCATTGTTATGTCTTTGATATTATCCATAGTGATATTTGGACATCTTCCGTTTTGAGCTATTCGACCATCAATATTATCTTCTTCTGTTGAATGATTATTCTAATTTTTTGTAAACATTTCCTTCGTCTAAAAAGTCATTAGTTTTTTCCACATTTATCTCCTTTAGAACATTCATCCGCACTCAATTTGAACGGGACATTAAAAATATTCAATGTGATATTGGTAGAGAATTTGAGAATGGGTCATTTTGGAATTTTTGCAAAGCTAATGGTTTATCTTTTCGTCTCTCTTGTCCACATACATCAATCTCAAAATGGAAAAGCAGAAAGAAAAATTCGAACCATTAATAACATTGTTAGAACCTTACTTGCTCATTCATCTCTACCACCATCATTTTGGCATCATGCATTACAAATGACAACCTATTTCCTCAACATACTTCCAAGCAAACAATTAGCATATCCATCCCCTCTCAAAATTCTATATCTAAGGGACTCATCTTACTCTCATTTACGGGTATTCGGGTGCTTATGCTATCCTATTTTTCCTTCCACTACCATTAATAATCTTCAACCCCGGTCTACTCCGTGTATTTTTTTGGATACTCGTCAAACCATCGTGGTACAAATGTTACGACTTATCATCTAATAAAATCATTGTAAGTCGTCCCATAATTTTTTATGAATCCAATTTTCCCTTTGCCAAAATGCATTGTTATGTGCCTCCTACCTACAAATTCTTTTACGATAGCATGCCTCCGTATTTGGTCCAACAGTTGGCCTCGCAAACAGGCCCAATCGTTTCGGCCAGCCCAATTAATTCGAGCAACTCGGCCCAAACAGTTCCTTCACAAACTCATCCAACTGGGCCTGCCTACCCGAGCCCGGTCGCCACTGATGGCGCCCATCACTGGCGACCCATCGCCGAGAGGCCCGATTCGGCGATGGCGGCCAAGAAATGCCAGCCCACTCCCGGACAGTCCATCTCCAACACTCTCAGCCTCCGGACCCATCACACGTCAATCCGATATCACCTCCCCTATCCAACCAACTCCAATTCTGGCCCTACAGCTAGTCACTCGTCGTCAACATGGGATTTTCAAATCAAATAAAAAATATGATTTTCACACCTAGGTTATCAAATCACCGTTATCTCATAATCATATGTCTGCCCTTAATGACCCAAATTAAAAAATGGTTATGGATGATGAATATAATGCTCTTATTAATAATAGGACATGAGATTTTGTGCCTCGTCCTTCCGATGTTAATGTGATTCGGTCTATGTGAATTTTTAGTCATAAAGAAAAATATGATGGTACATTTGAGAGACATAAAGCCCGTCTTGTAGGTGATAGAAAGAATCAACAGGTTGGTGTGGACTGCGGGGAGACTTTTAGTCTGGTGGTCAAGGCAACAACTATTCGCACGGTACTAAGTCTGGCTCTATCGAAGGCATGACCTCTACATCAGCTTGATGTGAAAAATGCATTCCTGCATGGAGAACTCAACGAAATGGTGTACATGTATCAGCCTATGGGGTACAGAGACCCTACTTATCCTAATCATATCCTTCTATGGGCTCAAACAAGCTCATCGGGCCTGGTACAAGAGGTTTGCAGACTATGTTTCTAATATTGGATTTTCTAATAGCAGGTCTGATCATTATCTATTCATATATAGTCAAGGTAATGATATAGTTTACATCCTTCTGTATGTGGATGATATTATCTTAATTGCTTCATCTGATGCTTTTCGTAAGTCTATCATGTCTCTTCTTAGCTCAAAATTTGCTATGAAGAATCTATGGTCATTGAGCTACTTCTTGGGGATAGCACGTCATGCATGTGGTTTATTTTTGTCTCAAAAGAAGTATGCAGAAGAGATTGTTGAACGAGCTGGCATGTCCTCGTGTAAGCCGTCCTCCACTCCGGTTGATACTAAACCAAAATTGAGTGCTACTTCCAGCACGTCATTTGCTGATCCATCACATTACCGCAGCCTTGCAGGACCCCTGCAATATCTTACTTTCACGAGGCCCGACATATCTTATGGTGTGCAACATATTTGTCCATTCATGCATAACTGAACCCGATGGAGGATCACATGCATGCTCTCAAGCGCATTGTACGTTATATTCAGGGCACTCTCGATCATGACTTGCATCTATATCTGTCTTCGACAACCACTCTCATCTCTTACACATATGCAGATTGGGGTGGATGTCCGGATACCAGACGCTCCACGTTTGGTTATTGTGTCTTTCTTGCTGACAATTTGATATCTTGGTCCTCCAAACGGCAAGCTACCTTGTCTAGGTCCAGTGCCGAAGCAGAATACCGAGGAGTTGCCAATGTAATTTCTGAGTCTTGTTGGCTATGCAACCTTCTTCTGAAGCTCCACTATCCTATTCCGAATGCCACATTGATTTATTGTGATAATAATAGTGCAATTTATCTCTCAGAAAATCCGATTCAACATCAACGCGCTAAACATATTAAGCTGGATATTCACTTTGTTCACGAAAAGGTTGTTCGTAGACAAGTGCATGTCTTGTCTCGTCACGCTATCAAATCGCCGATATTTTTACAAAAGGTCTTCCATTTTCTATTTGAAGACTTTCGAAACAGTCTCGGCATACGCAGACCTCCCGCTTCGACTGCAAGGATGTGATAGCATTAATAGAATATTTAGTCATAATTGTGATTGGTACATAGTATATTTTGTACATGATAGATGTATATTTAATCATTTAATACCTTAATTCTAACCTAGGATACTGGTATTATGGGTACATTTACTACCCCTTTGGAATGAAATAATCGACCAAGATATTTCTAACAATTTTCTAGCACCTGAATATCAGAAAATGACGTCCTCATAAGAAAACATTTACTTCTATCATAATTCATACCAAACACACCCAAACTCTAAATTAAATACGAAGAAAAATGGCTAGATGCCAAGCCAATTCACACTTACCCAGATAATATGGTTGACGTACATAGCAACCACGTAATCATGATTTCTTTATATACAAATCTGGCAGTATAATAGCAATAGGTAACATATTCTGAATGAAATCAAATCAAATATGAGGGGAAAGAGTTTCTCTATAACAAAAGAAAAAGAAAATTATCAATCCATACATTATAATTTGCTACCTAAAACAACAGGATCTGCACATGGCAACATTTTGTACAGTTTAAGATCTCACTACAGTTTTTTTTTCTTTACACCCTTGTACAGTTGCTCTATTTCCGCGGCAGGGGCCTCAGGTATGTTTACCATCTGAGCCTCACAGTTAACCTGCTTATATAGATATACCTCAAAACTATAATGTACAATGTTACAAACACAACATACATTACTATTTTTAAGAAGTTCCATCAGCAAGAGTTAGAGCTAAAGCTCTGGGCAAGAAAACAAAGACGAGGCTTACTCGTTCTAGCCTCAGTTAGCTGTACAATTCCCTTCCTACACCATCTAAGCAGCAGCAGAATATGAAGCCAGGAAGCTGATCCTCCTCTCTGCAAAAGATACAAAACGTAATTTCAAAAGCACGTCAAGAATGGAATACGGAAAGGTTCTACAAAGTAGAGAAAAAATTATGAAGCTCAAATTAAAGACAAAATTGAGAGGGAGAGTGAAACAAAAAAATTGTGGGGTGGGGGTGGGGGTGGGGTGGGGGTGGGTGGGGGTGGGGGTGGGTGGGGGTGTGTGGGGGTGGGGGTGGGGGTGGGGGTGGGGGTCAGGGAATGGGGGTTGAAGATTCAATTGAAGTTGGGATACAGGGTGTGTTTGTATGAAGGGAAATGTTTTCCTGGAAAATAAGAGATTTTTATTTTGAGAAAGGTAACATGGAAAATAGGTGATATTCTCACTTAATTTCTGGTGTTTGGTAAGTAAACAAAAAATTATTGTCCCAAAAGTGTTTACATATAATAATTTAGGCAAACACTACCAGGATGGGGGTGGGGTGGGGTAAGGCTGTAGGGGTGGTGGAGGTGGGAGCTATGGGGGTTGGGGTGGGATGGGGTGTTTTGGAAGATGGGAGTGGATTGCCACTTATGAAATTTATTTTCCCTACTTAAACCAAGAAAGCCATTTTCCTCCCAAAAAGTTGACCAACCAAACATGAAAAAATTGAATATCTCAAATACCAAACATTACCCAAAATATTGTAGCCTATCCTGGTGTACGTATTTGCTCCCTTTACCAGTGTTATCACTATTATGCTAGCATTATCTTATTCCTTCAATGTTGTTTCTAATACTTTGGTTATGTTTACTATTTTTTGACGTAAGTACTTTCCTGTCTTCAATATTTTCATCATAGCTCTTTTTACTCCTGCATTTTTTTTCGAAAGTCTTCTGGAAATTGTTTTTCTTCTGCCTTAAGACTGCGTACAACAGACCTTTGTGGTCCGCCCCTTCCTCGAACCCCGCGCATAGCGTGAGCTTAGTGCAACGGGCTGCCCTTTCCTAAAAATTATTTTCTTGAACTGAGGGTCTATCAGAAAAAGCCTCTCTACCCCACAAAGGTAGGGGAAAGGTCTACGCACACCCCACCCTCCCCAAACCCCACTTGTGGGACCATATTGGGTATGTTGTTATTGTTGTTGAATTATAGACTGGTCAAAAATTGAACACTGGAAGCACATTTTTTGAACCATGCAAGTTTGCAACCAAAGGATTCTGAACCCCCTCAACTTTACTTATACCAACAGCCATAGACCAATACATACATGTCATTTCACCCACCAACAATTTTGAAAGTGATCTCAACTATTGGCTGCATAGAGGTAATATCTGCATACACTCTGCCCTCCCTAGTCCCTAGACACCACTTGTGGACTACACTGGGTATGTTGTTTATCTCAACTATTAGTTGTCAGAGACAAATAACTTGACTCTTAAAAGATCCTCAGGTCAGGTGATTGACAAATGAGCAATTACATGCGGAAAATATGACTTATCAATAGTAGAATGGTAAATAGTTCTCGTGCAAGACGTTAGGATAAATCGTATATTCTTGAAAACGAGAAGGGAAAAGGAAAGTCAAAAGTTCACCTCCAGCAGCAACCAGTTTTTCTACACGGGCCACTATATGCTTTCCGTAGGTATATTTCTTCAGAGCATTTAGATGAACCTTAATTCGGTTGAGAATGAGTTCAAGTTGCTGGTCATCACAAGTCTCAAGCACTTTCTGGACAACGTAGTTCGCAAACTGATCTTTCATCATCGCCTGTACATAAAAAATGAATAAAAGATTCAATTTTTGAATATAAGTGACATCCTTTGGTTATTGCATGCAGTTGCATGGTTAATTACTTAATTAGAAAAACATGTTCGCAAAATCATCTTAGCAAGTACACTGAGCGACATTGTAAAACAGTGCAACAGAGACAGAAGAACTGATATAATTACCTATATACCTTGCCCAAGCAACAGAAGAGTACACAACTCTCCAGGAATAATAAGGTGTACAATAAAATTACAAGAACCCCATCCATCCCGCCAGACAAGCATTGAAGTTAGGAGAAGTGTTCTTCCAATTCCACGTATACGGTTCTCTCTCTCCCTCTCTCCCTCTCTCCCTCTCTCTTGTTCCCTTAACTTCTTAAGAACAGTTTATATATACATAAAGAGAATTGTTGATATTATTAGATATAAACTATTCTTTCCTTTTTATAAGTCAAGTGTCTGTATCCATCTGTTCTCAATCTGATAAATGCAAACACACAAATGATTTTCTTTCTTGCTTGATCCGATAAAATAGAAGATGCACTGATGCCCCAATGCAGAGGTGTGAGAGCTTGGCTATTGACAGTTTTAGTACTGCTTTGAATTGCTTGTCCTTATGCCGAGAGTCTACCGGAAACAACATCTCTACCTTCTAAGGTAGGGTTAACGTCGGCGTACACTCTACCTTCCCCTCCCCATACCCCACTTTGTGGGATTTCACTGGGTATGTTGTTGTTGTTACTTGATCCGATAAAACCCAGTTACCTATAAATATGTTGTGCTCTTCAAGCATTCTTTTTAATTGGTCCTTTTTGCATGTCACATGTGATCCTTCTCTTAATTTTTTGTGATCTATTCATCTCTGGTTGGTTTGTTTGTTCCTCTGTTATACATTTTTTCTCTACATATCATGCTTATTTACCTGTAAACTTACGTCCATGTTCCCCCATTACAGATATTTCTACATAGAAAAGGGAAGAAGTCTTATAAGTCGATAAAGAGTTGGAAGTGATATCCCATGCAAAACACGGTTTATAAGCTCCCAGGAGAAAATTGGTAAATGCCAACTAGGAAATCCTGCTTCAATCTTTCCTTCTACCTCAACCTTCTCCCCCTTCCAGAAAATAGCTTTTTTGATTATCCACAACCATGTTGTGGAAGGTGGGGATAAAGAACAAACTTGTAAATGTTGCAGCCCGAGCTTAGGTTTCCCCAACTTCATGAGCACTCAACTACTAGTAAAAATCAAATATTCCCTCCGTCCCAATTTATGTGATGTACTTTTATTTGGCACACACTAAGAAATAAAGGAAGACTTTTGAAACTTATGGTCTAAAATAAGCCAAAGATATTTGTGTGGTTATAGATCATCTCGTTTTGCGTAAAAGGTAAAGTTTAAAGTTAAATTGTTGCCAAATAAGATAATATGTCATTCTTTTTTGGACGGACTAAAAAGGAAAGTGAGTCATTCTTTTTGGGAAAGAGGGAGTACTATTTTTATTTCTATAACTGCTCAATTTCAAGTGATCCAGGTGCTATCATTTGTCTCCGTCATAAACATGCAAGTTATAGAGTACTCACAACAAAAGCCAACTGCACTAAATGCATCCAGATGACTGACTAGGCCTTACACATTTTAGTTAGGCAAATCCCAAGTGCGCCTGTGGGATTACACTGGGGATGTTGTTGTAAATCCCAGTGCGCCTGAGGTTGCACTTGCTCCAATATATGCTTGTTAACTTCAATCTAAAGAGCAGAACTGGAAAAGTATATAGTTCTATAGTAAAAGCTAAATGCTCCTAAAAAGGATTAATTATTCTCACTAGACCATCTACAACATAAACTTAAATCAATCACATAGAGTAATTAAATCTAGATCTAACAGAATTTCCTGAAGCTTGTGAATGGAACTACTGAAGAAGCATCTGAGAAATTAACAAACCTGAAGAGGTTCATTTTCATCAGTGGTGCCAATCATCTCATTAACCAAGGTCAGACGTTCTTCAGGAGTTCCAAAGCTTAAGCACTTCTCCACAACATTGGAGGCAAATTTTTGCTGGCTCATCTGAACTATCTGTCCTGTCAGTTTAATAATTATAGAGGACCGCTCCTCAGGCTTCCCGTGTTCCAGTACATGCTGTAACAAAACTTGGCAGGATTAGAGAGATAGGTAGAACATCTAAGGTAAAATAATAAGAGAAATAATCCACACAGGGGAGATGATGACATTAGTCCCGTGTGCTCTACAACATTAAGACAAGAAACTATCTATTGAATGTAAATAGCGAGTAATAGTTAGAAGATTTACTACATGAGAAAATTGATGGCATGCTAGAAAAATCAACAACAGCTGGTCAAATAGCATTGTCCAAACACAACCTCTGGTCAAATAGCATCAGTTGTTTTGATATTCCGCGGACAAGTTTGCACTCTCTAAATTAGCATACTCCTGACACTAGTTCGATAAGGATGTTCATAAGTAAGCTGAGAAATAGACAAACCTGAACAACATAATTTCCATATTGATCTTGCGCCAACATGCAAACTGCTTGCAAAATCTCATTCATCACAATGCTCTGGGTTTCAGGATTATGGCAATGTTCCAAGACTCTCTGTCATGAGAAAGAAAATTTAGAACCGGACGTCATCCCATTGACGATAGTATACACAAAAGAGATCCACAGATACTGAATTCTTTGACCTGTATGACCCGACATCCATATGGATGGGTGGACAATGTCACAACTTGATCATAAAATGTGGAAACAATGAACTGGATAGCCTCCTCTGGAATGCATTCGATGCACTTCTGGATTACATGATTCCCATTCTGATCTCTAACACAGCGCATAATATGGCCATCAAGCTCAGCGACCATTTTAGTCTGCTGATCCAGATCAACCACCTCTATGGCCTGAAAATTCATAGAAGATGTGAAAACGTATGCCATTCAGTAATTATATGCCATCGAAAGAATGATTGTGTCCAAGCTGCCAGTCAACTGAGATTACTCATCACCATGCAGGGATCCCTTGGTGAAATTCGGTAACATGAGGTAGACTAGGGATATACAAACTTTTTAATTAGAGGCATGCAGGACAGAGAGACAGATCAGATGAATTCATTTTAAAATTGGAGAGGTGTTCAGCTTTTTACATGCCAAGACAAGAACATCTTATATATTTGCAGGGGAATTTGTTTAGTCAGGATATATTTGAAGGGAAGTTATGAATACTATGAACAGTTGGAGAGTTTGTCAAAAGCTCAAGCAGACGGTATCCATTCTGGATATAAAAAAGTAAATATCACATAAAACCAGAACCAACAATGTGGAATTCAAGCATTAGAATTATTCCATGAAATGACAGTGAAATAGCACCAGTTCGCAATTTCAAATAACAGAAACTCGATGAACTTTCCTAGTTTAAGACAAATAAAACAAGATTTTAAACCATAAGTAGCAAAATGAGAACAAGATTTGAAGACATCAATAATACATTGTTGTGAATCAGACAACTTAAGAAATCGGAAGGACTAGAGCAGAGAACATGACAGCGACATCACTTTCACTAAAATGAAAGAAACTAATATACCTTCTGGATTACTCGGCAACCATACATCTGAAGGCTAAGGGTAAGTACATGCCCATTGAGCTGGTCAGCCAGTTCTCTTATCTGGGATGTACTTCCATGCTCGAAAAACTGGGAAATGTGAATAACACAAGGCAAGAAGAAAGTTACACGACCTATTCATTTTATAACAGCACTTTGGACGTAACCTAGAAGTGAAGACACAACATGAAAAAGACTTAATAAAGAACATACCTTCTGGATCACATAATTACCAAACACATCAGTCATCAAAGAAAGGCCTTGTGGCATAATTTCATGGAAGACCATGTTCTTCTCTTCTGTGGTAGCAGTCTCAAGTTTTTGTTGAATGAACCGACTCCCATACTGGTCCGCACTGCTCATACAAAAGTTTTAGTAATGGTAAGGTTTTAGAGGTTAATATGACAAGAAGGGCAGTGTGCTAGCCGAAAATGTTTACCTGAACTGCACAACATGGCCTTCGATCTCTGATAGCTCAAAACACTTACTCTTATTGCTCTTAAACTCGTCTAGTAACGAGGAAGGAAAGGTTTCACCCAAGTTGGAAACAGAGTCGGAATGCCAAGCTCCCATGACACCACCAGCTAAGTTTCTCATTCCTGAATGAAAACGCATGTTTCTCTCCCCATACCTTACAGGACTACCAGGTCCAAATGGGGAATTTGGAAGACCTGCACCTGCCAAAGGGCTTCCAGGATATGACATATTAAGGCCAAGTGCAGGGTTCCCATAGTAACCCTGATTTAAGCCACAGGATTTGCCAAGATAAGGAAGACCATATTGTGATTTTTGAGATGCAAGCAACGTCTCCAGATAAGCTTTCTGAAGCTCAATCAAATCCATGTATGAAGTTCCCAAAGATTCCCTATTAACTGTTGGATCATTGAGAGCTGCTAGCTGAGCAGCAACATACTCAGTTGACCTCAAGTACTGTTGTAGGTACAACGGATCCATTTGAGACATTTGCAGAGAGCCACCCAAGGTCTGGTTACCAAATCTATTAAGGTTCTGCAGTTCAGCTGCTGCAGCCATTAAATTAGGACCCAAACTCAAACTGCCTCCCGATACACGAGCATCAATTCCACATGCACCAACCGGAGAAGCTATATTTCCCAGTACGGAAGGCAAATTACCAGTCCCAAGCTGGTTTTCAAACATGGATGGTGATGAAGGGTTCATACCATAACCTCCTAATGCATAAGCAGAAAACGTTGAATTAGGACTATCAACAGTCGGATAGCGAGATGGAGAACTTCCTCCACCATTGTGAGATGGCGTAGAGGGCCCTATCAAGTATGCAGCAGAAGAACCTGCAGACTTTTTTGCATATGGATGTTGCTTCATAGGATTCTGACCATTCTGCATTCGGAAGAGGTTATCGTCAATCTCATTATGAATTTGAGACTTTTGATGTTTCCCTTCATCTCCCATATTGTTCCCGGATAGACTCATTCCAGACAATGCAGCAGCTAAATCAGCATGCTCACCCATATGAGATGAAACATCCTCTAGTGATGCCATCCTCCCTCCTCCAGCAGAAGGAATACGAGGACTAGGAGCTCTAGCCACAAGCTGAGGATCAGGGGTGGCACTTCGTGATAGTGATGTACCCATGGAAGAACCATAAGACTGAGAAACTGATGAGCTGAAATTCTGGAGGGCAGACATGCCTTGAACCTTTCCCCGAGAATGTAATGCGTCCAAAGATGCCTTATCATGATGGAGATGAGCAAATTGGGACTCAGAAGGATCAACAATATCATCATATGCACGGGAAGCAGGACGTGATGGATGCCTCGATGTTGTCTGGCTCATATTGTCCTGCATTTTATCGAAGTCTCAGAATCAGAAATACATAGCCAGTAATTAGAAACTCCGGAAAAAAGAACAGAACTTCATTAAGTGAGTATAAGTTGACCTCTTCTTTAAGATATTATTGATTTAATGAAAGCAAAGCTGACTCAACATCAAGAAGTTGTGATTAAAGAATACAATTGCTGCTATCCGAACTTCTCAATACACTAGAAGTGCCACGTTTGCAACTTTAGAAATCATATTGCATCTTAAGAATGCAATATGATTTCTATACTAGCTGGATGTGCTCTACAGTGACTCCAATAAGGAGATGAAATAAAAGCTGCCAGCTCCAAACTTCCACAATTAATGAAGATGAGAAAGAATTAAATGACATCATGAAATGAGCCTTTTGCTTCTCAGAACAGAGGATAAGAAGAGATGGACACTCTCACTAACATGTGAGACTTACAACTTAATGCACATTGAAAAAGATACTGGTACATGAAACTCTACGAATGCCCGAGTACATGCTCTTCCAGTTAAGCAAACAAAATATTGGGCAGGTTAGAATTATGAAGCCCGAGAACAAGGTTTCCCGGGGCACTGAAGAAAACCACACAATCCTAGAAGAAACTGCTGATATATTTTCTCAAGAGCAAGAACAACACCAAAGTGGAAACACAGATATCCAGCAATATTGGATAACATTTTGTATCGACAAGATTGACCCCCACATAGATCAGTATGACAAAAACAATAATCTAAGACTCAAAACTAACTAGCCCACAAGTGTTGCTCTCAACATGCTGCAAGGCCAAATCAGTGAAGCATGATGCAAACGTGATGCAAATAACAGACCCGTGTCACACATAAACATGTCATGTAACGACAAACAACGATGCTACAGATTCACAAACCCATATTAATACAACAATTTCGACAGAAAGCATAGGACATTGGACACTCTCTAAAAAGGAAACAAGATTCAGTATTAACTTAATAAACAAGCAATCCCACACAAACACCGTAAATAATTAACACAGATCAACATTCATGAATTTAAAAACATTCAAACATTTCGAACCAAAAACAATACTTTTATCAAATTAATGATATTTTTCCATTTCTCTTTCACCTGAATCATCTCAGTAATGCTCTTCTGCCGGCTTCCTAACCCTAATCCAGGCAATCCAATAAGTCCATCACCGCCCCACTCCTTCCGCGCCTCAATTCCATTTTCTTCATTTTTCACACCAAATCCCATCGGCATTGAAAAAAGTGATTCCTTATCACCTTCGCCACGATTTCCTTTCCTCCTATCTCCAATCCCTCCTAATTCTGGTGAACTACCACCACTACCAACATTACCACCTCCTCCACCACTTCCCTGTAAACGCTGCACAAACCGCCAATCCTCTTTAGACAAAAGAGGCGGCGGTAACCTAGGGTTCAGATTCACATTCGAGTAATAATACGAAATGTAAGCTGGATCAGACCTTAACTCCTCTTCCGAAAGTCCACCAAAATCACCACCACTACCACTACTTATCAAACCACCAAAAGCATTCAACGATCCTTCAACAGCCGGCGGAGCTGAACCACTTCTATAAATACTGAGCTCTCTCTCTTGTTCCCTAAGCAATAACCCTAACTCTTCACTAATATCATTACTTCCACCTAGCATTGATCTTCGCATTCCTATTTCCGACATCATCTTCGCATAACCATCAGTAATCATCTCATATATAACTCGTGATAATTTTTCAAATTTATGGGGGAAAAAAACTCGACTTAAAACTTAATAATAACTCAGATTAGCTCAGAAACTTCATAAATTCCTAATTACTGCTTAAATTACTTAATTTTATAATTAAACTCAGCTAAATATTTAACCTAAATCAAAGAGATCGAACACAAAATACAGTGATCGTCAACTGTTCGATACATTGTCTAGAGAGAGAAACAAAAGGGTTCTAGATAGAGAACTGAATAATAGTGAAGTGAGGGAAAAAAGTGTGATAAGCATGAGTACTAGGTGGAATATCAACCGTTGGATTGTATTCAACGGTTGAGATTAAACGGTTATGTTCTTTGTAATATTTGAGTGTTGGCTTGGTACTGGTTAGGGTTTTTATTATTAGATTGGCTAAATTTGGTATATTTAGATATTTTTTATTTGTTTAGTACTTATAAAGTATTGTATTATTTTAATTGAGATTTTTTCAGAGGCATAATAAAATATTTTCTGACATATGAAGATTTTATAATATTTTATTACAATTTGGATCTAGGGTTTGTGCAAGGTAGTTTCATGTGTTACACTTATATTATGATTTCATTTTATTTTAATTTTAATTTTGTTTTTGGAAACTTTACTACTAGACCTTTCATAATATATAAATCTAGATTAGTCGGATGGTAAATTTCAAATACCGATCAAAAGTAAAAATTAATTGAAGTTTGAAACAACATAAGATGAATATAGATAAGATAATTAAGAAGAGATATGGCTGCCTTTATAAATCTGATAATCTGCTTATGATGAAAATAATAATCATAATCTCGTAAATCATTCATTTATTTATCGATCAAAAAGAAAAAAGATCTTCCACAACACGCGAAGTAAATTAGTAACTCGTAATACTAAGAAATTACATACATATAAACATCTTTTCAAAAAAATTATATCAACAACAATTTTTTTATTTAATTACACTAATAAAATTAAAAAGGTTACAAATAATAATTTGAAAATATTTATGAGGTATGTAAATTATACGATATTGCTACTTGATTTTCTTCCTTTTGACCAATATAATCATTATTCTTATATCTCTTT
The DNA here is from genome assembly GCA_029783415.1 of Anisodus acutangulus. Classification (NCBI taxonomy): domain Eukaryota; kingdom Viridiplantae; phylum Streptophyta; class Magnoliopsida; order Solanales; family Solanaceae; genus Anisodus; species Anisodus acutangulus. The sequence goes on along the minus strand of CM056492.1, from coordinate 58,781,187 downwards.
GTAATTACATTTAGATACCTAAAATAACACACTGTGATATTCTTAAAATAATAAATTAAAGAAAGGATTCGAAATAGTATAAAATCCTCAATTAAGTGAATAAGAATACTTATAAAAATAATTTTAAACTTGTATCGACATCAGAAAAAGTTCAAAGAACTAAAATCTCAAAAGAAATTTTTTAGCATAGAATTCTTCAAAGTACAAAGAGGAAAACGTGGACAGGTTTGTTACAACAACTTTTACAATATATTTTTAACCATTCATATTAAAGTTCTACATCCCACTTATGTACTTCCAAAAAGTTTTGATTTCCTTACATGTTTTTAAGTTGCTATACAATAGAATTTGCATAATATTTTTAAAACATTGAATTAAGCTACTCAAATCTTTATATTTGTTAATAAAGTTTTTTTACACTAAGAACCAATGTAGTGTATTGAAATAAATGTCACATTTTGTTAAGTTGAAACAACTCTTACAGATATGAATAAATATTACTAATGGGGCTTCTTGTGAACTTAATTTTTTTATCTCTTGTGAGAATACTATAGCTATAAACTATATCCTCACATATATAGAGTTTCACTCAAATGACTCACACAAACATTTGATATGTGGCAATACTAATATATTTATAGAATGTGCATTTACTAGTTATTTATAGTAATAACATTATTTTGGATCATGTCCGGCTCTTCCTCGAACCCCGCGCATAGCGAGAGCTTAGTGCATCGTGCTGTCCTTTTTTTTTAATATTATTTTGGGATCTCTGACTCTTAGGGGCCTAAAGCAGAAGCTTCATTGACCTTACCATTAAGCAGTTCACGAAAAGTTTGACACAACTTTTTTTATATAAATTTATTTTTGATTCCTCTTATAAACTTGAAAAATTGCCACGAGTTATTTCCTTAGATGAAATATATTGAGCTTCTAATATAATTTATCTGTGATTTTTAGTATTTTTTCGTGTTTGTTAAATAATTGAAAGTGATTAAAATAAATTTTAACGGAGTTGGTTAATCACAATATCCGGGTCATATGTTTGAATCAAGTGACCACAATTTTCGGGGAATATGTGTCCCTAATTAAATGAAAGAATAATAATAATTAATTATATTTATTTAATTTTAAAAAATTGCATACATATAAATATCAAAAATTACATTTTAATTACAATAATAAAATTTAAAAATGTTACAAATAATAACTTGAGAATTTGCATGAGGTACGATATTGCTGTTAAATTTTTCTCCTTTTGACCAAAATAATGACATTATTTTGTTCATATATCTTTTTAGTTACATTTAGATAGCTAAAGTAGTACACAAAGTTATTTCTGGGAAAAAATTAAAGAGAAAGAAGATACCGAATATAAAAAAAATCCTCAATTAAGGAATAAGAATATGAACTCAACAAGTATAGAAATATACTTCTAAAACTTAATACTCAACAGTACACTAAGAAAAAGTCCAAAGAACTAGAATTCCGAAACAAATTCTTTTAGCATAGAATTTTTCAAAGAGAAAAATATGGACAAGTTTGTTACAACAACTTTTACCAAAAAAAAAAACCATTTTGAAATTACTCATAAAATAATTTAGGATAAGTTTTTATCTTTTTAAATTTATCACTATTTTTTTAAAGTTATTTCAACTTCACCATATATATGAGAAGTACATCCTTAACCATTCATATTCTTAAGTCCACTGACTGAGATTGCGAAAGAGAAAGTAAAAGGCAAAGAGTTCTAGATCAGGATGACAGGAAAGGAGAGGAAAAATAGATCAGAGGACGTCAATATCGATAAGGGTGTTGACGATTGGCTACCGATCACATCATCAAGGACTGCAAAGTGGTACTATTCGGCTTTTCACAATGTCACAGCCATGGTTGGTGCTGGTGTTCTTACCCTTCCTTATGCTATGTCTCAAATGGGCTGGTATGTATTTTTACTACCTCTTCACTAAGATAGATGTAGGACAGCTTTTTAAGTTTAAAAAAAACTCCCGCTATGCGTTCGAGAAAGGGCCGGACCATAATGGTCTATTATATTCAGCCTTATCTTTCCACGGCTTGAACCCGTAACCTCCTGATATCAGGTGTGGCAGTAACTTTACCGGTTACTCTAAGTTTTTAAGTTTAGTATTAATTAATTTCTTATGACAGGGCTTGGGGAGCCGTGGTACTGGTAGTATCATGGGTGGTAACATTGTATACCTTATGGCAAATGGTGGAGATGCATGAGATGATACCAGGAAAAAGACTTGACAGATACCATGAGTTGGGCCAGGCAGCTTTTGGTGAAAAACTTGGGTTGTATATTGTGGTTCCTCAACAGCTCACAGTAGAAGTTGGAGTGAACATATTGTACATGGTCACTGGTGGAAAATCCCTCAAGAAGATTTATGATACGGCTTGTCCTAGTTGCAAGCCTTTAAAGTTAACCTATTTCATCTTGATATTTAGTTCTGTTCATTTCTTCCTTTCCCATTGCCCCAATTTCAACTCCATCTCTTTTGTCTCATTCATGGCTGCCGTCACGTCTCTCAGGTAATTTATGTATCCTGACGGTATTTTCTACATTTTGATAGTCATCTAACTACTGTAATTGTTCATAAAAAGTTAGATTTATAGTGTTGAAATTAAGTATGATAAATTATCTGCTACAATTTAAAAGTGCACTTTTCATATTCATTAAATTATAAATATTATTTATATGGTAATGTTTGTTCACTAACAATAGAGTACAGGAATAACAACTTAATATATTCCTACAAAAAATCTAGTAGTAAAATATTTTTTACTAATTACATGCAAGTGTTCATAGTGAGTGAGGTTAATAATCTTAGATATAAGATAGATTACATGTTACAATATGGTAAACTAAGAGTAGTATAATTTTCATCCATTGTTTTTCGATGAATTAACTTGTTCATAAATTTTCTCTAAAACAAGAATTATCTTATTTTCGAATCATTGTGCATTTCAATTTGAATAAGAAATTATCTAAACAGTCCTAATTACATATGAATTTGATTCTTCTGTGATATCAGTATTATTATTAATAGAGATTAATCATTGCGCAGTTATTCAACGATAGGTTGGGGAGCATCAATACACAAGGGAATAGGCCCAGAGGTTGATTACAGTCCAAGGGCTTCAACAACTGTAGGCAGAGTGTTTGGGGCTTTTCATGCTTTGGGGGAAGTTGCTTTTGCATATGCTGGCCATAACGTGGTCTTGGAAATTCAGGCAACTATGCCTTCTACTCCTGAACACCCATGCAAGAAACCTATGTGGAAAGGAGTTATTGTTGCTTACATTATTGTGGCTATATGTTATTTTCCAATGGCTTTTATTGGCTATGCAGCTTTTGGAAGAAGTGTGGAAAGTAATATTTTGATCTCTCTAGAAAAACCTGCTTGGCTTATTATCATAGCTAACGCCTTCGTCGTCATTCATGTTATTGGAAGCTATCAGGTTAAACTTCCTGAGTGACCTTTATTTTTCGGAACATAATTCACTGATCCGACTAATCCGAACTATTAAAAAGAAGTATTATTATAAGTCTTTCTATTCTTAGGGTAAAGAATTTTATTTGTTCCATATTTCTTGGTGGTAGTACCCCTTATTGTTTCTTTATTGTGATAATTGAGAAATTTTTAAGGATCCGTAACAATTTCATTTGCTTGACATATTTTCAGATTTTTGCTATGGGTGTGTTTGACATGGTCGAATCTTACTTGGTGAAGGTAAAGAAATTCAGTCCAACTAGAATGCTACGACTTGTTACTCGGACTACTTATGTTGGTATGTCAACATTTCATTATTTTTTATTATGATTTGCTCAATAAACCCATCACTTATCGTTCTATTATATTGTATTGTGCAGCACTAACATTGTTCCTTGGAATGACATTTCCATTCTTTAGTGGACTACTCGGTTTCTTTGGAGGCTTTGCATTTGCTCCCACCACCTACTTTGTAAGCTAAAGATCTCGTATTATTTTTACACATATCCTATAAAAAAAAATAACATTAGTGACAGATAACAAAATCAATTTTTTAAAAGATTGACATTATTTTTCTCTATCGTTGCAGCTTCCTTGTATCATTTGGCTTGCCATCTACAAACCTAAAAGATATTCTTTATCTTGGATTACAAATTGGGTATGTAATAAAAAAAACTGACATATTCTTTTGAGAAATTTATAAATCCTATTGGTTGTATTGTTGATAAAATTATTTTGTCTTTATTTTTGACACAGATATGCATCACAATTGGTATTCTTCTGATGATTTTAGCTCCTCTGGGCGCCTTGAGGCATATCATACTGGAAGCCAAAGATTACAAGTTCTATTCTTGATTGTAGGGTCATATGAGAATAATAACAAATAAATTTTCTCGTGATAAACGACTTTTAGTATTTGTCTGATGACGTTTTAGATGTCTATCTATTTTATTTTAGTTATTGTATTAGTATTTAATTTAATATTTCATATCAGACCATCATTCTTAGTGGACATTTGATTTATATTTGGCGATTATTTAAGATAGCTTCCATTTCTAGATACATACATGATCAAGTCTCTTAGCAACTTGCCACAATTTATAATTGTGGTTATTACACTCTAATAAATATGACTGCGCTTCGCTTGATCGTGAAAAACATAATTAGATTTATTACCCCCTTCTTTCTATGAAAATGAAAATGTTTTAAATAGTATACATTTGAGTTAATTCACTAATATATATATATATATATATATTGTTAATGTTGGGTTTGGTGGTGTGACATTTGATCCAACATATCTTCTAAAGGCCTGATTTGAATGTATTCAGACCTAACATTTTTTATAACAGTTTTGTCTTACTTCACGGTAAGCAGTAATATTTTACTGTGGGGGTAAAAATGTCTTAGGCTTGGTGAATTGGAGCTGTGTAAAACGTGGGAGAAAGAGTCAAAGCTTGGGGAAGAAGTCTAGTGAAGAACAAGTCAAAGTTATTGAGATTTCGACTCCATGATCTTCTTCAACAAACACACCAGTTGCCCACATTTCCCTCAACCTCCTCAACTGATCGATGAGCTTTTCAAGGAAGACTCTCTACTATAAATAGAGAGGCCACAACAATGAATCGGTCATCCAGAATTAGATTGCAAAAATACCAAGAAAGCTCTCGGGATTTCAACTTAGAAATCTGGATCATAAGTGTTGCCTGAGTGCGTCGATAACATTATGTCCAACATTACAATTGCTATTTAGATTCTAGATTAGTTTTGTATGGAGCGATTGTAATGAGAGGTTGTCTATGTCTACATAGTTAGATTTTTCAGGCAGAAGTCATCTGCGACTTCAACTTTTAATTCCTTTCCATTTTATATTGTAAATTTGTAAAGAAAGGAATTTGTAATTTTGTATATAATATATATACAATACTTTTGGTCATTGACCATCATAAGTTATATCAACATATAACTTATGAAAATATAAACATTTGTGTTCTTTATTTTTCTGCTGCATTTTACTCTTAAAGATTTTCTTTTTTATCGAAGTGTTGTCACTTGTGTCAGGCGACATTATTGCTGACATTCGGAAACAGAATTGGCATTCGATTTATTGTATCTCTTGCTTTTACATTCCGTAGCCTTTGACACCTTTCAAGTGGTATCAAAGCCAACACTTGAAACAATAAGTGTTTGGTCATGTTGTCATAAGCTATGGATCCGGCAAATCCGATTATTGGTAAACTTCCTATTTTAGATGGTTCAAACTATGCCTATTGGAAGATTCGCCTACGTTCTCATATCAAATCAATTGATGTGAGAGCATGGAGATATATAACCAATGGGTATGTTGTTCCAATGTTGTCACCGGATGAGGAAGGTGACATTCTTGTTAAACCTGAATATGAATGGACTGCGGAAGAAACCAATAATACTAGCTTTAACGAAAAGGCCTTAAATACAATTTTTGGATGGGTTGATCTCTACATGTTCAAACTCATTCAGAACTCCCCCGCGGCTAAGGACACATGTGATACTTTACAAATTCATTTGTGAAGGTAGCTCAAGTGTTCGTCGAACAAAGCTGAACGTTTAAGGATAGAAGAAGCGGATGATATTAAATCTTATTTCGAAAAGTTGATTGACATCTCAAATGAATGTCAAGTGCTTGGTAAACCATTAACCAACACTCAACTTGTTGAAAAATGTCTTCGTTCTCTTTCTGAAAAGTTCAATTTAAAGATTTGTGCCATTGAAGAAGCTCACAATCTTGCCACAATGGTCCTTCATAACTTAATGAGCATTCTCAAAACCTATGAGATGAACATTGAGAATCAAATGGAACTATATAAAAGCAAGAATGTGGCACTTCAAGTTCACTCCTCGGATAACCAAATCAAAGAAAAGGATGAGAATCTTGAAGAAGTTGGTGAATGTGCAAATGTTGTCTTACTCACTCGAAAATACAATTCGATGGTGAGAAAGTTCAACAATGATAGAAATCATTCTAAATCTAAAGAGCACCAAAACCAAGTCTTCAATCAAAAGCCCATTAGACTTCTTCCAAATGTACAAAAAGGAAATCAACTAAGGAGAACCAACTCAGATCGTACCAGATTTCATCGCAAACAACTTGAGTCCGTGCAATGTCAGGCATGCTCGAGTTGGGGTAATTATGCCAATGAATATGCAAACACTCTTAGAAATTTTGGTAAGAACCTATGGGTTTCTCTTAGTGATGATGAAGAAGAAGAGGAAGGAGATCGTGAAATTAAAACACAAGCAATGCTGGCCACTGTTTATGAACAGTCTCTATCGAATAATGAAGACGTCGTCTATAATGTTGTCTCAGATGTCACAACATTTGCTCCAACATCAGCAACGACATCAACATCCTCAGCGACGTCCGGAAGGTATGAATTCTTTAACTATTCTGATGTTAATTGCTTTAGTGGTTCTATTTCTGTTAGTGAGACTGATTGTATGGATCAAGTTGAATGCAAATATGATATGATTAATGAATTACAAAGTTATTAGGAGTGAACTTGTTATGAACAATTTTGGCTTCGCCGCTGGATTTATTAAGGATGATTTCGACTTGATTTTGGAAAAAGTTGGCCCTTTATTTGGTGGTGAAACACAACCTAGTTTAGGCCTTGGAAGGCCACAAAATGGTTCTTCATTCCTTTCTAAATGCAAGGTACGTTTGAATTCTAACTATATGATCACCGGAAATAAAAGTCTTTTGATGAATTTCAGTAGATGATTGTACAAGAAAAAACTAGATAGATGTTTTCCACGCAAGATGCCTAAGTTCTTTTACATATATGTACTCAAGAATAGCTTTTAAAGTATTATATTGTCATTATATATAGCTTGAATACCCTCTATATAGTTGTTATTGTTTGTTTGAATTCCAACTACATAATTATTGAAAATGAAAGAGATATTTCATGAGACTTCAATCGATAATTGTACAATTAAGGATCTAGATAGATTTTCTTAATTATCTGAACTACTTTAAGTTCTTTGACATACATATGCTTAAGAATAGAAGTTGTTTTAAGTACTATCGGTATATATAAGTTTATGTTAATTCCTTCTATTTAACTTTTATTGTTTGTTTAAATTCTAATTATGTGATGAGTGAAACAAAAAGGATTTTTTTGATGAGATTTCGCCAGATGATCACACAAGAAAGAACTAGATATTTTTTATAACACCGAAATAAGATTTTTGACATAAAGATTTTGTTAAAAATGTCAATTGAAACAAGTATATGATTGTACACTGTAGAAACAATTGTCACTGTTATATATGTGATGACTGAAAATGAAATTTTGCTGAAACTTCATGGCATGATCGTACAAGAAATAACTAGAGATAGATTATTTGTTCCTTTATAACATTGACATAACATTCTTGATATACCATATTATGTTACAAATGTCACTTGAAACAGGAACAATCACATCCACCATTTATGGGCAACACAAATCAAGATCACAATCTTATCAAGCCTTTGCCAGTAATTTTCCATCATGGCCGTCTAGTAAAACGTCCAACACCATCAATAGCTCTATTAATTCTTTTGTGGATTCCATTTGGGATTATATTAGCAACAATACGTATTACAATTGCCTTAATGCTACTTATTTTCATTAATGAAAGAGTATATATACAATTTATAATTTCCATAATAGGAAAATTATATTCCTATTCTACTCTCAAAACTTTATTCTACTTGTACAATAATTATACAACTATAGTAAGTGTACAATTCTAATTTAACTACAACAAAACATTACCTAAAATAGACCACCAAACCGTGAAATACACGGTATGTATACACTGTGTATATCACGGGTTTAACAGCCCATCTTTGCCTATTTAGCCCGTGATATACATGGCATATATATCATGTATATCACGGGTGTTTATCACACCCCCGCAGTCATAGCGGGCGGTCTTCGTACGCTGAGACTGTCCCTAAAATCTTCAAACAAAACGGAGGGAAGACCATTCGTAAAGATGTCTGCAATTTGATACCTGAAAGGGACATGTAAGACGCGTACTTGTCCACGAGCTACCTTTTCGCGAACAAAATGGATATCCATCTCAATATGTTTAGTGCGTTCATGTTGGACCGGATTCCCAGAAAGATATAATGCACTAACATTATCACAATAAACCAAGATAACTTTTTGAATGAGAAAGTGAAGTTCTAAGAGAAGATTATGTAACCCACATGATTCAGAAACCACATTGGTCACTCCTCGATACTCGGCCTCGGGGGTGGAGCGGGATAAGGTAGCTTGATGTTTTGCTGACCATGAGACCAAGTTATCACCGAGAAACATACAATAACCAGAGGTAGAGCGTCTGGTGTCCGGACAGCCACCCCAATCAACATCTGTATAAGAGACAAGTGTCGAGACCGACGACGGATATAGATGCAACCGATAATCAAGTGCGCCCTGTAAGTACCGGATAATGTGTTTGAGCGCATTCATGTGCTCAACCTGAAAATCATCCTATGAAATACTTCGCAAACGTCTATTTAATTGTAGGTTTTATGAGAAAAGAAAACGATCATAAGCCCCAGAATTTTGTCCAAAAAAAGAAAGAATCATATAGGGGAATTGTTCAAGTTGAGCCAGTCATTGACTCATTGACGTCTAGCTAGTTGCTATCAATAATTAAATTTAAATTATATACACCAACAACATAATATCTTTTTATAGTACTATTAATGTATTGTTTTTTATTCTTTTAATATTATCAAATAATTTTTATAAAAAGACTTGCCTGTATGCATAATCTGCATTATTTTTAGGTGACGTGAAAGAATGCACTTGCATGAATAAACAAATGAATTTATTTTTGGGAACTCATCAAGTTTAAGTTTCGATTAATCATCTAGATCAACCAAATAAAATATAAATGAATCATTTTTGGGGAAGAAAAAAAGGGGGAACAACACCAAATACCCCTAAAAATAAAATAATTACTCGTCTCATGCTCCTCCTAAACTAATTTGGCTTCTTATCCAACCAGCCGAAACTAATTACCTGAGTATCCCCTCGTCCCCAAACTTTTCCTCAATGATACCATCGCGGTATATTGATATATCGTGATGGTTTTATGGAGGACTAAGAGAAGGACTGAATCAGTACCCCATGATACCATCTCAGAATATTTATATACTACGATGTTATCCTGGATTGAGGAGTGTCTCATTTAAGGACTGAAGCAGTCCTCCATGATACCATGACAATGTATGTATATAAGATGATGGTATCATAGAGGTTTTTTTGAGAAAAATGTTTTTTTAATAAATCAAGATAATCCTCCATAATACATCTCAATATATTTATATATCATGATAGTATCATGGAGGACTAAAAGAAAGACTGAAGCAGTCTTCCATGATATCATCTCATTATATTTATACACCACATTGGTATCATAATTTGGAGTCATCTCGAACAAAGAAATTTAATTTTTCTGAGAGTATAAAAATAATAGGGATATGAACTGATATTACTTTGATTTATGGGATACACACATTGTTTCCCAAAAAAAAAACTGATGAGTTAAGCTGGCCCAATCTGAGATAACTAGCTTCAAACTTATAAATCTTCCTTGGGTATTGGTTTATCGGTTGACTTCACACAACTCATATTTGAACAATAGAAATCAATTTGGGCTGCTCTAAGTGTAGGCTCAATAATGGGCTTTCTAACCGCATAGCGATAGGTAAATTTCTTCGGTACTTGTAATTAAAAAATCATCAGTCATGAAATTTTAAAATTCAAAGGACATTGTCATAGAATTTAAATATGTAAAACTCAATGACAATAGCTATTTTTCAAAGACAGAGCCGCTAATGATGCTATTTAGGATAAAATTCATAAATAATTATTTTTCAGTCCATATAATTGAAAAATAGTACTAGTATCACGAAGTTTCAAATTCTACTACTGAATCCTAGTAATATTATCCTGGAGTTTCAATTGTGAAACTTGAAACTTTATAATAGTGGTTATTTTTCAAAGACATCCAAAAGAAAGCAAGTGAACACTATTTCTATTGAGGAAAAAAAAAGAGGAGGAAGAAGTTTTATTTTTGTTTCATGATTATATTGGCGCCTTTGTTTTATTATTGTCTCTGCTTTAATGTATACAACTAAAATCTCTTTTTCGTGTTTTAATGACCCACATTTTTTTAAATGTGTTATTGTAAAAGTGGAGTGTGGTCGTTAAAGCTATACACTGACTTTGGTGCATTTAACTTTAAATTTGAATTTCTTTTTATTTTTCATACTTTTTGGTTTACATGCATCTTTTAAAAGAGAAGAAGAAAAAAGAAAGATAAATAATCTTTAAAAAGTTCTCACACCATACTAACTTTAAGAAATAGAAAAATGACAAGAATGACCAGTTGTAACGCACGACTTGACCAATTTTATCCTCGCCTTTTTTTACTTTTTCTTTTTTGATTTTCTAAAATCTACTAATTCGGCTAATTCAAATTCGATTTGAGCAAGTGTTGAATTGTTCCATATCGGTTGGGATGTAGATATTTGGTCTTATTATGTGGTTTTGACAGTCTATCAACTTATGAGTATTCACTTATGTAGTTGAGTTAAACTCGATGTTCATTTTTTTATATGATATTAAAATTTGACTTAATTTAAGTTTTGATCTACACGATGTTGGACTCTCATATTATATTATCGTGTTATAGTTGGCAGAACTAGATGTACAGGAGTGTGTTGAATTGTCCCACATCAAGTGGGATGTGGATATCTAGTGTCATTATATGATTTTGGACAATTCTCGACTTATGAGCTATCTTTAATTGAGTTAAATCCAAGGTTCATATTTTTTTATCATGGTATCTTCAATTTTGATTTCCTATATTATGTTGTTCATGCTCAAGTTGACAGACTAAGGCGTGGTGGAGGGTGTTGAATTCCCATATCATGTGACACTGATATTTGGTCTCATTATATTAACTTCAGCAATCCTAATATCGTATACTAGTTTTTTAATTGAATTAGATTCAATATTCATTTCTTGATTAATAAATTCGCTTAAAAGAGTAAAGCAACGTCTTTATCAAGAATTTTTTTATTTTCAAGGCTCAATGGAGACACTAGAAATTCGAATAATGCTGTCTTTTCTTAGTTAACTCATAAAGGTACGTAACCGAGTTTTCTGATTGATTCATTTTGGTCATGCGATCACTAAACTTTTAACAGATTCCTATTTCAATTGGAACTATATTTCTTATTGAGGAAGAAAATATTCTAAAAGTAGTTTTTGCGTATGAAGTCACCATGCAACAAGAAAAAAGCTCAGGCTCCCACGAACTAAGTACTTGAATGGAGGACTATGATTCGGATGAGCAAAAATTTAAACTTAACAAACAATTCAAAATTACGAGTTCAAAATATAATATTTAGCATCAGATGTTTAATCATAAAAATTATTCACTTTATTTGAAAATCAGTGTGAGGTCATGAAAATTTCAAATTCAACTTAAAGTTGTATTTCAAATTTGAAAAACAGTTTATAACTTGTTTTCCAACTCACTTTTTGCTTTGAAGTTGTATTGAAGTACATTCAAACATGGATATTATTCCAAATAATCATTGTAAAAAGTTTAACCAAATACAACTTCATCTTCAATTCTAACTCCATAAATTCCAAATAAAGTAAAAAATATTTGGAATCTATGACCAAACGCCTACTTATATATACTACTCCCTCCGGATAAAAAAGAGTGCCCCACTTAGCCTTTATTTTTTTATTCAAAAAAATGTTTACTTATCAAATCAAGAAAGAATTGATCCTGTTTTTTCAGATTTTCCCTTATTAAGTGTTAGATGACTAAATCTCAATACCTATTTAATTTGAGGTAGTTTAGACAAATTACTTTTTTATATCTAGGGATAAATATTTTCTTAAGGAGTGTGCAAATGACTAGGTGGACAATCTTTTTTATCTGGATGGAGTATTAAGGAGTCTTCACTTCTATGTTTGTGGTCCATGCTTGAAACTAATTAATGGGTTCAAAGAGTTTAATGGGACTTAAATTTAATGATTTCAAAGTATTGAGTTCTTTAAGATTATAGCTAGCCTATGGATACAAAACTTAATATTTGTATGATTGTATCACTTTCCAAGGTTTCACTTATATATCTATGATTCATGCATGAAAATGACTCATCTTAATTTTTCAGATTCACTACCATGCATGCGTATACCATTTCTTCAAATTTCCTTTTTTCTTATGGAGATTCACTACCTTTTCGCTTTTGTCATTTCTTGCAACATTTCATATGAAATTAGATTATATATACTTTATACATATGGTGTTGTCAAATAACAGAATTGTATCATATTTACTTGTCAAAAAGGAAGGAAAGAAAAAAAGACAAGTCTTTGAAGAAGATAAATCAAGAGACTTTGCTTTCTTTTAAAGTTGATAAGCTATCGGATAAGGATTTGTTTATAATTTGTTGCATATCTTTTAGCCCAAATACATAGGCATCACTTTAAACTTGTCGGTTTTTCATTTAGTCACTAAAACTTGTAAGAATTAATTTCCTTCCTTATCCTTATCCTTCTTCCAAATATACAATATATATACATGTACTAAAGTAAGATTATTCTAGAAGAAGACTAATATTATACTTTACCTAATATACAAGATCCGAATTATAATTACAATAATTACAATATTAATTATAATAACGAGGGAGGTGATTGTGGGATCTTCTCATAATCACTCTAATAGTCCCCCGCAGTCTTAGCTTGAGGTTCTTGGATGCTAAGACTGTCCCTGAAATCATCAAAAAGTACGTGCGGAAGACCTTTTGTAAAGATGTCAGCTATCTGATAACGGGACGGCACATGGAGAACACGGACTTGACCACGGGCAATTTTTCTCGGACAAATAAAATATCCATTTCAATGTGCTTTGTGCGTTGATGTTGAACAGGATTGCCAGATAAATATATCACACTCACATTGTCACAATAGACCACTATTGCCTTTTCAATCGGATAATTAAGCTCCAGTAGCAGATTACGGAGCCAACAAGATTCAGTTGCCACCCCTCAGTATTTCGCCTCTGCACTCGACCGAGATAGTGTGGACTGACGTTTGGAGGACCATGAGATGAGATTGTCATCTAAGAACACACAATAGTCGGAAGTGGAACGACGTGTGTCTGGACAACCACCCCAATCCGCATCAATGTAGGCAGACAAACTCGATACGAAGGACTTATACAGATGCAGTCCGAACTGAAGAGTACCCTTAACATACCACAGAATCCTCTTGAGAGCCCCCAATTTGTTCTTCCTTTGGGTCATGCATGTGTAAACAAACTTGATGGACCGCATATGAAATATCAGGCCTCGTAAATGTGAGATATTCCAATGCACCAGCCAGGCTGTGGTACTGTGTGGGGTCGCTGTATGGAGTACCTGAAGCATTGCTCAACTTCGCCTTTGTGTCAATTGGAGTATGTGAAGGTTTCCCACAACTCTATGTCATCATCGGTGGTAGTCACCTTCTCCTTGCATGTTGCTGAGGGGATGATGTGATGAAGGACTCGATGAGAGCGTGCATGAACTTTAAATAATTTTGCCCACGTTGCATATTGGACATTTTCCATCTCAAGAACGATAGGGATGTTGTTCTTGATATTGGAGACGGTAAGGGCAGGATGAAAGGTGTTCTTTGAGGTAGACATACTAAAAGAACAATAGGAGAATTAGGGATTTGAAAAAAAATTGGGAAGAAAAATAGAGGGAGTGGCCGCGACCGAGGAGAAGGAATTAGGGCAGCGGAAGTGTGGGTTGGAGAAAGAAAATATTTGCCCTAGACTTCTGATACCCTTGATTATTTTCATTAATTGAAGAGGTATATATACATGATATACAATATCTAAATATGAAAAATAAATCTACATTTTCATAATACAAGACTAATATATATTCCTAATATAATATTAATATCATAGTTACACTTGTATAAAAAATTTACAAAATATATGGTAAGTAACCAAACTATTTTCGGCCACTTGGTATACGTGTATACCCTCTTTCTATCAATTACAGATTCGAATCTTATTATTACTATTATTACAATTTAGTATAGTCAAATCAGATAAGTCATGAGTTCGAGCTTCACTATCAAAAAAGAATATATTTACATGCTTTCCAAAAATAAAAACAAGTAGTACAAATCAGGCCGGCATGTGAAGTGATGTGTAGTAAACCTAATAAATAAATTGATTAATTGTTCTTTGATTACCTAAAATTTAAGTATGAAGGTAAGTTAGATTGATACAATTCAGTAAAACAAAGTTACTATAGATAAGTTGTATACGCAACAAACTTCCATGCAATCAACCAGTAAACTTCATTGTTTACACATGAAACTCCTTTCTTGCTAAAATTTTCTAATCATTTTTTTCCCAATAATATATAGTATTAATTTATATTCTCCTATATAGCTTGAAGTAAATTTTGACTTCTCTTCATTCTTATATTTTAAGGGGGGACAAGATAAAGAAACTTGAACCGTGTCTATAAGTCTTTGAAAGATAATAGTTAAGATTAAAAGCCATAGTCCTCAACTGTCACCACTTATAACAACAAAACAATTACTTTAAATCTTTAATCATGGAGGGTTCATTTAATTAATTGTTGAAGTCAGCCCAAAAGAATAAAAGTAAATGGTTTTAAAATCTCAATTGCGATTGTTGAAAGTGTTTTCTTGTAGAATTACGTGCAGAATTTGATTATGGTTTAAACTAATTAGGTCATACTTCATATCAAAATATTTCTATTCATTAAATAATTACGTGCAGAAGTCCATAGAACTAGTTAAGATTCTTAAGAAGAGGAGGATTAATATAGCATGAGACCAAATGGGTAGGACCTAAGGCTAAGGATGTGGACGAGTATAAGTTATGGTTCTCGAGTAGGTCGAGGTATAGGAATAGGGTAGGCATTTTAGTAGACAGAGAGTTAAGGGATCAGGTGGTAGAGGTTAGGAGGGTCAATGACATGATGATGATGATTAAGTTGGTAGTTGGAGGGTTCACTATGAACATTATTAGTGCTTACATGCCGCATGCGGGCTTGGACGAGGAGGAGAAAATGCGCTTTTGGGAGGATTTAGACGAGGTGGTGGGTGGTATACCACCCACTGAGAAGTTATTTGTATGAGGGGATTTCAATAGACATATCGGGTCATTTCCGGGGGGTTATGACGACGTACATTGAGGCTTTGGCCTCGAGGACAAGAATGGGGGAGGCGTCTCACTTTTGGAGTTCGCTAGAGCTTCTGGGATAGTGATAGCCAATTCGAGGTTCCTGAAGAAGGAGGAGCACTTGGTGACTTTCCGTAGTTCGGTGGCTAAGACTCAGAGAGACTTTTTGCTTCTTAGGAAGGTTGATAACGGTCTTTGTAAAGACTGCAAGGTTATACCGAGGGAGTATCTTACAACCCGACATAAGATTTTGGTGATGGATTGGGAGATCAAGATGGAGAAGAAAATGAGGGTTGTGGATGACATATTAAGAATCAAATTGGGGAGTTGGACCATGGCTAGTGCAAAAGAGACGGGGAAGAGGTTGATGGCTAAGGGGGCTTGAGGGAGTAGTGGGGATGCGATCGGTATGTGGGCAGGACGACCAGTTGCATTCGAGAGGTAGCTAGAGAAGTGCTTGGGGTCTCGAGGGGTAGCCGTGGTGGGCATCGAAGGGACTAATGGTGAAATGGTAAAGTTCAAGAGAAGGTGGAAGCGAAGAAAGCGGCGTATGGAAAATTGGTAAAAAGTAAGGATGAGGTGGAGAAGTGAAGAAGGCAAAGCTTGTAGTTACGGCAGCAAAAATGGCGGCTTTTGAACGTCTGTATGTGGAATTAGAGGATAAAGGCGGGGATAGAAAGTTTTACAGACTAGCCAAGGCGAGGGAGAGGAGGGCCCATGACTTGGATCACAAGAGGTACATCAAGGTTGAGGACGACAAAGTACTGATGGAGGACGCGCATATTAGGCGGATGTGGCAGTCTTACTTCCATAAACTCTTGAACGAAAAAGGAGATAGAGATATTGTGCTGGAAAGATCTGGAGCAATCTGATAGGTACCGACATTTTGGGTATTGTAGAGGCATTAAGGTTGAGGAGGTTAAAGGTGTCGTTCGCAGGATGCGCAGGGGATGAGCGACCGAGCCTGATGAGATTCCAGTTGAATTTTGGAATATCGTAGACAGGGCAAGTTTGAAGTGGCTGACTGAGTTGTTTAACATCATTTTTAGACGGCAGGAATTTCCGAAGAATGGAGGTGGAGTACAATTATCCCTTTGTATAAGAACAAAGGTGATATACAGAGTTGCAACAACTATAGGGGTATCAAGCTGCTAAGCCACACTATGAAAGTTTGGGAAATGGTCGTGAAGATGAGGGTGAGAAGAAGCGTGTCTATTTTCGAGAACCAGTTTGGATTCATGCCGGGGCGTTCGACCACAGAAGTCATTCATCTTATTAGGAGGTTGGTGGAGCAGTATAGGGAGAGGAAGAGATACTTACATATGGTTGTCATCGACCTTGAGAAGGCACACGACAAAGTTTCTATGGAGGTTGTATGGAGATGTTTGGAGGTTAGAGGTGTACATGTGGCGTACACTAGGGCGATCAAGGATATGTATGATGGAGCCAAGACCAGGGTACGGACAGTGGGAGGAGACTCGGAGCACTTTCCAGTGATGATGGGGCTGCACCAAGAATCAAATCTTAGCCCATTCTTATTTGTCTTGGTGATGGATGGACTGACGCGACATATCCAATGGGAGGTGCTATGGTGCATGTTATTCGCAGACGATATAGTCTTGATTGATGAAACTCGCAGCGGAGTGAACGCTAAGTTGGAGGTTTGGAGACAGACTATGGAATCTAAAGGGTTCAAGCTGAGTATGACCAAGATAGAATACTTGGAGTGCAAGTTCAGTAATGGGAGCGACCTTGAGATAGGCGTGGAGGTGAGGCTTGATACTCAGGTCAATCCAAAGAAAGGAAGTTTCAAGTACCTAGGGTCTATTATCCAAGGGGATGAAGAGATTAGTGACGATGTCACACCTCGTATTGGGGCATGGTAGATGAAATGGAGGCTCGCATATGGAGTTTTATACGGTAAAAAAATGCCACAAAAACTTATAGGCAAGTTCTATAGGGCAGTGGTTAGACTGACTATGTTGTATGGGGCGGAGTGTTGGCCAGTCAAGACTTCGCACATCCAAAAGATGAAAGTTGCGGAGATGAAGATGTTGAGATGGATGTGCGGGCATACAAGGAGGGATAGGATTAGAAATGATGATATCCAGGACAGTGGAAGTGGCCGCGGTAGTGGATAAGATGCGGAAAGCGAGGTTGAGATGGTTTGGGCATGTGCAGAGGAGAGACACAAATGTCCAGTGCGGAGGTATGAGAGGTTGGCTATAGACGGGTTCATGAGGGATAGAGATAGGCCGAAGAAGTATTGGGGAGATGTGATTAGATGGGATATGGCGCAAGTGCAACTTACTGAGGACATGGCCTTAGATAGAGGGTTATGGAGGACACAGATTAGGGTAAAAGGGTAGTAGGTAGTCGAGCGTAGTCCTACTTACGCTTGCAAACTGGTAGTTGTAGTGGTAGTATTGTAGGCCCGCTTAGCCTATCATACTAATAGATGCAGTATTGCTTTATAGTCCCCTGTAGTTTGGTTTCTGCTGCTATGTGTCATTTAGTGTACTTTGTTTAACTTATTTATTTGCATTAGTTACTGCTTACTTTTTCAGAATGCACTATCATGGCTTATTCTCTTTTGATACCAGCATTTTCATACTGCTTTAAATTTTTTTTTGACTGGGTCTGATCATTTTTCTTACTTTGCTTTTGCTGTTGTTTTGCTTGTGCTTATGCTCTGTCTTGAGCCGAGGGTATCTCGGAAACAGTCGCTCTACCTACCAAGATAGAGGTAAGGTCTGCGTACACTCTACCCTCCCAAACCCCACTTTATGAGATTTCACTGGGTATGTTGACAGTTGACATTAAATCTATGTTCAGCACTAGTAATATTGTTTTCTTCTTTTGGTAGGACAGCACTAGTAATTATATTTATTAGAGAATGCAAGTGTAACATATTCTTTTCCTTTCTTTCTCTCTCTCTTTTTTCATACTATATTTTTGGGTGGGAGGTGGTAGGGTCTCCAATATGTGTGCTTAAAAAGTTTTGGTTGCAGGCTTGAAGCATTTTTCTATCATTCATGTTCCTTGTCTCCATTAATTATGTATTTTTTGGATTTAAAAATTACGCACAAAAACTCACAAGTGGCATAATTAGAAATTTCACTAAAAATATTTCAAGTTTAATAGATAAAGTAAGTTTTGACCTATCTATGTAAATACTATTTTTTATATGCTTGATGAAGGATGTTCAACTGATCACTCTTCAATCTATATAGCTAAGCTACTAAACAATGTAAAATTATTTTAGTAACTCTACTTTTACAAAATTAGTTTTGTGACTTTACTTTTACAAATAATTAAATTCGTGACTTCATTGTTGCAAAAAATGAGTTCATAACTTTAACATTATAAAGAATAAGTTTACGGACCATCGATAAATTTAATTAACCTAATTTACTACACGGGCTACCGATTGTAGCAAACTAAACCCTTTTGAATAGTAGTCATTTTTTTTTTTGGCTTACTTAGCTTATCACTATCATACTTTTTCAACCAAGACATATAAAACGATGCACCTATCAAATGAAAAAAAACCCAGCTATAATCTTTAAATTAAATCCCTCAGAATTACTTATCTTTCGAAAGAAAAAAGGAAAAGAACAATAATCTTTAATTTAAACCTCTCACTCCCATTTAATCATTTTGCTAATCCAAATTGGGACCTATTGAAAAAAAAATATTTTTTTAGTAAATAAAGTGTGATCTAACTAACCGTTTAATCTTTCAAATAAGATAGGTAATACACTAAAACATAGAATTAGAGTCAGATCAATTTTTATAAAGTTATTATGTATTGAAATTTAGGGCTCCATGTTATGTTGTTCACGCTTCATGCATATCTAGGCATGGTTGTATAGGTGTGCCAGTAAACTTTTAAGTGCCTACATAAGTGGAGAAAATGAATTATTGTCTCTTTATAAAAATTTGAACAATTCTAATCTCATGAGCTAATTTTTGGAGGTTAATTAGATTTATGTGCATTTCTTATTGGAACCCAACATTGAAACTTGCGAGTACCGACTGATTAAACGTGGAGGAATTTAATAAATCGTCCTGCCGGAGGTAAGCATAGTTGTAATCTTGTATGAATACACAAAGGTTATAATTATATATTGCAATTTGATTTGTGCATGCAATCAACCAGTAGGTTTTCGATGAAGTAGTGTCGGATGACACCGTTACTAATTTGTGTATGTCGTTGGTTCATTCAAACCCAATAGCATTATCTCATGCATGTGAATAAACATAAATAATATATTTTGAATCGGTAAATAGTATGTTTGACCAAACTTTCAGGATTTTGTGAGAAGGTCTTCGTGTTTGCCTAATCATTTTTAAAAACATTTTTATCAATATTAGATCATTAATTTATATTTGGTTAAGATTCTAAAAATGCTTATGAGAAGAAGTTAATTTTTAGCTTATGAAACAACTTCTAATACCGTCAAAAGCGCATATATTGTTACTAAAAGTTTGGACAAACAACTCAATGGCTCAATCTTTTTATACTAAGTATTTTTAGCTTTTCATAAACATTGCCAAGCAAACTATAACTTAGTTATGATAAAAATTTAAATTAGTACCCATAAAATTTAAATCTTGAATTACTCCGATTACATATAACTTGAGCCTATACACTTCTCTTCTTACTGCATATACTTTTAAAAGCTCTAAATCCTGGCTTGGCACTATGAAAGTGATGCATCTTTCAAAAGAAAAAGAAAAGAAAATAATCTTTAAAGCCCTCACACTTAGTACCAACTTTTAAGAGCAACAGTTAACAAAATGACAAGAATGACCAACTGTAAAGCATGACAAATTTGTTCGTGAGAATTGAGAGGACTTTACCAATATATCCTTCTTATGACTCACTATCTTTTCAAGCTTATTTTTAAAATTTGTATTTTAAGAAAATTTAATCTAACTAATCATCCATCCAATCGCTTAAATTAAAAATGTCAATAAATATAAATTAAATATATATATATATATAATTAATATATAATTTATGTATACCGACTAAATTAAATAAACAGTAAATTCAATTTATTCACATAAAGATGTTTTAATATTTTTATTTTTAGCTTAGTGCATTGCATGTATTTGAGTGAAAATTGCAGTTTTTGTCAGTTGCCTTTTTTTCTCTCATAAAGGGAACATAGTTTTCTGATTACCTCATTTTGGTCATTTGATATTTTTTTAAGGAAAGAACCAATAGATTCTCATTTTCAGTTGAATCAGATTTCTTATTGAGAAAGGAAATTCTTAAAGTTTTCATTTTATGTGGTCCATAATTGCAATAATAAAAAGCTTAAGCACTCTTCACAAACCGAGATACTTGTAAAATAATTTTAGTGGACCTACTCCAAGAATCAAAGCTTCATTTACTCGCAAGGGTAACCAAGTTGGTGTAGCAGTAGAGCGCGGGATCGCAAGGTCACGAGTTCGATCATCTGCATAAACCTTCTTGATTGAGCCTGTCACACATGACTTGCCAAGTGTGGTTAATCAGCTGACGTGGTTTGCAGGCTATTGCGTCAATCCGAGATTTACCATGTGCGCACTCGAAAGAATAGCGACTGCGGGTTCCTTCGTAAAAAAAAAAGTTTCATTAGATAAAAGAATTAAATGGATATACTTGACTAAGTATACTTCTATATTGAACCATGCAGAGGTTAGGTCCAATGTATCTTAAAATAAATTCTGCATAAGATGATATAATATTTGATTTGGAAATTAAATCTATGGGAAAATATTTATATTTGTACTGACTGGTATACTTAGTTAGAATCAGAATTAGTAGGCAATGTGACAGCTTAGTTAGTTAGCATTAAAGTCGGTTAGATAGGTTGTTAGATGTGCCAGTTGTATGCCAATTGGCACTAATTTTCATTTTCATTACACAGAAATGAGAATCTTTTCTCCCAACTTCCTCTCTTCTCTTTCTCTCCTGCGAACATGATGGAACTTCCATTGGAGCATGTTATCAAGCTTTAATGCACTTGATTTTATCCTTATGTTTGATATGATATCAGAGCGAGGTTAGCTCATCTCGCGGAGATTTCTTTTCCTTCCTTCTTCTTCTATCCGCAATCCTAAATTCGATTTGCTATTCTTCTTCTATTAGCAATCCTAATTCTATTGCACATTAACATATTTTGAATTCGATTTTGCTTTATATACGCTCCAATTGAGTTCGCTTTGTCTTCTATATACTCCGATTGAAAATTGTGAATTCATTTTTTGTTTTCTACGCACTTTAATTGAGAATTGTGAGATGGCGATTGAAGAAAATCAAATGTAGAATGTTGATTCATATGTTGTCGATGCAGACAGTTCTCTGTATGTATATCCGTCGGATAGTCCTGGATTGATGCTGATAACAATACCTTTTGATGGAATGGGATATAGATCTTGGAGAAGAAGTATCACGTGATTACTCTCTGTGAAGAATAAGCTAGGGTTTATTAACGGCGAGTGTAAGAGGTCGGCGGCAAACTCTGACCCTACCAAAATTCGGCAATGGGAGAGATGCGATGATATTGTGACGTCTTGGATCATCAACTCCCTTACAAAGGAGATTGTAGATTGTGTTGAGTATGTAAATGACTCGGAAGAATTGTGGAAGAAATTGGAAGATCGCTACCACCAAACAAAAGGTGCGAAACTGTATCAAATTCAAAAGAAAATTAATGATCTGAGCAAATGTGTTCTGGATATTACTATTTACTACACAAGGATGAAAAAACTTTGGGAGAAACTTAGCACATTAAGTTTTAAAGTTCAATGCAACTGTTTATATACTTGTGGAGCAAAAGATAACATTCACAAGTCAGAACAAGATAGAAGATTGATTCAATTCGTAATGAGACTTAATAAATTATATATTGTGGTTAGAGGCAGTATACTTACGATAAATACATTGTGTTCTATGGCTCAAGCCTTTGCTATACTTATATAGAAAGAGAAACATAGGGAGTTCAAACCAAAAAGACAAATGTCAATGGAGTCCACCTCCTTTAATGTAGGATCATCAAATATTAAAAATTTCAAGACCAATTATTCTGAAAGGCAAGCTGTTCCAAGACCAACATATCTCACTTGTACTGTGAACATTGCAAAAGGTCAAGTCATACTAAGAACAAATGATATAAGTTGCATGGTTACCCACAGGGCAGTACTCGAGGTGGTTATCCATAGAGAAACAATTAAAATTTCAACTATCGTCACAACAATAACTATCAAAATCAGAATTACAATCAAAACAATTACATCTCTCAAAGTTACAATCCAAAATTTGATAAAGGGAAAAGAGTCACTACAAATGTGCATGGATCACCATGGTTAGTGTGGGAGAAGGTGCTGATTTTCAGAAAGACAAATAAAATCTTAGCCTCACAAGAGAACAATATGGACACATAATTGAACTATTGCAACAATTTCAAGGAATCAATGTAGGAGAAGATTCAAACAAACTTAACCTTATTAGTGGAGCTGTAAACTTTATAGGTATTGCGGTTTGCACCTCTTCCATAGATTTTGACAAACCTTCATGTAAACATTTTGAATCAATTATTAACTTATGGATTATAGACTCCGGAGCTTCAAATCACATGACTTTTGACAAAACCTTATGGACAAAAGTGAAAATCTTACGTTATCCTTTACTTGTGTCCCTTCCAAATGGTTATAGAGTGAAAGTGATAGAAATTAGTGATGTGACAATCACAACTATTTTACACAATGTCTTGTATGTACCTTCATTTAAATACAATCTTGTTTCCATACACTTTCTAACAACACATCTTAAATGTGTTGTATCCTTCACAGACACCATTTGTTTGTACCAAATTCCTTCTCTGAAGAGGCCTCAGGTGATTGGTAGCAAGAAGGATGAATTGTACTTCCTATGCTCAAAGTATCTAAGGACTGTCAGTGGTTCTTCTGTGGGCCTTGCACTTGTTCCTGATTTTTCTTTTAGTTCTGCAAGGTCATTTCACTCATGTCATACACATTCCTCTGTTAATAGTTCTTATTCATGTAATAAAAGTGATACTAATTCTGTTGTTAATTCTGCGAATTCTCATTTATCTCATGGAAATGATGTAGAATTGTTGTGGCATAATTGACTTGGTCATGTACCTTTTGTGGAGATGAGAGGCATATCTATAGTACCAGTCAGATTCTCACCTAAACAACCTTTTTTTTGCATCATATATTCCATGACCAAACAAACAAGACACTCTTTTTCCCACAACACCGGTACTACTATCAAGATATTTGAACATCTTCACATTGACCTATGAGGACCATATCATGTTCCAACACATGATAACTATAGGTATTTTCTCACCTTGGAGGATGATTACAGTAGATCCACCTGGACACACTTGCTAAGTTGTAAAAGTAATGCCCTTTCTGTGATAAAAGCATTTATTGACATGATTGAGAGCAGTTTAAAATATCTATTAAAATTATAAGGTAAGACAATGGGCTTGAGTTTACTTGCAATGAAGCTCCTCAATTTTTTCAGTCCAAAGGCATCATTCACCAAAAAAGCTGCCCACATACATCATAACAAACACAATGTGGTAGAAGGGAAAGACAGATATCTACTTGAGACTGCTAGAGTAGTACTCATGTTTCAGTCCAAATTACCCCTTAAATATTAAGGGGAATGTGTTCTAACTGCCACTCATCTCGTTAATAGGCTTCCAACTATATATCTAAAAATAAATGCCCCTTTGAAATTTTATATAAGACCAAATCTATTTATTCACACTTGAAATTTTTTGAATGCTTATGATATTCTACTATACCAAAAATACATAGAGATAAATTTGAGCCTAGAACAACACCTCATGTCTTTGTAGGCTATCCATTTGGAATAAAAAGGTACAAAGTACTGAGTCTAGCCACTAAAAGGATACACATTTCTGGAGATGTAACTTTTCATGAAAATATTTTTCCTTTTGCATGGCCTTCTAGCACTAGTACTTTTCCTTCTACCCTTAATTATATTCCTTTTGTTGATTGTCTTGATAATACTAGTTCTGATCTACCAATGTGGAAATGATTTTGAGAATGTGAATGTCACTGATAACAATTCCCACAATCACTCTATACCACCTCCTGATCCCACATTTGCTGAAATGGCTTCAGATGTCTCTCCACTTTCTCAGGTGACATACACACCTGCTGTAGCAATCATAAAATCCTCCAGCAGCCATCAGATCCCACATTATCTTAAGGACTATATCTGTTTATTGCCATCCCTCAAGCCTACATCATCTTCTCAGTTAGTTTCTTCTTTTCCTCCTTAGCAATTTAATGCCCTTTTCTTCAAACACAACCTTATTGCCCTTAATATCTTAAATCCTGATAGTCAACAGTTGATTCAGAATGTTTGCAATGATAGTGAACAACTATCTTTTGAGGAAGCAGTCATCAATCCTTCTTGGCAAACAACAATGAAACAGGAGTTTGAAGCGCTTCATGCTAATAAAACATGGGGTCTTGTGGAATTACTAGCTGGGAAACAAGTTATAGACTGTAGCTGGGTATATAAAATAAAGCATAAGGCAGATGGTAGCATAGAACGATTTAAGGCAAAATTGGTGGTTAAAGGATATGCGCAACAGATAGGGGTGAATTATACAGAGATATTCTCACCAGCTGTTAAAATGATAATTCTTAGACTGTAGATTGCTACTGCAATAAAGAAAGGTGGGGTTTCTGATCAATTAGATGTGAATAATGCATTCTTGCATGGAGATCTACATGAGAAAGTATATATGCAACTGCCTCCTAGTCTTGCTGTCAACACTGCCAACACTGTTTATAGACTAAATAAATCTTTGTATGGTCTTAAGCAGGCCAACAGACAATGGTATGCCAAGTTAACTGAGGCCCTGTCTTCTTAAAGATATTCCCACTCCATGAATGACAATTCTCTTTTCTTTAGAAAGATAACTTGTTCCATCATTTTTGTAGCTGTATATGTTGATGACCTGATAATAACAACACAAATTCAGTAGAAATTGCTCAACTCAAACAATTCCTTCATGATACATTAAGAATCAAAGACCTTGAAAAGGTCCATTACTTTCTAGGATTAGAAGTGCTTTATAGAGATAATTGAGTCATTGTATCTCAGAGGAAATTTGTCATTGATCTGCTCAAAGAGTATAAATGTCTTCAGTACTGTTGTTTGTTCTCACCACTTAATCCTAATATTAAATTGAAGTCTAAAGAATGTGTTGCCTTATCAGATCCTGCTTATTACATAAAGCTGATAGGCAAACTTAATTTCCTCACCAACACAAGGCTGGATATAACATATAGTGTGCAACATTTGAGCCAGTTCATGCAAGATCCTGTGGAGCTCATCTTCAGGCTGCATTTCACTATCTGAGATACCTCAAATCTGATCATACATTGGCCATCTTCATGTCATCAGATCCTGATTGCCCAGTCCATGCCTATTGTGACTCTGATTGGGCATCGTGTCCTGATTCTAGAAAATCAGTGAGTGGTTACTTGGTGCTTCTAGGGACAAGTTCCATTAGCTGGAAATCAAAGAAACAAGAAACCATATCATTATTCTCATCTGAAGTTGAATATAGATCTTTGAGAAAGGTTGTGGGAGGGTTGGTTTGGCTGGAAAGGTTGCTACATGAATTAGAAGTTCCTTTCTCCATGCCCATTGTTGTACATTGTGACAGTCAATCTACCTTGCACATTGCTAGAAATCCTATTTTTTCACGAAAGAACTAAACACATTGAAGTGGACTTGTCACCTTTTTAGGGACAAACTTCAATAAGGTCTCATTTAATTCCTAGCTCACTAATTTCAGCCTAACTTACCTCTAAATCAAGCGACCCCAATTGCATAAAGTTTCATACTAGTAGCGTATGAAATCAATCCATTAATTAGCAATTTGCTGAATTTCTGTGCAGTTGCTTTCAAACTTTTTTCATACATCATCCAAAACTTCCTCATTAAGATAACGAGGGAATAGAACTAGCTAGATGTATATAACAGCCGCACTCATTATTTTCAACTCAATTTCTATATACATATTTATAAAACTTTAATATGCATTGTATTTTTACCAAGCCTGTAGAACTCAATCAATATAATTAAAAAAAATTAAATCTAGTTGAATTCGTGTGATTAAATTTAAAACATGAAAATCATTCATGCATATCTGTAGTATTCCAGTCTAGTTACACAAAAGAAAGTCATAAAAAAAAATGAAAGCGCCATCTAAAATTGACTATTCTAGAATAGGATAATTCCTAAAAAAAAGATCTATTTGTATTCTCTTTTAAACAATAAATTCTTCTTTGAGATAAAAAAGAAAGGAAAATGTTTTAATAATTATTATATGTTGTTTCATTTGATTCGATTATCGTGGAGTATTTGTCGTTGCTATTGTTCTATTTTCTTTGATATGTTTTACTTGAACCGAGAGTCTCTCGAACACAATCTATTTATCTTCACAAGATAAGAAATAAGGCAATATATACACCACCCTCCCCAGATTCCGTTTATGAGATTATAGTAAATATATTATTTTTATTGTTGCTACCTCATAAATAATACAGAATTAGCTTATATGAGGCGAAAACATTAACATTATTACGATAAGGGCTCTTCAATTAAGAAGGCATTTTGGCAGAAAAGGCTGATCATTATATAAGTCATCACTCGTCTTATCTTTCTTTGATCCAGTAAAAAATATGACATTTCAAAAGAAAAATATGTCACATAAATTAAGATGGATGAAATATTAATTTATTTAAGTTATAAATATAATTTATTTTATTAATTTTTTCATGATTATTACGTACGTAGTATATAATCACTTTAATTTTTTTGCTCTTAAGACCATATCTCCCTCTTCATGACGACCTCACTTTGATTAAATTGCCACTCACCATTTCTCCACTGACACGTGTCAATTAAATGCCAGCTTCAATTACACGCCATACTCCTAGTAATCATTTCCACCTATTTTTCCAATTTTACCCTCCATCCCTAAAATAATACCATCTATATCCCTTCTCCTTATAATTGTCCCCAATCCCCAATTCTCTTTCACCTCCCATCTCTCTACATTTCCCCACTATCTCTCTCTAAAAATATTCCCCAATTTTCAAAATTTGCCTATTTTTTGGTGAATTTTGATCTAAAGTTCCAATTTTGGGATTAATTTGTTGAAATTTTCGGATCTGAAACCGGGTTGTGAAGAATCCGTTTGTATTGACTTTGAATTTGAAGTTTGATTTTCGATGTCTTCAACGTATTGGTGTTATAGATGCAATAGATCTTACAGAGCATGGAGCGAGGAATCAATTACTTGCCCCGATTGTAACTCCGGATTTGTCGAAGAAATTGAGGCTCCGACCCGATCCACGCTTTCCGGGTCACGACGGCGTCGTTTACCACCTGCCGCAGCGACGGAGATGACCACGGCGCGGAATTCGGATCAGTCTTCCGGATCGGGTTATGGTTCCGGGTCAAGTCCGGGAGTAAGGAGGAACCTGAGGAATGTTGGTGACCGGTCACCGTTTAATCCAGTTATCGTCCTTCGTGGTTCTACCAATGGCGGCGGAGGGGAAGGTGGAGGCGGCGGTGGTGGTGGAGGGGGGTTTGAACTGTATTATGATGATGGAGCGGGGTCGGGTTTGAGACCCTTACCGACGAGTATGTCGGAGTTTTTACTCGGGTCGGGTTTTGATAGGCTTTTGGATCAGCTTGCACAGATTGAAGCTAATGGCATTGGAAGAATGGAGAATCCACCAGCTTCGAAAGCTGCAATTGAGTCATTGCCAACAATTGAGATAATTAATGACCATATTGCCACTGAATCTTGTTGTGCGGTGTGTAAAGAAGCATTCGAGTTGGGAACGGAGGTACGCGAAATGCCCTGTAAGCATTTGTATCATTCGGATTGCATACTCCCGTGGCTTTCCATGCGCAATTCGTGCCCCGTTTGTAGGCACGAATTGCCCACGGAGAGTCGGGAGGTTGTTAGAGTACCGAGTAGTGAGCAGACTGATGTAGCAAATGATAATGAAGAGGAGGAAGCTGTTGGATTAACAATATGGAGATTACCTGGTGGTGGATTTGCTGTTGGGAGGTTAGGTAGGAGAGGTGGTGGGGAGAGAGCGTTACCCGTTGTGTTTACTGAAATGGATGGTGGTTTTAATAATAACAATAGTAATGGGGTACCAAGAAGGATTTCATGGGGTTCTAGAGGGAGTGAATCGCGACAAAGTGGAGCGTTCAGGAGGTTTTTCGGGAACTTGTTTTCGTGTTTTGGTGGTGTTGGTTCATCAGGGTCGAGTTCTAGTAGTTCGGATTCTAGGATAAATAATGGAAGTAGAAGTAGTTCGATGTCCTCTGTGTTTCTTGCTACAGCAAGAAGGCGCAGGGGTTGGGGTTTTGAAGCTAATAATGGAGTTAGAAGATGGTAACGAGAAGTTTATCATCATTGTAAATACACTGGAAGTGAATGCTATATCTCTTCAATGGCACACAAGAATGTATTTTTGATATTTATTAAGGTGATGATGTTTATGCAAATGAGTTGAAGATGCTACAGCAAGGGAGGAATGCGTTGGAGTATTAGTGTAAGAATTGGCTCCTGGCATAAACTTAAGAGTGCTGGCAGTGTAATTCTTTTATCTTTTCCCTTTAAAAGTTAGTGTCTTTTTTAATTCAAGACCCCCCTTGTTCTAAAATTCTATTTGAACTTATGAACCTTACATGAATTCATAGTTTCTTGTATCTGGGCTGCTTTTTTCTTTGAAATTCAGGTATGTCCCGAAATAGGGACCCTGCATTTAGTCTTGGCTTGTTAGTTAAAGACTTGCTTTGATCATGTAATCAAATCGGTCATCGAAGCTTATAAATAGCAGATTGTTTCCTTATAGCAGAATTCTGTTTGTTCTATACATTTTGTTGTCATTAGTAGAAGTTTGAAAGTTACTTGTGAGTTGGTTTTTTCAGAGAAGGGACATGTACATATGCTTAATATGATAAAAGTTGAATGTTTATGTTCTCTCTGGCTCGGTTCGAGAGGGAAGTTTTTAAAGTGGAGTTGGCTCATGGGTGATAAACTCTTGTAAAACACCAGTTGCAGCATGGAAAGGTGAAGTGAGGTCAAAATATCAGGCAGGCCATGTTAAACTATTGCATACTACTGATGGTAACATAATAACCGGCTGATGGATATGTTAATTTTGCCAGGTTAACAAGAAGTTATAGTGATTTTAATTGATAAAATGAGCCTATGGCCCAAGGGGATAATCCTGGGCAAAAGTGGGAACCTAATTACTTTTTGATGAGTGAACCAAATAATCCAGTGGTGAAGTGCATACTGGTGTAGCTTCAACCTTCTTGGCTAAGACTTTGTAGACCTGTTTTCAACGTGGAACCTTCTTCAAGACAGATGAGAGATTCTAGCTCAATCGTCCTTGATATGAATTAGAAAACTTTGAAAAAGCGAGAAGAGGCAAATTGAGAGAGCCCTAGAAGCATTTTGTTCGGCGGATGGGACCTATAATAGTCTGGTGTAGCTGCGGCGATTGTTTAGAAATATTTCTTAACAACACAACTACGTATTTAAGCTCATACTAAATAAAATAAAAGTGAAAAGCTTGTACTTGATGGATACTAGTAGAAATATTTCTTGGTTTAAGCAAAGAGTGTACTTGTACTCGATGGATACTATAATAAGAGGAAGGTTGAGAAATTTTATTAGGATGGGACAAATAGTAGTCTGGTACAGCAGTGGTTATTGTTTGGTGCAACTTCCCCTGCCTGTTAAGGAGAAGAATATTTATTGTTTCAAGTGAAGAGTATTTGATGGATTTTAAAGTGATCCCATTTGGGATGGAGGCAGAAAACTGAGTTTAATACTAATTTGTGATGACAGGATATTTGGGACATCCTAATCAGTCTTGACTCTGAAAGCTTTGCAGTTGCTACTGAATTTCCACAGTGATCCCATTCGGGATGGTGGCAGCAAACTTAGTTTTATAATAATATATAATATGGGTGATTGTTCACGTTCTTCTTTGTTCATTTTTTAAGATGGAATGGTAGGCTTTAGGTGTGGCAAAAAATTCGGAGAACGGAAAAAATTGAATCGAATCGGCTGTTCGGTTCGGTTTTAAAAAAAATGATTTTTTGAAAAATCGAACCGAATCAGGATTTAGTGATTCGGTTCGGTTTTTAAATTTTGGATACGAATCGAACCGAAAAATCCAATTAAATATGTAATTAATCTTATTTTTTATTTTAGGTTACTACTATCTCTTGAATCATAGTCATTGAAGTCAATCTATGAAGTTTTTATGGAAGTCGAATACGACATGAACTTGATTAACATATCACGGAAGCATGGACATAAAATGTAGGGAGAGAAAGTAGTTGTAAATTGGTAAAACTTTAAATGGTCATAACCCTGCATTCAGATGATCGTTTTACCTGATTTTTTTTATTTTTTGTATTTTTTCGAGACTGGGCCGGCGCAGCCAATTTTTAGAAAAAACGTCCGTTTTTCCAATCAATTTGTGTTTTTCGCCAAATCTATTTTTAATTTTCTTTAGTAAATATCTCACGATATACAATACATTTCAACGTCGAAATTTCGTGATAATATAGGTGTGAATGCCAATTTTAGTGTTGAAAATTCAATTTTAAAAAAAAATAAAAAATTCCCTGATCCGACCCGCCCCGGCCCATTAGAAAAAACCGATATAATCCGATACGTTCGACGATATAAAACGAAAATATCAGTTTTTTTTTAAGTTGGATTCATTTTTTCTAAAAAAAAAATGATTTTTATTCGGTTCATATTTTTCGGATACAAAATCGATATGAACCGATATACGCCCACCCCGTATAGGCTTCATGTATGGCTGGATGTGGACCATGAGTTTCACCTTTGCGGACCCTTTGGTTAGTTATAAACTCAGACTGACAAGTGGATTCTTAGTATATTATTCTACAGCTTATGATACATCTGGCAGAAACGAGGCTGGCAAAAGACAGTTTGTTTTGCAGCATGATTACTTCTATATTTGGGTGCGCATTCAGTTTACAGTGATCATTAGCAATAACCAATGGCCTAAATCTTGTATTATTGTTGTCACTTATCTGGGTCATTAATTGATTGTCATTGTCCCAGATCCCATATTATGAAATTTCACTGAATATATTGTTGTTCTAGTAATGTTTGCTCCTACAGTGAAGCAATGAGTTTAGGTAAGTATCAATCATGTTAACAGTTTGCACTGTGCCACGTGATGACAAGAACTGAGTGTTTTTTGGACTTTACTTTGCAATTTGGCCATCAAATGGATCTGTCTCTTCTGAATGAAACATCCGGAAAAATACGTGGCTATTTGACAACAGCCTAATGAATTTTTTTGACCACTAGTTAAGCTTGTTAAAGTTATAGATTGAGAAAAACCTTAGCAAGTTCTTTTAATTGATAAGTTAGACCTATATAGCATATGGGGTCATCTAGGCTTAGTGGGATTGTAAATTGTCGGTGTGACAGTCTAATAATACACCTGCAGATAAAAAGGCTTTTAATGGTGAAATGAATGCTATTTGACGTGGAGAACCTTAAAGAAGAAGACAGGTGTTAGGGCCAATCTTCTTGATTAAGAATGTTAATGGTGGTGATTACTAAACGAAGTTCATTATATATATATATATATATATATATATATATATATATATATATATATATATATATATATATATATATGACGTGGAGAACCTTAGAGAAGAAGACAGGTGTTAGGGCCAAATCTTCTTGATTAAGAATGTTAATGGTGGTGATTACTGAACGAAGTTCATTCCATCTCTCATTTCATTCCAAAATTACAATATATATATATATATATATATATATATAGACATAAATCAGTCTAAGCTAAGAATATGTTAATCATCCTAATTACATTGATATGATGGAGATAATTTGGATGTGATAAAAGGTCAATCTAGGCTAAGAATATGCTAATCATTCTAATTACATTGATACGATGGAGATAATTTGGATGTGATAAAAGGTTAATCTAGGCTAAGAATATGCTAATCATCCTAATTACATTGATATGATGGAGATAATTTGGATGGGATGACGATAATTATCTTAACAGTCCCCCGCAGTCTTAGCGGGAGGTTCTCGTATGCAGAGATTGTCCCTGAAATCATCAAATAGTACACGCGGAAGACCTTTCGTGAAGATATCTACAATCTGATAACGGGACGGTACATGGAGAACTCGGACTTGTCCACGTACAACCTTTTCA